>JAKTWY010000018.1:0-222059 GCA_030582335.1 Yamadazyma nakazawae
AATGGTCCCTAGCAGGATCGAACTGCTGATCTTGGCGTTATTAGCACCACGCCTTAACCAACTGGGCCAAGGGACCATTTCTTGGGCTACTGGAAAGGCTAGTGAATCAGGATCCCTATGTCCGACTCTCCAGTTTGATTAAAGCAAACTTGAATATTTTGTAGATAAGATTCAGAATTTATTGGAATAGCTAAACCCTATTGTAGCAAACTCAGAAATGTAAATATAAAACCTTTTTGTGAAACTTGTTTCCTAATTAAAAACCACAGCTAGTACGTGCTTAGTACAGTTGTCCTTCAAGATTCCACGGTTTACAAAGCTTGTCTTTGAAACTTAAAATCTGATGAATAGGTGTGATAAACACATGTGATCTAGGTTACTAATAACAAAGTCAAAGGGCCTCCCCCTGCAACAAACTAAGCTTTGCAACTGTCATATTGGGATCAAAGAGTATTCTCTATCAGGTATTTTGCAGCAAAAACTTTGATAAGATTTTGCTTTCGATCGAATGGAGGGTTTGTACCGAGGGAAGTGCTTGTTTGTTTATTTTTGTGATTACTCGGAAAATTAATGATTTAAACTTATAATATTTAAAACATTCTACAAAGAAGGAATTTGCAAAATTGACAATTCAATATTATGACAATTTACCAAAACCAGCAGAAGAATCAAAAACCATAGATCATCTACAACATTTATCAATTACATAATCTATACGCCATTTCGACACCACTGTGCCTCTATAAAATTGTGCACTCACTTAAAAGATTACGCTAGGAAAGATTTGATAAGAGAATTCGCAAGAGATTAACAGTAAGTGCTTTTTGGAGTTCTAAAACGAGAACTTAAAAGTCGCTACGACAACGGTGCGAATTCTCCTGAATTGTACGCCGGTTTGAGGATGAGAAATATCCACACACGACCACCACTATTTAAAGCGAGAGCGATGAAAAAAAGTTTTTCACATTAGCTTTACATTAATGTATGTATAGATATAAATTTCATGATGAAAGAAATATTACACAGACCTGTACTGAACTACTATGTGGATAAACATATTGCCTTTTCTGAAAATTCTAATTCTAATGAGTTATACTAACAGAGTAGGAATGAATCAAGCAACATAATTAGATACTTTGAACACTTTAATTAAGTAGACTCTAATTAAGTAGACTGTAAATTGTAGGCGAAGAGTGGGTCAGTTGACCATGTACAGAGTGGTGGTGGTGTTGGATGTAAATTCATCGAATGCAGATGCTTTCAACGGGAGCCCACTGAATGCCGTGTTTATACTGATGACACCTGACACGTCCGCAGCCTCTCTTACTCTACCATGTTTACGATTCTGTTGAAACCTGGTGGCGTCTACTGAGTAAGTTTGCTAATGTTCCTCCAGCAGTCTCTATATTTACATTACTGACTCTACAACACATATTAGATATACACGTTACAGATATATATTTTAAATATTATATGAGGTTCGTCAATGCGAATTACTTCTTAGCAGTCAATCTTCTCAAGTAGAAGGCTAATTCTTCACCTTCTAAAACGTAACCGTCACATCTACCGGATTGACCTGGTCTAGAAGAAATGGCAGCGTATAATCTACCGGAACCGAATTGAGAGTCGACAGCAGATTCAATAACAGCAGAAGCAGATCTGGAAGCTAATTTTCTTTCCAATTTCTTGGACTTCTTGGTTGGTTCTTCGGCAGCGTTACCCTTCTTACCTAAGGTTTGACCGTAGTGGTTTTCGTACCATTGTCTGAAAGGAGTGGCATCGATTTGAACAATAGCGGCCTTGGTCAAAGTGTTGGTTCTAACCAATTCATTGTTAGATGGATGGTAGACGACTCTGGCAATTCTGGTCTTTCTAGAGACACCTTCACTAGCCCAGGAGAAGTTACCACTTTCAATTCTTATAGCTCTGAATTTTTGGTTACCACCTCTGGTTCTAACAGAGTGAATTCTCTTTGGACCTAATCTGGTGGAGGAAGCTTGTCTACCTAATTCGAACTTTCTCTTTTTTCTGAATTGGGCTCTCTTAGCACCAGTTGCTGAACGCTTGTGACGAGAATCTCTTGAAATACCCATGGTTTAAAATTTTTCTTTAGTATGAAAAAAGTAATCTGGTTTTTCTATGAAAAAAAATTTTGAAAATTTTTTGATATCAAAAGCTGAGAATTGTGAGAGAGGGAGTGTGTGCAGGAAGATTAATTTTTTACTTTGAAGTGCTGAGGTTAATGAGTGAGGATTGTGCGAAAAAAGTCGCAGTCACGAGGGCATCAGCCCTAAATGACCTATCCTGAATTTTTTTTGTTTTGGATGTCAACTGGACAACAAAGTGAGGAGGTGGGGCTCTCAACCTTGTCAGAGGACCAGGACCACAAAACGGCTCTTTTGTGTCACTTGAGTAGGAGGTCGTGCAATACCCCTGGTGTCTTTTTATTATCGTGTGGGAATCTGTATTTGCGAATCACTATAATCTCATCTCATCACTTTAGTAATGGATGTTTATGACGAAATAGAGATTGAAGATTTCACGTTCGATCCGGTAACACAACTTTTCCAACATCCTTGTCCGTGTGGTGACAAGTTTGCTATATCCATAGATGATTTACAAGATGGAGAAGATATAGCTGTTTGTCCTTCATGTTCTTTAATGGTTAGGGTAATATTTGAACCAGAAGATTTACAAGAATATTTAGACCAAATATAACACACAGACTTAGAGAATGATCTCAATAAAAGACAAATTATGAGAAATGATGCATAACATGGTAGTACATGTTAGCTAGTTAAGATCGGTACAGGTTAGGACAGGCAGTACAGGCCAGTCCCGGTTAGCATAAGTTAGCACAGGTCAGTACAGGTCAATACAGGCAAATACAGACAAGTACATATCACTGGTATGCTAACTATGTAACTGGAATGCCAGACCATTTCATTGGCATTTCAGACCATGTACTGGCGTTTTAGCGATATCCAAACATACTGCTCAAACAACTCTTGTTACTAAGATTGCAAGAACAATAGCATTCTCAATTACTCACTTGACGTAAAGATTGTGTGATCAAGGGCTTGGAAAATGTTGACTAGAGACAAACGAAAATTATCGTCTAGAACTGAGCGGCTACTTAAATTCCACTGCTGATACGAGTTAAATTTGTTATTGTGACAATGTAAATACACGTCTGATATAGAATTTACTTGCAATATAAAATATGTGCAAGTTACTAAAGGTGTAGTTACTTTAGCATTACTGTAGTGTAATACCAGACTGAATAGATTACTCCAAGACTCTTTATATTCAGCGGCATGATTCCTGGAACTGAATACAAGTTGACATTGTTAAGCAACCATCAGCATGATCTATACTTTTCACTTCGATCTTCGCCAGCTTTTGATAATTTTAGTACCTCTTTTAGTCCATAGAATTGCATCCTACTTTGACTAAAGCAATGTGCCAAAAAAAATAAAAATAAAAATAAAAAAAAAATCTAAATGAAGCTTATGACTAAAGGCCATGATAGTCATTATTAAAGGAGATGCGCAGTTTTATATAATCACGTCAATTTCTTTTAGTAACACATTTGATCTCCAGCTAATCGGATTTGTTAAAGAATTCGCACCGGTTCCCAAAGTTTATCTTTAAAATGTTGTATTTTATCTATCAAAGAGTCCGATGGTTGACAAGTAATCATCTGTCAAGTTGATGCAAACATGATACTCCTGTATATCCAGTATTTCTCTATAGCTCCTGGGTAACCCCAGTACTTCTGTATACTTCATGTGTAACAAAATACTCCTATGTAGTTGAGCACTTGTTGCGACCCAGTTCTTTCTTCATAATCTCATGAGTCCTGCACAAGACATGAATCCTGCACAAGACCTTCAGAAGACGTACTCAAAATAAAACACATTTTATAAACGTACTTGGTTAATTCCTGCAAAATCATAATCTACTACGCAGGACTGTAAGTTATTGCATTCAACTAATTAAAATTTGTTGTTAATTTTTTCAAACAACAACAATCCCCTTTTTCAAATGAGGAGATAGAAATGGCCCTGTACTTCGATATCCATGTCTTGAATTAATTTTTCTGGGTTGAACCTTTCTTGCGTCAATATCGGGAATTAGCGTAAATTACGATAATTTTGAAACCTTAATTTAAACCACCGAAGATGTTTTAGGATTTGGGATTCTTAGCTTACGGCTTAATTAGTTCCCGGTCATCGGAGAATTGTAGATGAATGTAGGGGCATGTAGAATCGTGCTCGGGAGTTGTCCGCGAATAATCTGGGAGTTGCCCGGGAGTTGTCCGGTTATTATCCGGGGGGAAAGAACCGTAGCTTAGTATTTCAGCATGAGTGGTAATAATTGCATATACGATACACTACGGGCCAAATGGGTGAAACCTGGACATTTTAACCTTTAAAGTTTATAAATTAAGCGAACTGCAAGGGTTGGTGTTACTGTTTATCAAAGTTTGAACGGAAAATGAACCATCGGGTAATTCCGCTTTAGGTACTTGAGCATCGGAATATTACCGCTTCGCAGTCCATCAATTATAATTACAACAATTAACAGGAAGGTTGCACCGCGATGCAGGTTGATCGGTAAAGGATAGACGTTGACACGCGAGGTGTGATCAAGAACTATTAAGGTAGCGCAGAAGGAAATACAAAAGTAAATGAAGTAAACGAAGTAAATGAAGTAAATGTGAAAGATGAAATAAGTACAAGTAGAACAAGTTCAATAGAAAAAAGTACGAGCTTAGAAATTTTTAAACGTAGAAACGTGGAAAAGGACAAATGTTTAAAAAAGACAAATTTTTTATGCATTCTTTCCCAATTGCCCAACTTGTAACTCTAACCACGAGAATCATAACCCGCTTTAGCACTCGAATGCAACAAGAATTCAAAGATGCCACCAACAAACCGCCTTACAGGGTTCAGTTCAGTACACTCCCGAATAAACGTTCACCATTTGTACCTTATCAAACCCTGCCAAAAACAATAGAACCACCTGAAATGCCGTTACAGCAAAACCCGTTTTCCCTTCCTTTCTTTTTTAAACTGCCCCCACTCCCAACTCCCCACCGCCACTGCCATTCCTACTCCCACTTAGTCTAACAAACTTGAACTACCAAATAAATCTAACTGTAAAGCTTACTATCACCACTATGTACGTGCATCGAACCACACATACCCCCTCAACGCATTTCTCCCTGGTTAATCTTGTCACATTTAGATACTCACTCACCAAGCCATCCGGGAACGGCAATAAAACAGTACGCCCCGCGCCTCTAACCACGTCGGAATTATTTACGGTAACCCACCTCTGTTGTTACATGTTCCATATATGCAATCCGATACGCAAGCGGGTCGTGCCCCCATTGGTGTTTTTTGTAGTTTGTAAACGGTATATCATCCAACCCAACCCACCCGCAACTAAAATTTTCTTCAACGGTTATTACATTTCAAACTAACTAATCTTTTTTTTTCTAAAAGAAAAAAAACTCACAAAAATCTAAACTAAATATTTATATGAAAAATCTATCTGATTTTATTTACTTATTGATTCACTTTTTTTAACCCACCTTACTTTACCTGAAACTAAGCGGCACCACACGCACCGAAAACCGCACCAAAACTCCACCAAGTGGCTTACCGTTAAACGCTTTTATACGGAATCCTCGCACCTTTAATTTCGAGTATCCTTGATTTGATTATCCGTCGTGATAATCACTAACGTGCAACAGAAGCATCTACAATAGCAATACCAAAAGCAATAACAGAAGTAACAGAAGCAACAGAAGCATCGATTTTTCCGTACCAGTTCTTTACACGTCTCGTCCCCTTTCCACTAAGCGCCCGTCTCCTTGAACTAAACGCCCGTACTGAATTCCCGTACTAATCATTTCTACTGAATACCTGTACTGAATACCCGTCACCTTCATCACCCCTCCTCGACCCCCCTTTCCAACTACTTGCCACCGGTATGAGTTCAAGTGCAATTAGAAGAGGACCTTGGTCACCTGAAGAAGACCAGAAATTAATGGAATTAATTTCTATCTTTGGCCCCACAAATTGGGTTCGTATCTCCAATAGTTTAGTCACTAGACTGCCCAAACAATGTCGAGAACGGTATCATCAAAATTTAAAACCATCATTAAATCGGTCTCCGATTACTCCAGAAGAAGGAGAATTAATTGAACAATTAGTCATGAAATATGGAAAAAAATGGGCCGAAATTGCCCGCCATTTAAATGGCAGATCAGATAATAGTATAAAAAATTGGTGGAATGGTGGCGCTAGTAAACGTCGTCGTCAAAGTGTTCAAGAAAAAGATGATGACGCAAATGGGTATACGGCACTTCCTCATGTTTATCAACCTACCACTTCACAACTTGTACCTCCAGGACCTGGTACCTCACAACTTACTGCCCCCAGTCAATTTCCTGCCCCCGGTCAAATTTCTGGTAACGTAACAATCCCTGGTACACAAGCTAAACAACCACCAGTTGCTAAACTTGAAGGTCCTTATACTTTCAAGAAAGAAGAACTCCCCCAAATCTCATTCAATACATCAATGTTTAATAATCAACCCCAAACCAAATCTTATGATTCAGTTAGCCCAACCAGACTAGGTGATCGTCAGCCATCCTTCAGATCAGCTAGTTTTGATTTTTCAAATTCTCCTCCTTCTGCTTTCAGTGCTGGCAGTGCTGGCAGTGTTGGCAGTGTTGGTAGTACTTCAGGCCCAACCAATAATCAACTCCCACCGCTTATTAATAAACGACGGTTGTTTGATGATTCATTCCCCCGCCGTCATTCCACTGCCACCACAAACCTGCTCTATTCAATCCCGGGTTACGCTACCAGTAACAGTAGTCTTAACCATAGCCAATCAAACCTTGGTGCAACTTTGACACTAAATGATCAGCATAATGGGGCTCAAAGCCCATATAATCAAAGTCCACTACTCCTATCTAATACCAATAGTAGAAATAATTCAATTTCTACCACATTTGATATAAATCTAATTGGGTCTACTAATAATAGTGGTAATAACAGCCGTAGATCTTCAATAGCCCCAGATTTCTTTCCTAACCCTATAAAAGATGTAGGGCATAAAAGGATCAATAACAAACCCCCAACCACTAATTCAAATATCCCTCCACCACTTTCCCTTAATCATAATGTTTCATACCCACCATCTTTTATGGGACCTTCGCCTACTCAATCAGCGTTTACATTAAGTAAATCATCTTCAAACTTATCGAATGTATTGACTGCATCCAAAATTCAAACTAAAAAGAAAACAGATACAAAAATATCTGTGTCTAGTCTTATTGACTAATTTTTTCAATTCATTATGTACTATGTATTGTTGTACTTTTATTAATAAATAATCCATTTAGTCAGTTTAAACCTCGCGATGTTTTTGCATCCATAAATTTTTCACCGTTATTTTTTCATCATTAATTGTTCATCCAAATTTACCACTCATTGATTTTTGTTTCTATTTTACATGGGCAAATTGACACTCCCGGTGATTGATCAAACCGTAATGGTTTTCGACATAGAAGACGTCAAACAGCTACGAGACTTAGGGATCCTTGGCAACCTTATAGGATCTCTTGCTATAGCTCCACAACAAAATAATTTCTTAGGACTTCCTCTAAAATTATCGCCTTATGAAGTTCTTTGGTTACTTACAAGAAAACACGCAACTTTAGTTAACCAATCTGGTATTACGAAAAAGGATAACTATAGTTCCCCTTACTACACTACTGCTTATACAAATATTGAAAATTCCTCGCTGGTCGTGGCTGCAAAAACCTTTGAACGTCAAGTGTCACCAAAATCTCTTGCAATTTTTTGTAAACTAAAAGATGAAGGATACTTCATTTTACCAGGATTGAAATTTGGTGGAGAATTTATAGCGTACCCCGGTGACCCTTTGCGGTTCCACTCTCATTTAATCGTTCAAGCGATGCCCAGTATAAATTTGTATAACCTTGTTGTTAGTGGTAGGTTAGCAACTGGAGTTAAAAAATTATATTTAATATCTGATCAAGATGAACAAGAAGGGATTATCTCGTTTTCTATTGAATGGGCAGGGTTTGGTTAAATACTAAAGGTTTATGAATGAATGAATTATTAACTTGTAAATTGTCAATTTTACAAATTGTAATGTAGTAAAGTTTGCCGTAAACGATAGACTATTAATTAGTTTTATTAAATTCCATATGCTTAGCTACTAAGGTTTAGCTTTAAATTATTAGTATTGTATTTATTTAGATATTGAAGTTGAGATGTGCTGAGCTTTTTTCAGCTTTCATCCGACGTTACCTTTCCATTTTGAGCAACTACCCTCCGGTGATAGTCGCCATCTTCAAGGTCGAAGTATGAGAATTCAGTATCAGTCTCTCCGGTACCATGATTCCCACTAGATTGTTGATAAAAAACAGAGGCCCCATTTTGAGTAGACGACCGTGAAACAACAGTGTTTCCACCAACTTGCTTGGAATAATTGTTGCCGTCACTGATGGTTATATTAATCTTGGACCCATCAGATATAGAACTTGTTGTAAGCTCAAGGTTGAGAGGATACGAAAAAGATTCAATAATCTCATAGTTGTCAATGATCAACGAATATTCAGTAGTTCCCTCTTGTTCAAGCCCTTGGTTGACCCCATCTTTGGAAAGGGTCATGAAACTGGTGGTTTTGGTATCAAAAGAAATAGTCACATCACCTTGAATAGAGCCTCCATTGGTCAATTTATATTCAAGAAAGCCATTAACCTCCACATTGTCTACACAACTAATGTCTTGTGTATACTCACTATTACTTTCAACAGTGGGGGTACATGTTCTGTTGAGGGTTTGAGCAGTGGTGTTACCAGACACACTTTCAACTAGATCACTCTCCCAAATATGAACATTAGCAGTAGTGATCCAATTATTACCAATCCTTTTATGATCAACTCCATTATCGATCTTAATCTCCAACAAGTTATTAGGATTTGAGTTCAAAAGTGGAATCAACACAGATACATCTAGATCAATTGGTTTCAAGTCAAAAGCATCATTTGAAACAACCGGGCTCCATAAAGAAGGTGAAATACCACCGGTGAAAATTACTGGTTCCGGAGCTACAGCAGCAATTAAATCACCGGCAAACCACACTTCTACATGTCTAATGGGACCATGACCGAAATATTGATTCGGGAAGTTCGACACTAACTCATCAACTACATTACTATACCAAAACTCTTCATCTGCATTACCAGATGTGAAAATTGATAATTGTAATTTACTAGTATTTTTATTCAATGTCGGGAAAGTGCTTTTGAAATCTACTTCTGGCAACAAAGCGGTTGGGTCTTTAAAATCGCTCAGTCCTTTACCAAGAGCCAAAATTTGTGTGGGGGTTTCAGTAGTGGTGAGAAACCCTTTGATGTCTGCGATACCAGAATTTGGACTGACAATAGTTTCATCGTAATAAAAATTTGCTACCAAATTTATATCGAACTTACCGGTATAATGGTCATCGACGTTATTATTCAAAGAATAAACGAGCTCACCGCCATTTTGAAACAATAAAACATAATCACTGACATCCTTAACAAAGTTTGAGTGGGCCGTGTTTCCATTAGGTTCAATCGTACTGGTTCTCCAGATCTCAACCCCATTTATAAACAAATGACTCAATCTATCAAACTGAACACCCCCGACAGATGTATTAAGTGTCAATACCACCCTATTGAATTCCACAGACGGTGGTGTATACTTAGCAACGTATGGACTTCCATAGCTACTACCAAAAGTATAATTTACAAGCACTTGCTCTGATAAAGAATCTCCATAACTTTCCTTCACCACATTTGGGTAGTATACTTCAAATTTTTCGGTTTCAGAATCAACATTTGCCTTGATCAGAGCTCCAACTTGACGAAGATTTGTGTATACATAACTACTTTCAGCCCTTTTCGCAGGAATTCTCATCAGCAGTACATTGAATACTACAAGTAGCACCAACAATACAGTGCTTAGAGTCTTCATGATTCTGATCGTGGGAAACTTAGATCTCTTTAGCTTTATATATCCAGCATGGCTGGACTTTTCTGTCTTTCCACAACATTGATCATTAAGTTTCCCAGAGCCGTATAACCTATTGTTTAACCTTAAAGTTTGCTTATTGTTATCAGGGTTGTTTCGCGAACTGAGTCCTCGAGGCTGGCTGAATTGAATACTATGGAGTAACGTTGATTCTCTTCCTTTACAACCCATGTTTGCGATTGTGAACTCAAATAGACCGTTTAACTAACTCAATACTTTCCTACTTCACGGTTTGTACTTTTTTTTCAGTGACTCTGGTTTGTCTTTTCCGAATTAGTAAATTTCAAATATACTTCTACTGATAAGCGATAAAAGGAGTTTGTTTTTTGCTCACTCAATTTTTCATGTTCTCTATAAAACTATACGACTAACTCTGTTACGACATCTTCAAATTGGTCGTCGTCCTTTTGAAGCTCAATGTACTCGAGAGTACGCCTGAAGTAGTCATCAAGAGATTTGAATAGTTTGTACTCCTTGTCTTCGCCGTCTTTGAAATTGGACTCGTTATTAAGATTTTCAATGTTATTATAGATAAGCTTGACGAGCCCATTGATATATTGGGCATCAACGAGACCATTGCCGTGTATGTGAAACACGAGACACTTGTTTAGGATTTCAATGAAAAGCTTGAGTGATAAATAAGGGTCAATTGACGAATCAGCTACTCTTAACGATTTTTGAAGACACTCCAAAACTCTCTTATCATCTTTAAACAATTCAATCTCATGGTTGGTCTCTAAGGCATCAGTCCACCAGAACAAGTGACCACAATTAAATATAGACCTACACTGGTCCTCTTTCTTAAGTAACTTGGACCCATAAAGCGTCAACTTGGTTATCAACGTTTGATAATCCTGAGTCTCCAAGTTTCTAGCAAAATTCACTTTATTTAGTATTAACAAAATGGATTGGTATTGGACCGAGTTATTGTTCAATGAGTCTTGTGGATTAATACTGCTATTTGGAATTGGATTGTGCCCTTGTCCGAGCATCAAGTTCTCCTCGTACACCACAAAACACTTATTGAAGAATTCAAAGGTGATAGTTCGCAAGTTGAGTTGGTCTGACACAATAGCACAATCCAAGTAGATACTTAATATCAATTTGGAGTTGAAAGTTTGATGATGAGTATACAATTCATCCACAATGATGCTAAGATTCTTAAATTGAGATATTAACCGAGTGGTAAACTTACCCTTTTTCTTGATATTAATTAGCCCGATTGTCTTCAAATGGTTAAGCATTAACAGGATTAGTGTCGGGTAAGTATAAATGATACCAGTAGAGTTCTTGCTCAAGAACTTTTTCTTGATGTATGCCAAATTATTGATTTTTTCAAACAAGTCAACTGAACTGCGATTGATCTTACTCAAAAGCTTACAAATATTGGCTTGATTAATGAGGAAATCGGTCAGAATCAACTTATCTCCATTATCAACTTTTACTGTTTTCACAATACCCATTTGTTTCAGAACATTTAAATCATTCGACTCCTTTATCAAGATTAACAAGAATTTGAAAATGGTATCTATTCCTGTTAAATCACACTCGATTTCATCCTGTTCCAATAATTTGGCCAATATCTCGAGGGATATTTGCTTCTGATATAATTGATTAGATATTTTATTGTAAAATTCGTTAAAGAATGAGACATTCAATAATTGTAAAATTGAATCAAAAGTTTGAATGGGTACAATCAATAAATTCAACCATACTTTTTCATCGACCTCTTCTGAATTGAATTCGGTAACTGTTTGGAATATTCTATTCAAGTTACTATAATTCTCTTTTTCAAACACTAGAGAAAGTTTAATAAAACTTTGAAGAATAGAAGAATGCTCTTCTAAGGGAACATTTAAATCTTTTAATTTCTTATAGAACCCCCAAAATTCATCAAATAATTCCAAATCCTTAAACATCGTCTCTTCCTTCTTATTATCTTCAAGCTTATTATCGTCTTCTTGTTGTTGGTGATAGTTGATAAACCTATCAATCAAAGTATTGATCAATTCAGACTTATTTAAGCTAGGGTTTAAGTTAAGGAACACTCGGTTAAGAAGTGCATGCAACGTAATAAAGTGGAAATTATCGGGGAACACTTGAATAATAACATCAATCAAGTAAGATTGGGCCAAGTGATCTTTACATTGAACAACCTGTTCTATAATAATGGGGAAAATGTGTTCCTTATAGTATGTTTCAGGTGAATAACCTTCTTCAGAGAAGTCATCAATGATTTGAGACAACCTCACTAGATTAGAGCCCACCAAGATTTTTAATTCTTTCCTTTCCTTGTAGCGTAACTCCCGTTCAGAAGAGTGTCCTTGGTGTTGCAAACGAACCCAAAGTTTGTTCATTTCGATAAAGTTATCGATAAGAAACTTGGCGGTTTGATCAAACTCACTCTTGGTATTAATAGGTAAAAGGTTTTTCATTCTTTGACTAAGATAATAACGTAAAAATAAACCTCTAATCGGACTCTGTACCCCTCTACACATTTCAATCATATCCTTCATTATGGCCTCGGTAGGAGCATTTTTGGTCGAGATAAAAGTGGTACCTACTGCTATCATCATATATAACCTAGGAACAATATTACCGCTGTATTGCACCAATTCGTACAAATCTGACAAGAACGGAGTATCACTATTCTTCTTTGCCTTAGCCGTGTACGATGATGCCAAATGATTACATAAGTAGTCCAAAGCGTCGTACACCACAATGTACAATTCGTAGTATTGTTTTGGAGAGAGCTGATTTGTTCTTAATTCGTTAAGAAAATTCAGACAGTGTTTTAAGGCCTGGATGAGACTGTTGTCAGCAAGGCACTGTTTCATCTGGGTCACCTGTCGAGCGATGTTGCTAAGACATCCCTGGAGGGCTGAGGTGTTAGACATTGACGGTGGTGATTATATTTCGCGGAGAGGATTTGCGGTGATAAGGTTTTGGGATGGTGCGACTTATATAGCCAAGATAGAGAGCCTAAGCTGGGACAGACAGCAATACTTTTGCTTTTAAAGATGTGTAGTTATATTCAGATTTAATATGGTGTATTCGTCTCATTATTCTATTATACAATTAAGGAGCTCTGGTGATAAATCCAGCTAAATCGTGGATCACCATACCGGCAATGGCGGCAGAAATTAAGGTGGAAATGGCACCAGAAATAAATGCAGACATGATAGTACTGGTGATGTCCTTCACTCTACCTGGGCACAAAGTGGTCAAAACACCCAAAGTGATACCGAGGGATCCAAAGTTAGCGAATCCACATAAGGCATAAGTAGCAATCAAAGTACCTCTGTCAGACATTTGATTATATGGAGCTTCATTGATCAATTGGGAGTAAGCAACGAATTCGTTTTGGATGGTCTTGGTGGAAATTAATCTTGTGATATGTAAGATTTCATCTCTTGGAGGACCTAAAAGGAATCCAACTGGGTATAAAATATAGGATAACATCAAGTCCAAGGTTAAATGATCAATATTCATGAAATTACCAAACCAAGTTAATAATCCATTGATCAAAGAGACCAAGGCAATGATACACATACATTGGACCATTAAAGTTCCACCAATTTTTAACCCCAAAGTGGCACCTTCACTGTAAGCTTGTAAGACATTCTTTGGAGCCAGATCACCAGTTTCTCTCTTTGGGAAAACGATCTTACCAGCAGTCAAAGGTTCTTCAGATTCTGGATATCTTAATTTGGAAACAGCCAAGGAACAAGGAATCGACATGACACAAGAAGACACTAAAGCTTGTGCGTTCAACCCTAACCCAATGTAACCAACTAAAACAGATCCAGAAATGGTAGCAAAACCAGCACACATAACCTGATGCAATTCAGCCTTGGTTAAGTATGGTAAAAAATCTTTAATCAAAATAGCACTTTCACCTTGACCAATAAAAGGAGAAGCAGCGGTAACAATAGCTTCGGCACCAGAAACTTTTAAAGACCAGAAAAAGAAGTATGCAAATTTACCAATAGCCCATTGAATAACACCGAAGTAGAACCAAATGTGAGCAAAGGCAACGAAGAAAATAACGGCAGGAATAACGGAAAAGAAGAACCATGGAAGTTTAGCGATATCTGTAGTGGTTAAAAATGCAACACCGTCCTTAGCAAATCCTAACAATTCTCTTGCCAAAGTGGAGATGAAGTTAAATATATCGTAACCAGCTTTAGTTCTCAAGACGAATAATGCAATGATAAATTGCATCAACATACCGCAAATGACGGTATTCCAGTTAATTCTGCTTTTGTCCCTAGATGTAGCCCACAAACAAAGGAGGGCTACCAAGATACCCAACAATGAAATAGCTCTATCTTCTCTCTTGGAGTATGGGGTTTCAGTAGGAACAAATCCTCCCAATAACACAACACCAAAGACAACAGTAGCACCGGCCAAGTATCTTTGATATTCTTGAGGCAAAACTTTTTCAACAAATCTAACACCGTGGTTCCATACAATCGAAGCTAAATGTAATAACTGATGTAAAATTTTCCAGTGCAAGGTAATCAATCTAACCATAATACAGCCCCAGATAATGGTTGGAATTAACCATTTATGTCTATGTTTATCTTGGATAAGAATAGCCAACCACCAACCAGTGAAGAAGGCTCCAATGATGATATGACAAATTAATCTATAGTATGGAATTTTAGACTTCAACCAAGAGAATGTATACCTTCTTGGTTGAACTTCAGCTGAAAAAGTATCATAGTCACTACCAGCTTGTTTTTCATCAACAGCCTTTTCCAAGTCGACACTGCGGCGGTTGGACTCAAGCACTGTCTCAGGTAAGACCTGTTGAATAGAATTTTTGGACTTCACAGGTTCCATTTTTAGAGATAAAGATCCTGGGGAAAAAATTCTGCCACTCGTTTCCTTTTTATATTCGATGAGGTGCTGATAACAAAATCATCGAAGCCTCGCCCGCGATGTTCCCTGATGTTAAAGTTTTTTTTACCACCCCATCAGTGGATTTTTTTTTAACTTTTAAGCTTTATATATATGTATGTATGTAATCCGTACATAATAAGTACCCTACACTACACTAGTTACATTAGAACACTAAGCTTCCACTTGTTACCTCTAGTATACCAATTATATCTCTCCTCATACAAATTACTATCTCGCTCTCATTTACTGCTTTAGCCAAGGCGAAAAAGAAATTCAAACGGCTTGATGCGAACGGCATTTGTCTTTACAAATACGACCATTAATTCTTTGTTACTCTTGTGCCTTTCGATCTTTCGGCTATTGATTTATGCCTTATATGCCCGAACCCCACGCTAATCATGCATTGTATTTGCACCTAAATCAGCCCTAGATCTATACGCCTTTGCTCCAATCATAATCTATTTTCCACTTTGATTTTTCCCCGTTTTCTCTAACTGGAAAAGCTTTGTTCTCTTATCTGTGCCGAATTTTCTTGTGCACTAAAAAAAAATCCTGGGTACGCTAGAATTTTGCTGCCAAGAAGTCCGTCTGTTATACGGCTTTGAGAGAGATAACCTTTATCTTTATCTATTTCTGTACTTATCTTGGGATTCAATATGTTCAATATCATTGATTTCATTACTGAGTCCGATCAACGTCTTCAGTATAAGCTCAGTTGTGCCAATCATTGGACGAAGTAGGAGTAAAGGCGATTTCTTGAGTACTATTTTTAGTACGTCTTCGTAGTTCTCTGTCTCATTAACTTTTTCAATCAACTTTAAAAATTCGCCTTTGGTAAGATTGTAATTCTTATTGATGGATTTATAACTTAGCTTGACTCCTTGTTTGAAGTTTTTGGGTTGCTTAGAATAAAGACTGGTCAATTTGGTATCTTCAATTTCCTCTTCGCTGGAATCTCCTTCACCATCATCCTCATCGACCTCAATATACTTCTTGTGGGTATCGTGGTAGATGCTGGTGTTGATTCTCTTTTCACTGTTCTTATTCAACCTTATAGAGTTCTCTAAAAGCCCCATTTCTTCTTCGTTCTCGGAGAAATTTGCTTGATCTACAAATTTAATATTGGGTTGGGGGTCTCTAAACTTAGATCCAGTCCCTCCAAGAATTTCTTCTCCTTGTTCGAGCAAATTTTGTGTTCCGTTCGTTAGCTTGTATCCCAATTTCAAAAGCTCATATCCAGTCACCTTTAGGAACTCTTTCCCGTTTTTATTGAGCTTTTTAAGGAACCGTTGATTGTTCAAGTCTTGATAATCGGTGATTGGCAATAATAAAACATTCTTGAGTGATTCACTGATGTTAATGAACGGCTTGAAAAGTTCAACACCACTGAATAGATTGATCAATTGAGTTTTTTGGATGTTGGGGAGCCAATGCTCAAAAAGTTTAGCTATCAACTTATCTGCCCCTTTAATCCCATATAACCTGATCGGGTCAAGATTAACAGATAATCCATTGATATTGACCAAATTTAAAAGCTCATTGAACTCTCCATTTTTTAAACCTATCAAGTTCAATTTCTTTGGCTTATAATCAATCTTAATCTTGATGTCTTCTTTTATCTCAATCTTTTTCACATACAAGTCTTCTTCAAGTTTCTCTAATTTAAATCGCTTATCATTGAACTTGAAGAACCTGGTTAAAAATTCATTAGCATCTTGATCAATAAACAATCTAATTGGTAGCAAAGAGACCTTTATAATACTTTCGTTGAAGTTTAAGTTCACTGGATCCCGTACTGTAGTGAGATTAAACTTGATCATGTTCTTACCAATTTCCTTCTCCCCTATACTGCTCATGTAACTCAAATATTTGTTCCAGGTGGAGTTGGCTAAGTTATCGTAAATGGTCAACATGTCGACCACTAGCTCAACTTCATTGAGAAGCTCATAGTTTTGATCTTCAATGAACGGTTCTTTGACTGGATCTCTTAAACTGATTATATTCGCTAAAACGTCGATATTTTTCAACTCAATCAACATTTTGTACCGATTGGACCGCTTAAGTTTTAAATCCTTGTACCCTGATATTTCCTCCTCGCCTTCGGATTCATTGACTCGTTTGTTAATATTTTGAGTTAAGAAGCTTGGATCAATCCCTTTGGGTAATGATACATGGATTGATTGGAAGAGGGTTTCTTGAATTACTTCAACTTCGTCATCAGCTTCTTCCTGGTCCAAGCTACCTTCGTTGTTTTCAACAGATTCCTGTTCAACTTTTTTGACGATTCCCTTTATCACCTTTCTGGTTTCTTTCCAATCATATCCATCGTACATGTAAAAGTTCAATTTCCCTAAGTTGACATTTACACTTACGGGGATGAGTTTGTTTTCAGCAGCTGAGGACCTCTTGTTAAAGTAGTTGATATCCACCGCTAATTCGGCAGGGCTGTCATCAATGCTTAAACTTTTCATCTGACTCTCAGGTAAAGAGGATGATACCGTTTCATTATCATAATAAGTATCCACTATTTCAAATTGATCATTATCACCCTCTCCTTTCACCGGTTCTTCTGGCGCAATAGTATCCTGTAAGTCGAGAGGTTCTGCAAAATCCAACAAGTCAACTTCCTGATCCAAGCCCAACTTGAACTTTTGGCTATCATTCAAGACGATCGGGATTTTCAAGTCGTTAATCAACTGAACAAATGTGTAGAATGAATCTCCACAAGACTCTATGTTAATCTCATCAGAATTAATCTTTATGTCAATATTTGAAAGCTTATAATACAAATTTCTGTGTTTAGCCATTTCCAATAGCTTGTCCTTGCTCGAATACGTGATACCGATATGCAAGTTATTGATATTACCGATATTCAAAAAGTCTCGCTTCAAGTAAAACTGAAGCGAGCTTAATCTGTACTTTGTTTTCACAGACGAAGCAGGCTTAACGTCTTTAACATCATCAATCAATAAAATGGTGACTTCACGGACTGTTGTCTTTATGTAGAATTGATCAAATCCAAATATCAAATCGGAATTGGCCTTCTTTACGTCCAAATAAGCTTTACAGCTCAACAGGTGCGGTGTCAACCCTATTAAACAATCTTTGAAGTAAACTCGAATATCAGTTTTCTTTAGATCAGACTTGGCAGCTTTATCCTCCTGATTTCCTCTTTCACTATCAAATAGCTTCTGCCAATTGGTATAAAATTCAAGAACCATACCTTGAACTTTGGTTTCAATGGCACCGTTACTCTTAACCTGGCCTAATACCAGAGGAGATACAACATCTGTTATAGGTAAATCCTCAAAATTATGGAAAATTCTTTGGTTAATATCTCCAAGCACCCTGTTTGCCTTGACCCCATTTAATGCATAATGAAGTTCACCATTATAACCAAAGATCCTTAAGCTGGAACCTCTACCAATGAAGTCACCAAATGCAGGTGTGATATTGTCGATATTCAAATTTAGCTCACTAAAATGGATGCTGAACAGGGCAAAAGTCTTCAATGATGTAGTGATCTGGACTCTCCTTTTAGGTTTCTTGATTACGTACGCAGATGCCAGGCTCAGGCCCAATGTATCATACATGTTTGGAAGAGCTTCCATGGAAGCAGTAAACTGACCCAAATCAGCTAACATTCTTTTAAGTAGTTCAAAATCAGCGGAGAAATTCACCTTGGAAACTTCAACACTTAGACTGGTACTCATAGTTAAGTCCCTAGCAAAAAGTTGTCCATGACTTAAAGAGGTCTTGAAGTCAATAGGACTTGTCAGTGAAGAGATTCCAGATATTGACATAATTTTATGGGACAGATCATCCGTGGCGTATTCAAGAAGAACTCTTTGACACTTGAATTCATCGGACAACATGTTTATGAATATGGGTAATATTTGAATACTAATTTTACCAACGTTCGCTTCCAAGTTGACAGTAATATGTGATGTTTGTAGGATTAATTGGGTCTCAAATGGTTCCTTCTCTCGTGTGATAGACTTCAATTCTCTATAACTCGATAAATGAGAGCGAAGTACGTCTGAGCTCTTTACAAGTACGCTAATAGCAGAGAAGACATTTACAACATGATTGAGAGAGAAAGTGTCCAAATTAATCACAGCAGGTTTGGATGCCAATGTAGTGAATTCATTGACTTTCAAATCACTAGATATCTTTGAAAATAGTTCAAACCTGAAATCAGCTTTAGCTTCAGAATCACTGGTAAACTCAAACACACTCGAATTTTCTCCACTAATGCTTTTTATGATAGTAAACTTTTCAATACCTCCATATATTAATGTATCATGTTTTTGTTTGATATTGAAATTGTTTACATTGATGAAGAGATTATCACTTGAAGCAAATTCACCTGTATTGGTGAGTGCCGAGTTGAGGCTTATAAGTATCTCACCAATATACAACCGGTTGAATAGTTGGGAGGTCTCCCCTTGGTCAATGTCACTTTTCAGCTCGTCTTCTGGACTACTGCTTTGTTGAGAGTCCGCTTTACTTTGAGCTTTCCTCTTTTGGTAGAGTTTCAACTTTAGACCCCTAGATATCCCATTAAGAATTGAAAGGACTGTAGGCAATAAAGGTACCAATGATGCTTTCACAGTACCAATCTCAACAAACAAGTTTGAAATCAGATTCAACCCTTCAAACTCTATATCGAGATCCGATATATGCAAAATCGTCACACCCTTATCAGGCTTGTCCCCTATCTTATTGCCTTTAAACGACTCCGAAGTGGCGCTCATATATATGGAACTGGCTTCTTCGTGGGTGAAAACCATGCTGTTTATTAAAGATTCATCCACTGAACTGTTATCGTTATCATCATAATCTTCTTCATCATCCTCTGCATTACTATCATTGTCATTACTCTCATTACTCTCACTATTTTCATCATCTTTGCCTTTATCACCTGGGTTCACACCTGGTCTAAGAGTCAACACTTGTATATTTTTGACCTTGAGAGTTCTGGTTCCATTAACTGTGTTCATCAGTGCTTCCTCAATCTTTATCACAATATCTGTCAACTCTGATACAAGCTTGATGCTTACATCTTTGACTTTCACCAGAAGTCTCAGCAATGCCAAATCTACGGCACGAGCCATGACGCCTCCTAATGCTGATGGTTTAGAAGTTGACGGATCAGGATCAGAGTTAGAACCAGTTCCATACCTCAGGTCTCGAGATTCGCCTCGTATTGTCTGGATACTTTCATGCAAGTTTTCATTCAAACTCTCGTCTAAATCCCCTTGTACACTTTCATCCATCAATGCCAGCTCAAACACGGTCTGAGCGAGGTCAGCAGTACTTTGAGCCAACATCTGTACGCTTTTACTGGTATCCTCATCTAAACTTGGAGCCACCACAAGATCCACGCCACTTGCTTCTATGTTCACTCCGCCGCCCATAACGCCACCAGTTAACTCTAAGTTTTGTACGATTCCATACCTGAGGTTGCACCCTGGCAATTTCCCAACTTTCTCTGGATCAATAGCTATATCTTTTAAATGGATATTGTTGAGTGAGACTTCCTCCAAGTTCGGCAAGTCTATCTCCGAGAATAGACTGAGCAGCTGGAGTACATAAAGTAGGAGTCGCTTCTGGATGTTCTGGGGCATCCATTGTGGACTCATGATAAGATACAAAGATTGATAAGTGCGGTGCGTATACAGGAACCAAGTGAGAACTTCATAAGACTTTTAGGAACAATAAATGATTCTTTCTTATTGATTAATATTTGTCTATAAATGCTACATACATGTAACTTGGTATTCATACTATTGAACCGAATGGAGTAGGGGTCCAGTCTTCATGTTCTTCAAAAAAATATCTAACCTTTTGCTTTTTTCTCGGTTGCAAATCTAATTCTTCAACTTTGGGCTCTTCACTCAAAATCGAATCAAGGGATTCAACTTGTTCAAATTTTTGCAATTTATTCTGCCTTTCTAAAGCTTTCGATTGATTTTTCACTTCAGTTAAATCTAAGGGGAGTTTCAAATTTATTATGGCTTGTAAGATTATAAGTCGAGTGTCTGTCGATATATCAGCAATGTCATTCAAAAAGTTCCCGAAATTCTCCGAATTAGGCTTAGGATAGATTCTGGAAAACAAATAGACTAGCCAGCTACCCATTTGTGTTTTTTCAATATCATCTTTAACTACAAAGTCCATTTTTTTATTAATCTGCAATGAGGTTTCATTGAATTCCTGCTTCAAAACCTTGAGAATCATATCATAAAGGTCTTGTTCAAACTTTGTCCCAAACTCATCTAGGAGTGGCGTGTATATCTTGAAAAGTAAGCTCAAGTATGATTGTAATTTCTTAGTTTTAGTCTGATCAAGCAGATTATAAATGAGAAAGTCTTTGAAAAGTAACACACCAAGGGTTAGAGCTGAATGTCTATTAGCATTTGTTTTGATGTTCTTGACTGCTTTCCAATATTTAAGCCCGCTTTCAGTCGAATTACCAAACTTATAAATGTAATTCAAGTCCTGCTTTCGTATTTTCTTGTAGGTCTTGAGACTACTTATGATATCACCTATTAGCTCAGTATACTGCTTCAAAGTGTTATCAATGTATTCCTGGTCTTTGGTGGAGACCAAAGGCTGTTCTTCATCAGCTTCTGTTTCCATATCCTCTATTCTGCTCCAGTAATGGTCGTACAACCAATTAAGGGCATCTCGCATGGTGATTCTGAGCATGGTAAGACTAGGAAGCTTTTCGTGTGTAGCCATATGTCTCAATTCAACGAAAAAACTCGGCATTTGAAGACTTTTTGCCAATTGATGTAATGGGATCGCAAAATTTGATTGTTGCAAAGGGTCTAAAAGTCCATTTACAAATCTTGTTAACGCCATGGAATAAGAAAGTTGAAGTACATTGGAGTCATTTTGGACAAAGCCTCCTTCAGGGGCGGTTTGTGGATCTTGAAGACAAATACTAGTAAGCATAGCCGTAGACTCTATTGCGTGAGGAATTCTTCCTCTTGAACTGATGGCTTTGACTTTGTGAACTGCCCGTTGTCGGAGATCTTTTTCAGCCGAAAAATTATAGAACCAATCCTTCAATGTGACCAAGTCGTCAAGTGATTTATAAGCTACTACAGACGGTTGTCTGCTTAGTAGCATGCCTATTTGGTCAGCGGTTACCATTAAAAAATCATCTTCCCCCATCGCGACTTGTTTTATGCAGGTACTTTAGTTTCTCATTATCTATCGTAACCATTACTAGTAATAAAACTATACTATTATTTACACCTCTAATTGGTGAAGAATCTGTTGTTGTTCGAATGAAAGAACCCGTTTCTTTTTATTCTGGTAAATGTTATTCGGGCTCGAATTGTGAGGGCTCAAATAATTCGAGTCTATAGAACCATACTGTGTCTCTAATTCGTATAAAGAACTACTGAGATTAGATTTAGCACTGTCGTCATTATATGGGAACTTCAGGTGTAGGATATAGTCGTCTCCTGTCTCGTAAGTAAACCGCACATTACCTGTTATCACTGCGCTATCCCAGCTTATAAGTACCACACCTAAAAGCACGGCAGAAAGTCCAACCAACACCCATAAGAGTTGACCCACTGTCATACGGCCATTGGCAAGAAGATGATTGAACGAAAGGTCATTAATTAAATTCATAAGATTGTAAACCAAAAAACATAATGGGTATAAAATAGAAGATGAAATTTGAGCCAATCCCAAGTTAAAAGCAGTCAACTGAAAACCTACTATACAAAGCATCACCACCAATAAAAAGTATGGGGTTAAGTTCTTTGTCACACTTTGAATATCATGACTTCCTGATAATATTGATTCCACTACCACGTCTATAAGAGATTTTGCAAATAAAAATGTGTGGGCTGTCAAGGTTCCAGATATTAATCCGTAATTTACTCCCTTGATAAACTTTAATTTGTCCAACATTTTGATAATGGTTCTACTTTCACGTCTCATGTTCCTCTCCTTCAATTTCTTGGTTTTATACAGAATCGTGAAATTAAACATAACGAGAAAAAGTATTAAGAAAAACGTCCCCACAAACCACAGCAAGAATCTCAGGTCAACGAGCTTTTGAATAATTACGGCGAACCTATGGTCTATATCTTGATCACTGTCAGGCGGAGGAGGAACGGGATTCCCATTGTACGCTATAACAAATGCCCCTACCGCAATAATAACTGTGCCACCTCCGAGTTTCTTCGTGAATGGTTCCAGAAGTAAAAGACAACTGAAAAGGGAGTTAAAGATTAAACCTATACTCTGCAAGGGCGATAGTATGATAAGTGGGAGTGTGGTGATCTGGATCAATGAGCCAAACACATTGGAGATAATAAATAAAAAGAATCCAAAAAGCCATAGGTTTCGTTTCGATTTTGATAGATGATGATGTGAGTTAGGATCATCAGGAAGGTGGATGGGAAGAAGATGGGACCGCCTTTGAAGAGTGATTCCAAGTGACTGGAGAGCGGACGACACCACTGCCACGACGCATCCTAGTAGAATAGACTTCGATGGTGTCATTGTAAATTGTGAGTGCTGATGGAAATCGCGTTTGTAAATAGTACGACATAATACTGGTGGATTTTCCTTGTATACGATTTTGCCAGGTTTCATTGCATTTTTCAAGTTCACATTTGTTCTTCCGCTAAATGAATATTAAACAGAATGTCAGTGAAACGATTGACTTGTGGAAAAAAGATCCTTCGCCTGAATCTTTTTCCACCGCTTTAAGCGGTTTAAACGACCTTCTTCAGGTATTGGTGCCCCAGATTGAAAGTCAAAGAAGCTCAAGGAACAGTTCAACATCCACCCTTTCAGAATTTTTGAAGCTTCAGGATAACTTCAAGTTTAATCTTGTCCTTTGTATGACTAGGAATATTGACTGGATTTACCAAAACCTCAGTACATTAGACCCTCCATTGATTATAAAATATAACACTTTACTTCAAGGTCTACTTCTTATCCATTCCCAGTCTAGGAGTATATTTTCCAGTTCTGCAGAAATGTCCAGGATTCTTTCATTCATTAAGCTAGATAATAGTAATGTACCTTACGAGATTACTATTGCATTTATCGCTACTTTATTGCATATAATGTTGAAAAATTTAGATAATTTTAGAACTTTTGAAGAATGTAATGGATGTTCCATATTGATTACTAAATTGAAAATTTCCGATTTTTCTGTACCCGAACAATCGATTGAAAAGTCTGATGAAAAATCCAAGATTGCAAACCAACAAATGCTTAATTTTAAAGTAATTGAATTCTTAATCTTTTACCTAAGCGATGAGACCAATTTGGAATTTGACTGTAAGAAGAAAACTATCAAAGAGAAGTCAGATTATTTCAGAAAAGATTTCCCGGAAATTGATAACTTGATTGACTCACTTAATGATTTGAAAAATGTATAATTACGACTTTAAAAGAGTGTACATAAAACTCTACAAGATAGTTTTTGCTCTACGAATACTTGTGTGAGTGTTTTGTAGTTCAAAGTATGCCAGATTAACCCTGCCTAGCTGTTGATGTTGATGTCGCTGGTGTTGTGATCGTTGTTCGTGTTGTTCTTGTTGAATTGGGACAGGTGTAGTCGGATGTGATTCATTTAAATGGAACACATTTATTAGAAACTGACGGAAATCTTCGTCTGTACGCATCTCGAGCGGTATTGGTTCGGGTTGAACGGGTATGATATCAGTTTCTGTGGTGCACCTGGACCCGAAACGGTTACTGAACACATCATCATGGTAGCGTGAAACAGAAGAATCATCAGAGTCTTTGGCAGATGAAGTTGGAGTCAATTCGGGCTCATGTACAGGTATACCATTCATTTGACTTTGGTTATTGGAACTGGGTCTGTATGGCTTTAAAATGCTTTCTTTCAAATCTGTGATCTCGCTGATGGGGTCAGGGTCAATGGCTGGTCTCATAGAGACTTTGATTCTTAACCATGTGATTGATTCTTTACACAAGATTTTTAACTTATGTAGGTGTCTTCCTAGATTGGGATGGCCTTCTTTAGGTGCTTTATCTGAAGGATAATAGTCCAATTTATCTGCTTTATATCTTTTACGATTAACTTTACTCTTATGATTGGGTGACCGACATGGTGATATCTTCACGTGTTTTGAACCGGAGGTCAGTATCCTTGTATGAGCTTTACTTGTGTTAGTGGGATGTGATATAAACCGAGAAGGCATTTTGAATACTCTTTTCTTCCCTTATGGTAATATATATACATTAATAGTTTCCTTTGTATAGCATTGTGAAAGTCACAAAATTGTTAGGGAGAGTGAAAGGAGGCTAAGGAGGAGGTCCACGATATATACAGGAATTCCAACAAATCCACTTGTTCAATCACATTTAAGTGACCAATAAAGGTCAATTGATTGACAAAGAAATATAGTGTTTTATTATTACTATTGAACTCAGCTTTTGTATCACGTGAGATTCACTTAATACTAAAATCAAAATTTCTACCATATTTTGTGATTTAGACCACAAAAAACTTCTACTAATCTACTTATCAATAGAGGACCCATCACCATGTCACCGCATCCATTTCTCGTTATGTACAATTACATCCCACCATTGTATACAACATAATCTCAAGGGTCTAACTTCTTTTCAGTCGCGTTGTTTTTATCCGAGCCTAATGTACACTTACATGGAATACCTCCAGAAGTGTTTCTACAAGACCACTGGCTGGCAAGAGGATAACATCTTTCCCAACATTACAGCTAGTTCTCAGGCCATCCTAGACTTTTCCATTCCGAATGGTTGCAAATTAGACACTTCTTCAAAGTCTTCAGATTACTCAGCTAGTAGCTTTACCTTATCAAATTATCATGTTATAAATGGATCATTAGCGTATTTATATGCTTCTGCTCCATTGAGAAATACCTTGGGTACAAAAGACGTTTCACTTCAAGAGGCCCTCTCCGGTTTCAAAATTATTGAACCAACTCAATTGAATGATAACCCAAGTATAGGAGATGTACTGAAACATTCATTATTGTATGGAAGAATGTACTTTCCTGGATCAGCTCTTGAAGCCATGATAATTAAAAGACTTTCCAAGCAAACCCAGTTACTTATTAAATCCATAAGTAATCCGAACCTTCCAAAAAATGGTACCATGATTATATATTTACAGAACAATACTAGCAAACTACTGAGGGAGTTTATTTACTCAACTAACGAATCATTGATTGGGCTCAGATGCTTATATAACTTTGGGAAAGAGAAAGACCACCATAAGTCATCCGGTCAAATTCCAATTATCCCTAAACTTGATAACTCAGTGGTGTCTGTTGGTGCAGAAATATGGTATGCTGCTATGACTATGAGTCCTGGGTTATCAACTGCTTTCCGGTATGCAACTCGTTCTGCCACCACCGGTAAACCATTGACAGTAACATTAGCCTGTAACCCTATATTGGGTCAATTATCATCTACTTATACGGTTAAAACTTCTATAGCATCCACGTTCAGTTCTCGATACGATTTCAATCTCTATTCCTATGCCAGCAATTTATCGCTAGGATTCGAGTTGTACAACTATTCAAAGAAACCACTGCCATATAATAACATGTCGGTCAATCCATCAACAGAAGTTCCTCACCAATCTATTCCTCCAGCTTCGACTGAGATCCCTCTACAAAAAGAGACTGTTATGAGTGCATTCCAACATCTTGTGAACGAAACCGACTTTTCTTCCGTGTTGAAGTTCTCTACCAGCGTCAACGACAGAATGTTCAAGGTACTTTGGGAAGGTCGGTGTAAAGACTTTCTTGTTAGTGCTGGAACCCGCATGTCATGGAACGAAATCACGAACCAACCTGAGTTTAACAAACTTGGCATATCGTTTTCCTATGCATGCTAATGATTTATGAGTAGAATAGACAACTTAGATAGATAGACACTAGTCATTGGGACTATAAACAAACAAACACTAATCTTGATTAGTAGTATTGAATTTCCTAATTTAGTATCCTAGATATAATTTAAAGAATTTCGCAGCTTGAAAATTTTCACCAACGGGTATAAGCTTTAAAATAAAATGAACCAGGATCTCTATCGTCTCATAAAAGACTCGAGACTTGCTCAGGTTGCTAAGCCGTTGAGCAAGCTGTTGAGAGGTGGGAGTCGTTCGGGCCCAACTCACCAAATCATATATGCCCCAAAATCAAGTGCTGTGAGATCAGACTATGGTCTTAAGACTGCATTACCTAAACAAATTGGATTCTCTTCAATTGTCTATAATAATATTGATAATGCGGTAAATATTCCAGATATTGAAAAGTACTCCGGTACTTTTCACACTCGTGTCAAATTCCAGGAATTAGAAGTCCCTGTCAAAACTGGACACAAAGAGAACCCATTATTCCAATCAGAAGCATCAAGAACACCAAGAAACGCAAAAGAACAAGATGGCAGTTTTAATGAGGTCTTCTTATTTGGCTTGAATTTGGTATCTAGCTCGACCGATAAAGAAGTTAAGGAAGTTTTAAGAAAGAATCCTCAACTTTATAAATCATTCCAAAAGTATTTGTTTGAAAAATACCCACAGTCATTTGTTTCAAGTACAGGAACCAAAGAATTTAAATTGGTTAACGAATTCCTAGAATTTTCTGATCTGGTCAAAAAGGCCAAGACCTCTTTGTTCAGTAAGAAATCCAAAAATATCCAAGGTACAGGAGGTTTCTCATATTTGCAACAAGGAAGATTGTCCAATACTCCAAACGGTGTTAAGTATGGTGCTGTTGCTCCAGGTAGAGTATTGTCTCACCAGACTGCAGCAGTTGGTGGGTTGGTCGCCAATATGTATGATAACGTAGGTATAAAGAGATCAGGAAGGGCCTCTTCTCAACATCAAAGACAATTGGTGTCTGCTTTTAAGGTGATGGACGCAAACCTTGGTAACGATGGTACTGTTAGATTGAATGTCAACGCAAGCCGTTCCGGTAACCAAACGGCCGAATCTTCCAACTATCAATCTACCATCACCAATTTAAATGGAGGAAGCAAAAGACTCACTAATGTTGATGAGTTTGCTAAAATATTGAGCGTAGTCGATTAGATGAAGGTGCATGTATATAGTAATAAACAATTTAAGTTGAAATAAATTCTCTACCGGGCTTTATAATGAAACCTACATACATATATTACAATTTACGTTTTTTGAAAGAAGGAGGTGTTACTCCGCTAACGAGTCCTGTCATTTTCCTTTCTTCATTGTTCAATTCAACTCTGACGTTTTCTGCCAATTTTTCATCAAGTTTACCATCAACCTGGTACCAAAGATGAAGGCCAGAAGACCTACTGCCCTTCTCTATAATACGTTTCATATATGCTTTCACCTCATTTTCTGGTCTCAAACTATTCAACATCATAGGCACAAATTTAGTAGAGATATCATGGAGCGTGAAAGAAACAGCAGTAAACCTGATATCAGGCTCTTCCGGTGGTACAAGTTTCTTTGGTGGTTTGTTGGCTTTAATAGGTTTCTTAGGTCTTCTCGTTCTTCTTCCTCTAGTAACTTCTTCTTCTTCTGGTTCTTCAATGATTTTACCTTCCGCTATAAGTTTTTGACGTTCTTCTTCTTTTCGACGTAATTCATCTTCCTCTTTTTCCTTTTCTTCTCTTTCTTTTACGGAATTCTGATACTCAGTCAACTTCGATTCATATTCATCCACTTCCTTTTGATTATGAATCCAAAGGAAGCTTAATAGAAGATCTCTGTTATCACTACCGTCAGTAGAGGGTAAAACTTCACAGATTGCTTGCTTGGGTAACACAAATCTTACATTGGTGTTTTCGACAAACTCAAATACTAAAGTTGCGTCCGCCATATACTTTTCTTGGAATGCTGTTAACTTCAGATCCTTTGCACTCTGACGAGAAATATTGAAATATTTCATACCCTTTTCTTTACTTGGCTTACGAATCTTTAATGGCTGATGAGGGTCAAGTCTGAAGTTTGGGATTAGGAACGGATGTGGAGGTGGACCCATTTCTCTAGCTCTTAAAATATATGCTTGGAATAACATCAATTGATTAGGATTGGTTTTCCCATCAGCCACTAGTTTCATTAGGGTACGGACATTGATATCGACTTTGGCAAGGGAATTCAAGTTAGAGATCATGAGCTGGTTTTCTTCTGAAAAAAGATCAGTGGGATCTTTCTTTTTTTCTTTCACGGGTGGTGCCACTTTACCGAGATTAGATTTCTTAGAAGGATTATACGAAGATGGAGGTGCAATATCTGATATATTTGAAACAAAACCTGCAGTATTTCCTGGTTGCCCATTTGTTTTATTTTCTGAAGATGGCTTCGGAGGAAAACCGGTACTCAAAGAATTTGGTATATCCGAAGTGTCTTGTTCGTTCTGTGTGCCCTGTGTGCTTGGAATACTTTGGGTATTATTCTGCGTGCTCTGAGTGTCTTGTGTACTCGAGATATCCTGTGAAGTTGGTGTATTATCTGCATCGTCTGTATTTTCTGTATTTTCTGTATTTTCTGGTTTCTCGGTGTTTTCTGTATTTTCTGGTCCCCCTGTATTTTCTGTACTCTCTGTGTTGAATGTTTCCAGGTTTCTTGGTAGATCTCCACTCTCTTGAGTCTCTTCTTTAACATCTACATTCTCCTTTTTCTTGGACCGTTCATCCTTTGCGATGAAAATCCGTATTTCAAACAGGTGGGGACCCAATGTCATTCCGGCATCACATAACTTTACCATCATGTCTCTAGCATTGACGTCTGCTGCAAGAACTGGAACTCTATCAGGATCAGATTTATTGACCTTGTGATCAACAAGAAGTTTTCTGGCATACGCCGTTTGCTTGATCCAGTATAGCGTGAACACCGGACACGAGATAAGGTAATTAGTACGGGATTTTATTAGTGAACGATATAAGATTCCTGAATCTTTTACTGTCAATGGGTTCTTTAGCACGTCTTCGTAGTGGCCGTATGGAGGGGAGGAATAAGATACGGGGAATCCTTCAACCACATCAAACGGTCTGACAATGGACCTGGAGAGTTCTTCCTGTTCCTTCTCTATTTGTTCACGTTTGGCAGACGTTATACGCCGTCTCATTCGAGGTGCCATGCTGTTGAGAAGTGTCGCGATACAGAAGTAAAGAGTGAGTGAGAAGTGAGTGAGAAGTGAGTGAGAAGTGAGTGAGAAGTGAGTGAGAAGTGAGAAGTGAGAAGTGAGGATAAGTGTGAATGTTTGAAGTAAATAATGCTTTTAATCTAATACCACGGTAATTTCAACTTATTGTGATACTCTTGTGGAATGTTTCTGAAACTAGTTCTATATCTTATCTTCTAAGGCTTCTAAACCTGTGTTAAACAATTTAATCATATTGTCAAGTTCAGCTACTAGCTTATGCTTTGGTGTAGAGTCAATAAAAAACTCCCCATTGATACTTGGTATAGCTGGAAACTTCATCTTTGGGAAGTTAGAAGGTGACGCCGCAGAAGTTATATGTTTTGGAATTGGTAACGAACTTGTAGTTGAAGTTGTCATCTTTCTCTGTTGGTTTCTAGGTGCAGTTGTAGAAATTGACTCGGCTCTGTCTCGGGGTTTTTCCTCTGACTTATCTCCCTCAACAAATGAATCCTTCTCAGTCATAGGCGTCATTGACATGCTTCCAAATTGTGAAGGTTTTATGCCAAACTGGTTAGTGGCTTCATCTGGATTTTCTTGTTCAGCATTAGAATTCGTCAAAGCAGAAAGAGAATTAATTGGGTTGGGTGTAGGCATTTGTATTTGAAGGCCGGGTCTTGGCTTACGAGGTTTCTTTTCTTGCAAAGATGTCGATGGAGCCGTGGAGGTGTTTGTACTCGATGAATTGGGAACATTCAGAGAACTCCCATTTTCATTAGACTTGAAATTTATGGGCTGCAAAAGTGGATTAGTAGATGACTGAAGTGCTTTCATAGATTTGGATGGTGATCCCGTAACCGAAGTGGCAGCAAATGTTGATGTTGATGGCGGTTTTGGTGATGGTGTGGAGGTATTATTTAGGGTAGCATAAGGTGGAGTATGGGGAACGTTACCGACATAATTCGAAGATCCAGAAGAACTATTAAATGAATTGGATATAGTTTTTTTACGAGGTCTTGTTCCTGGCTGGACTTGTTGATTTCCAACAGTGGAAAATCTGGTTTCAAGATTCCCAGATGCAGATTGAGAATGATACAATGCAGGAGGTTTATTCAAATGAGGTTGTGAAGTTTGGCTTTGGTTAGATAAGGGTAGCTTATCAATATCTGGAATTTCTATGGTTGGCAGCTCCATACGTTCGCCCAATCTTTCACTTAAACCAGGACCTAAGCCCGGAGGAGGTAATTCAAAATCACCAGAGCTAACACCAGGTTGACTTGAAAATTCTGGTGATTCTTCGAATAAGCTTTGTAAGGATTTAGGTATCTCAGTTTTCGTGGGTGTGGTAGCTGCAGATGCATCCCTCGAAGAAGACCTCCGTAGCGTACTGGGGTGTTGATCAGGACGGAGTGTTGGCTCAGTCCGGTATGTATCGTTCATGTCATTTAAATCGTAAGTAGAATCGATTTTATCATCATCAACTCTATTTAAATCAATATCATTCTCAATAATGTATTCTCTACTACTCAAGGAATCAAAATCCCATTTCACTTGAATGGGGTTGTTCTCCACAACTTCGCTTTCGTTCTGCTGATCCAAATCGTTTTCTAAACTTACAAACACAGCTGAATCTCTTCTAGCGTTGTTGGAGTCTCTCCAAAATAAATACCTACTAATAACCTCTTTTAGAATATGAGTAGGAAAATTCTTATACGCCTTGATTAATTTACACTTCATTAAGTCATCAGCCAGTGGTCTCTCAATCGGATTTTCATCAAGACATAATGCAATAGCTTCCTTTAACAACGGAGAATAATCTCTTCCTTCTAACCTTGATGGCGTCAGTTTAGAGATCATCTGCATGGCCCACATTGCATCTTTATCACAATATGGTGGATTTCCGGTAGCGATTTCATATATGGTGATTCCCAAAGACCAGATATCAGCCTTTGAGTTGTAGGTGTCACCTTCTCGTATAACTTCTGGAGCCATCCAATATGGAGTACCAGCCATGGTTGTACGTTTCAATGAGTTAGATGTCACCTTTGCTGCTACACCAAAATCACACAACTGAACATTCCCCTCCTTGGAGATCAAGATGTTGGCCGCTTTTAAATCTCGATGTATTACTCCCATCTTGTGTACAGCAGAGAGTCCAACTAACAGTTCCCTAACCACCACTGCCAAATATTTTTCTTCAAAGACACCAGCTTTTAACAATGTCCTTACACTCCCCCCTGCACAATAGTCCATTATGATCCAAAGACGTGTATCATGAAGAATTGACCCATAGTAATGAGTAACGTTAGGAACATTCTTTAACTCTGCGAGGAATTGAATTTCTTGTTGCACATCTGCCACTTCATCTTCTTCTGTATCTAGATTCAATACTTTGATAGCTACAACTTGCTTGGTATGCTCATTTATTGCTTTGTATACAATCCCAAACTTCCCTCTTCCGATAATCTCGGTTCGTTTATATAATGACGAACTCATAGATCAATAAAAAATTATAGATAAAAGGTTGTGAGTGCGACTTGAGGTTAATTTTCACTGTTTGACTCACCGGTTGGAAGTAATGAGGTCAGCCACTATAGAACGTGTAACCAACGAGACTAAGATCCAGATAGCCTTATCTTTGGATGGAGGTCATGTGGAATTAGTTAAGTCACTTTTCCCGGAAAAAGCAGAGGTTCATGCCACTCAAAGTACTTCTTCTCAAGTTATTAACGTTCAAACTGGTATTGGATTTCTTGACCATATGCTTCACGCTTTGGCCAAACACTCTGGGTGGTCTCTTATAGTAGAATGTATAGGAGATCTTCATATAGATGACCATCACACTGCTGAGGATGTGGCAATCTCCTTAGGAATGGCCTTTCACAAAGCCTTGGGTCAAGTTCGTGGAGTAAAGAGATTCGGTACTGGATTTGCCCCATTGGATGAAGCATTGAGTAGAGCCGTAGTAGATCTTTCTAACCGTCCATATGCCGTTATTGAGTTGGGATTGAAGAGAGAAAAAGTCGGTGACTTGTCTTGTGAAATGATTCCCCATGTTTTGGAAAGTTTTGCCCAGGGTGCTGCTATAACATTACATGTCGATTGTTTGAGAGGATTTAATGATCATCACAGAGCTGAAAGTGCTTTTAAGGCTTTGGCTGTTGCAATCAAAGAGGCCACTCTGAGTAACGGAACAAATGAAGTTCCAAGTACCAAGGGTGTTTTATTTTAATAAAGTATTTATTTAATAAAAGTAATAGACATTAGTGAAAACGATAGTAAAACACAAGTTTTGTTTGTAAGAGCTAGTTGTTTTAGGTTTCTGTTTATGGATACAAAGGAAGCACTTACCGGATACAAAATACAAAGACTTAAATAAGTAGTAGAGTACAAAACCAATGATTAAAAGGCAATTACATTTTACACGCCATTGGTTTAAAGTAAATTACCATATACACCAGTGCAACCCATGCATTGTTCCACCCCACAGATAAAGCTTATTAGGCTGCAAAAATTTGCGACACGTCCATCGCGAAAAAGTCCTCAACACCTATGCTAAAGACCACTTTGAAAGATACTATACGGTTTGCATCCTCCTTATCTCGAAGACGTCCAGTTAGAGAAGGGAAAGGAAGAGACACAAAGCCTACAAAGCGGAGTACGTTAGACAGGTACCTCCCTCAAGAACCTCCTAGAAAACAAAAAGAATGGGAGAAAAGAGGTGTGACAAAAGACGATTTTTTCATTAAAAAGTACAGTTTTATGAGTGATGAACGGAAAGAAAAGCATCAGCAAAAGGTCGACAGAGAAAATAGAGCCAAACAACACAAACGTGATAATGAGAAAGCTTCAAGACAAGAAGCAAGAAGTGAAAGAAGACTGAAAAGAAAAGATAAAGACTTGGAAGATATTTACGTAGATGGCGAACCTCTAGTTGAATCTCCCTTTTTCAATAGCATGATTGAATACGTTTACGGTAGACACGCGATTATAGCGGCATTGAAAGCTAAAAAACGTCTGCTGTTTGAAAAGTTGATCTACACAAACGGGAAAACTCCTGTCCATGATATCTTGGATGTTTGTAAAAAATACGGTATAGAAACAGAACTTGCGCCGTCTCGTCAACGTCTTGATTCCGTCACAAACAATGCAGTGCATAATGGAGTAGCATTAGCCACCAGGAAATTACAATTACCTACCCTTGCAGAGCTCGGAGTAGTCAATGCGGAGACCAGTCAATATGAAGTCCTGGTATGGAATGAAGTATTCAGCTCGAAGGTCTCTCAGATGAAGCAAGTACAACGCCCAGGTATTGGTGCTTACCCTGTGGGTATCTATTTAGATGAAGTAACGGATCCTCAAAATGTTGGAGCTATCATAAGAAGTGCTTATTTCTTAGGTGTTGATTTCATTATTACTCCGTCTCATAATTCTGCTCGTCTAGGACCAGCTGCCGCTAAGGCTGCCGCTGGGGCTCTTGATTTAATGGACATTTATCAAGTAGATAATGGACTCAAGTTTATGCGAGAAGTGAAAGACTCTTCTTGGGTTATTGTAACTACCAATGTTTCGGAGACAGAAAAGACATTGACCCATGACCAGCTTGGTCCAGTTGTCGCAGAGGCACCTGTGCTCTTGGTATTAGGAAGTGAAGGTCAAGGTGTACGTACCAATCTTCTTAACCTTTCAGACTATTATGTCAAGCTTGGTAAATTGAGACGAAATGATAGCGTGGTTGACTCTCTTAATGTTAGTGCTGCTGCGTCAGTTTTAATATCTAACCTAGTTCAATAAAGGAACAAAAAACATATTTGAAAGAGAACTGTAGCCGATGAACAATTCCAAAGGCAAAACTGTTATTTGAGTGGTAGAACCTGTACATAGTAATAAATACACTTAAAGATATTCTCCGTTACAGCCCCATGCTAAAGTTTAGTGGCTACATTAGTAGATCGGCAATGAACGGTTTGGTTTTGCAGCACATGTGATTGAATCCTGCAGATAGCTATATAAATCTGGCATATAAGTTATGTTGAGAAATCACATTCGCAGCTCCTCTATAGGCATTATATATATAACTAGTGCAACTCTCGTTACCGTGTGTTAGCAATGGTTGATTATCACTTGGTAGTTTTGGTTCATGGGTATGTAACTTTGTTGAATTTTTTTTTCTTCTGTTTTTTACTAACATCTATAGCCTTTGGGGTCATTCCTCTCACATGAGCTACATTAAAGAGCAATTGGAAAGCCAGGGTGCTCGTACTGATGCCGATACCCAACTTGTGTGCTACGTAACAGGATCCCATAGCGGATATCTTACATATGACGGTATTGACGTCAATGGGAAACGCATTTGTGATGAGATCTTAAATGAGACCACGAATCTTAATGATGAAAAAAATAAAGTCAAAAAGGTCTCGATAGTAGGCTACTCCCTTGGTGGGTTAATTTCCCGTTATGCGGTTGGCTATTTGAATTCCATTGGATATTTTGATGAAATTGAACCAGTAAACTTCACCACGTTTTGTACCCCCCATGTTGGTGTACTTAATCCGGGAGGAAGTTGGGCCACCAGACTCTACAATTTTTGTACTCCATACTTGCTAGCTCACACGGGTCTTCAATTGTTTGTGTCTGATAAGAGGAAGGATAGGTTCCCATTGTTGGTATGGATGTCAGATCCCAGATCAATGTTTTATCAAGGGTTAAGTAAGTTTAAGAATCTTGTACTTTACGCCAATACTATTAATGATAAGAGAACAGCATGGTACACTGCAGCGATATCATCTCGTGATCCATTCAAGTCAATGATCAATGAAAATGCTAGTGCTTACCATCTTAAATTCATAAAGGGATATGACCCTAATGTGGTTGATATAACTATACCTATTGAGTTCAAGAGTGAAATTGATGATAAAATTGATAGAAGCCGGTTTTCCAAAAGTAAGAGATCTTTCTTTAGAAAGCTTTCTTGGGTTCAGGTTGTATTTACTGCAATACTTATTTCGCCATTCTGGATTCTCTATTTGGCTGGATCGACCGTCGTTCAATTGGTGAATAACCGAAGAAGAGTATTACTGTTTTTCAAAGATGGGTCTAATAGTTTAGTTCATTTATATGATGACCTGTCTTATAGGAACTGTTCGTCCAATAATGAAGAAAAGCAATCATTAATGTCGAACTTCGAGAGAGGGTTCTCCGATACTGTTGTTGATGAAACAGATACGCTTGTTGAATCAGTTTTTGGTGCTATGAATAGCGATTCGTATAAAAATTACCATGCCTCTACCAAGAAATCTTCGTTCAATACGGACAATCTTGATTTAGTAAATTTAAAAGGCAAACTGCAAGATTTTACTCTTCATCTTACACCGGACCAAATAATAATTATCAACAATTTGAATCAGTTGAAGTGGCAGAAGTTCCCAGTGTTGATTCGTAACACCAGACAAACCCACAGGGCTGCTATTTATAGGATCAGGGAACCTCATTTTGATGAAGGCAAAGTGATTGTTGGCCATTTTGCAAATGAAGTATTCAAATATGACTAACAATGTGTTAAATAATGTTTTAAAAGATATAGTGACTTCGGTCCAGGGTATAATTTGAATGAAGGTTAATTTCTGTAAATTCACTTCTTAAAATTTGTGTATTACATATTTTTATGGCACTACAAAATCTCTATTCATACTTACAATCTACGGGTGCTTTACGTTGTACTTATCTCCTCTTGGTATCTGGTCTCATCCGGTACAGACTAAATTAATTCAACATAATTAGCTGGGAAAATACCCGTCACTCCATTGTTTCTTCCTGTCCACCAATCATCTGTTGTTTCAGTCTTCTTAATAATGTCAAAGACGTCACCCTTTTTAAAGCTCAAGTCCCCTGCTTGTTCTCCCTTAAAACTGTATAATGCAATTGCTTGGGTGGAGTTTGCTTTTGGAGCTCCTCCAAAATTAGGTTTCGAAGAAGCAGGTGGACGAGAAGGACCATTGGAAATTTTAGTATTGGAGAATCTAGAGCTTAAACCATCTACATCACTGTTTCCACGACTTCTGCCTCCATTTGGAGAATCATATATGTCATCTTCCCATTGATTAGTTCTACTGTTGGTACGTATACCATTGGTTCTTCTGCCAGCATCACGACCATTATTACCACGAGAGTCACGGTTACGGGAACTACGACCATAGCCGTAATCATCATCACTACCTGAGTAGTCATCAGAGTAATCATCGGAAGTTCTTCTACGACGACTGCCTCTTCTTGAAGTTGGAGTAGCGGACGTGGAGTCGGAGAAATCATCCGGGATGTCATCATAATATTCATCGTTATAGAAGTCATCATCCTCATATGGTAGACGGTTGCTGAAAACTCTACTATCCAATACTCTCATTAATGGATCACAAGCAGGAGGAGCTTCAACTCTACCACTTAAAATTTGTCTACCTTTACAATTTTCTCCGTAGAACTTTCTATTAGTTTCTCTTCTTTCTACAATCATGGACCCTTCTAATGAGACACCGGCAAATAAACCCTTAGTCTTCGAGTACGAAAATATAGCAGCAGCTCCGGTAAGAGACGCAGTACCTCCACCTTCGGCATTTCTTCCTAAAGGACCAGCGGCCACAGAAACATTAGCACCTAACGTCAAAGAACCGAATTGAGCAAATGAATCAACGGCTTTTTTATTATTCAAAATAAATACAAAATCAGTGATCTCAGCCCCAATTTGTCCACCAACTCCGGCACCAGCCGTAACAATTGCTGAAGGAGGTGACCAAGATCCATCCGGTAACCTAGCGACAATAACACCAGAACCAGCTCTACCAGAGAAAAGGAAACCAGCTTTCAACACCGTGATGACTGCTAGCCCTTTGGCATTCTTCAAGACATTAGGAGGAATGACTTGATCGGGGCCTGCGAATTGATTAGGTTTGATAAATGAGGCAAGAACTTTTCCAGCTTTTCTGCATAATGTTAGTAGGAGTTCCAAATATAGTGACAAGCGGTGTAATATACATACTTTGACTCGCTTTTCAAGCTTCTGGGGATGGGATTGTTCAAACCCATGGTTGGTTAATAATGGAATTTTCAGGAGCCAAGCGCGCCGTCGAATTAAGCTGGGGTAGGAAAGTCGAGCTTGGCTGAATAAAAGCGAGGCTTACGGGAAGAATTTTATTGGAGTTTTGCAAAGTATTCTTAGGGAGCATCATTGAAAGAGCTGGTGTTGTGATTTATTGTGAATCGTATGTATCTAGAATCTGTTTAGACGCATATGAACTGATATATGGTTTGAGCCCGGAATTCGTGGTTGCAAAGCTACCGCAACTAAACCCTTGAGTAATGAGAGTGGATTATTTGCTAATATGATGTCAGTATTTTGATTAGGCGACTGATAATTGTTAATATCAGTCTTCTGAATTTAATCCCTGATCAACAACTCTTGGTTTTCTCTCTGAAGATTAAATAAGGACAAGATTAGTCTGACTCTCCCTTGCTCAACACCCAGTATGACCCAGGACTGCTCAAGTAGATAATGAACGGCTGTACCGACTATAAGTAAATAGTTACTACTTGATGGGTACAAGGCTCACGAAGTATTTTCAAAGATTTCCTAAAATGTCGACTCTATATATACGATCGATTATTCAATAGGTTGCCGAATACTTGACTTATTACGGATTATTCAACTCTGGAGTAATTTAAAAACTTCCATGGCACCGGTGAGTTGATTCTTTATTAATCTGATTAGCGAAACCGCCTTTTTCTTGCAAAGCACATGAGCACTTTATCGTTATCTCGTTCACTTAAAAGCATTTCACAGTTGGGATTCGAGCGCCTTACTCATGCTGTGCTTTAAATAATGACCCGGAATATCTCTCTAGTACTATAAATCAATCATTCTACATCAACTATATATCATCTATCTACACAATACAGCCACGAATCATCCTTGATACGCAGTCAAAGGAAGTGGCCCTTGGGCAGATCTGATAGCTCATCCCATCTCTGAGCGCGCGGTATAGAAAAACCCGAGTCGGATAAACCCCTAGTACTTCTTTATATTTCTTTCTGGATAGATATGTCTTCCTACGACAATACCCAAGTTAAGAACTCTCTGTTACCAGAGGTCACAGAAGAAGAGAAGCTAGAGAACCTTGCCAAGGTAAATAGTAGAGAGATCCCTTTACTAGATGATCCAAGTCTTTTCCCAGAAGGTGGACTTAAAGCTAATACAGTACTTTTTGGCTCATTCTGTGGTATGGTTTCATGCTTGGCATTCGTAAATTCAGCTGGTGTTCTTCAAAATTTCCTTGCAGAAAATGTTTTAAAGGATACTCCCGCTGCCACGATAGGATGGATTTTTTCTGTCAACTCATTCATACAATTTGGTTCCTTACTCATATTTGGTCCGATTTTTGATAGGGTTGGGTGTAAATATCCCTTGTTAGTGGGGATAATCTTGGCGACAATAGGGTTTCTTACATCCTCCTGGGCTCACGAACCATACCAATTCATACTAAGTTATAGTCTCTTAGGAGGTACTGGATGTGGCCTTATTTTTTGTACTAATGTTTCTGTTATTTCTCACTGGTATTTGAAGAGGAGAGGTCTTGCCATAGGTGTGTCGTACATTGGTGGTGCATTAGGAGGTGCCATATTCCCGGTAATGTACCGTAGTTTATTCCCAAAAATAGGATTTGGATGGACGATTAGGGTAGCTAACTTTATTTGTCTTGGTCTTCTGAGTATTTCATTAGCCTTAATTGAAGATAGAAGACACGTATTTAAAGGAGATAGAGATTTCAAGGGAAATTGGTTTATTGAAGCCCTTAAATCACTTGATTGGCGTGTTTTCAAAGATAAGGTTTACACCTGTTTAGTACTTGCGTTACTCGGACAAGGGTTTGCATTTTTGGTTACTCAAACTTATGTGACATCTTTTTCCACCTCTCATGGATTTCCACTCGGTAAATCATATTACTTGCTTTTAGCATTTAATGCGTTATCCATTCCAGGAAGATTGATTCCGGGAATTTTGGCGGACAAGTATGGAAGATTCAATATGCTTTGTATCATAAGTTGCAGCTCATCTTTGGCAATATTGGTGTTGTGGTTAAATCAAAAGGTCTCGCATACCTTAGTTGGGTTGTTTGTATTTGCAAGTGTCTATGGATTCACATCAGGGTCCATGCTTTCCCTAGCTCCTGCATGTGTGGGGCAAATTAGTAAAACGGAAGACTTTGCTAAAAAAACCGGTACCGCTTTTTTTGTTTTCAGTTTTGGAGATTTAATTGGTATCCCTATTGGAGGAGCCATCGCCGGTAGTGGTAAAGCGCATAACTATGATAACGTGGTGATATTTGTGGCTATACTGTCCATTGTAGGGACTTGTGGGGCCTGTTTAGCCCGTTACTTGTACGTCGGGTTCCGTAAAGTTAGAGTGTGAGATGAATATTGCGGGTTGCGGAAATTTTGCAGCCAAATAAAAAGGCGGGGTAACCGGATTAACGAACAGACGAATGATCACTTCTATAAGCTTAACAATTAATAAACACTAATATTTATGAATAAAATATTTGATATAAATCCCAGACACAAATTTATCTCTTGCTTGTAAATTACAACTAAGACTTTTTCGAGACCCCGTGATTATCTAACGCGTACCAGCAAATTCCTCGCGGCACGACATTCTCAGCATTTCATATCGTCATTAAAATGAGACACAATCGCATCCTGAAAAAATCCCGTTGAAAGAGAGAGGATAAGTTCAGACAGTTCTTAATATCCTCGCGCACCTGTCGGTTGTATCCTCCTATAGTTTTTTGTAACTACTCAGAACTTGTTCTAGTTGTTCATTTCCCCGACCTTTCGTTCAATCAATCAATCAATCACATACCCGCCGTAAGACTCACGAGTAATCGATATGGGTGTTTGTTGTAGTTGCTTGGCCCCCCGTAATAATAACGGCAAGTATTCACCACTTCTTCTTGCCGACAATGAACGTGAAGCCATCTCGGCTTTACTCCAATACTTGGAAAATCGTTCCGATGTGGACTTTTTTAGCAATGGTCCATTAAAGGCTTTGAGCACTTTGGTATATTCGGAGAATATAGATTTACAACGTAGTGCTGCATTAGCGTTTGCTGAAATTACCGAAAAAGATGTCAGAGAAGTTAATCGAGATGTATTAGAGCCAATTTTGATTCTATTGCAAAGTTCTGATTCAGAAGTTCAAAGAGCTGCTTGTGGAGCTTTAGGAAATCTTGCGGTTAATAATGAAAACAAAGTATTAATAGTCGAAATGGGTGGTTTAGAACCTTTGATCAGACAAATGATGTCTACCAATATAGAAGTGCAATGTAATGCTGTTGGATGTATCACAAATTTAGCCACTCAAGATGATAATAAATCAAAGATTGCAAAAAGTGGTGCATTAATCCCACTCACAAAATTGGCAAAATCAAAAGATATAAGAGTTCAGAGAAATGCTACTGGCGCATTGTTGAACATGACTCATTCTGGTGAAAATAGACAAGAATTAGTCAATGCTGGTGCAGTACCAGTGTTGGTGTCTCTATTAAGCAATGAGGACGTTGATGTTCAATATTATTGTACCACCGCTCTTTCAAACATTGCGGTTGATGAAACAAATAGAAAGAAACTTTCAACTACTGAACCAAAACTAGTGGGACAATTGGTAAGTTTAATGTCTTCACCTAGTCCAAGAGTTCAATGTCAAGCAACATTAGCTTTGAGAAATTTAGCCTCAGATTCTGGTTATCAAGTTGAAATTGTGAGAGCTGGTGGATTACCTCACTTAGTTCAACTTTTAACTTCTAATCACCAACCTTTGGTATTAGCAGCTGTTGCTTGTATAAGAAATATCTCTATCCATCCTCAAAATGAAGCACTCATAATTGAAGCAGGTTTCTTAAAACCTTTGGTTAATTTATTAGATTATTCGGATTCTGAAGAAATTCAGTGCCATGCAGTGTCAACCTTGAGAAACTTGGCTGCATCAAGTGAAAGAAATAGATTAGCTTTGTTGGCGGCTGGTGCTGTTGACAAATGCAAAGATTTGGTATTGACAGTACCACTTTCAGTACAACTGGAAATCTCTGCTTGTTTTGCAATTTTGGCATTAGCTGATGACTTAAAGCCTAGATTGTATGAAAGTCATATCATCGATGTATTAATTCCTTTAACCTTTAGTGAAAATGGTGAAGTCTGTGGTAACTCAGCCGCTGCTTTGGCAAACTTGTGTTCGAGAGTTTCTGATGAACATAAGCAATATATTTTGAATAATTGGACACAGCCTAATGAAGGAATTTATGGTTTCTTAATTAGATTCTTACAAAGTGAAAGTGGTACGTTTGAACATATTGCACTTTGGACTATTTTACAATTATTGGAATCAAACAATACCGAAATTAATGCTTTAATCAAAGAAAATGAAAGCATATTAAACGGTATTAAGAATTTAGGTATAACTCAGCAAGCTCAACAATCACAAATGCCTACAAATGAAGAGCAATATGATGACTCTAGAGTCGAATTATTCAATCTCACTCAACAAATATTACAAATATTAGGTTAACACTTAAGCAGGAATTAGAGGTGTACCGATAATAAATAATCGTGTTATATTGTATTAATTATGTAAAGCTACTTTAGTTTTTGGTTCTTCTTGATTCACATTAAGTTGTTCCAATTTATTAATCAACTCTTGTGTACTCTTGTCTTCTTGGTCTTCTTTCTTTTCTTCTTTCTTTTCTTCTTTCTGTTCTTCTTTCTGTTCTTCTTTCTGTTCTTCTTTCTGTTCTTCTTTCTTTTTCTCTTGTGCTTCTTTCTTCTCCTCCTCCTCAAGTAATGCTTTAAACTCATCTTCCACATCCTCGTCAACTATCTCCTTACCAGCTATAGCGTTAGAAACTTCATCAGTGATACCCACTTGTTCATCAATATCAATATGAAGATCGTCAATCTCCCCTAGATCAATTTGTGAATTCAACAGCTTCAAGGATTTACTAGCTTCTCTCAAGGAATGAACTATGTTGATATTAGTGCTAGCTTCATCAATCTTAGAAACGATCTTCTGAAGATTTGTGTACGTAGAAGAACACTCTTCAAATAATTTGCCTTGTATTCTTCTCTGTGATAACAATCCCCGTACTACAGCTCTAGTCGCTTCATCTTTCTTTATCTTCTCTACCGGATACAGTTTTAGTAATTCATTTAATTGGTTAATTTTCTTCTGAATAGCATCCATTCTATTAAAGACTTGATTAGCGTTATAGCGCAAATGAGCTAGACTTATGTCCTCATCGCTAACCTCAGAATCTTTTTGGAACTTTACTACAAGTATTCCATCTTCGTTTTTTCTGCAGCTACATTCATTGATGTCTCTGGAAAGATACTTGAGGAGGATTTGTATATCTAGTTCTGAAAAATTACGAGTAATATGTCTCTTAATTATATCCAAGATTAACCGCTCATCAAATACCTTGCTGCTGTAAAGGCCATCAATAATTTCCTTGTTGATCAAATCCATGAATTGAGTACTAAAATCCAAAAAATATTTCCAGTGGATATACCTTTCAGATTGAGGAATGAAAACACTTAAAATGCTATTTCCAAAGTTTGATATCCTATTCTTCCAGTGGCTTGGGTATAAATACGAGAGGATGCCGGTCTGGGGATGGAGGTAGTTATTAATGTTAGATTCTTGACCCAAAAAAAGCGATACTGGGATCAACAATTTTTGTTCCGTTAACTCTTCAAATACAATTCCTAAGCTGAGAGGTTTACCTATAGTCGGTAACACCAACATCAGAGCCAAATCTGGTTTCCTATGTGGCACGGATAATTTAGACGGGATGATATCATTTTCTAATATGATTTTAAGTATATTTAACCAGGATATGAGGTTTGCTTCAAAACCTTCGGGGTTCAACTCTTTTGTGTCAACGAAGTCTTTGTATAAAGCTCCTATCCGACTCACGGAGTAGGGTGTTTTAGCTTTCAAGAGTTGGTAGTTCTTATCAGCAGAAGACATACTCTCAAGCTCTGTCTGCGCGCGGCTGAGATGAGTTGTAGATCGGACAGGAGTTTATGGTTACGTGCAAGTTATGCAGTCCAAGAGGATAAATTAGTAGAAAAATACTAACAAGGATACTTTAATAAATAAGGACATCGAAACATTATACTAAATAGTCTATTTACGGATTATACTTTACATATGCTGGTGAGGAATCATGACATGGAATTGAAGGAGTTGATGAAATGACTTAAGAGACTGGTGTGAAAAAATATGTTAATAATTCTTGAGATATTAAAAGCCGTGACTTTATTCTCCCAATTTAATCTTCTCTACCCCAATATTTATATCATCCTTCTCTATTTCATCTCTCAAGGCATCTACTACATCCAAAATAGCAGTAGCAGCAGGAGAATCAGCATACTCATCAAAAAATGACACGCCTTCATCACAAGATTTACCTATACGTGGATCCAATGGTACGGATCCCAAAAAAGGAATACTAAGATCCTCACATAATTGCTTACCACCTCCAGTTGTAGGTTTGAAAATCTTTGATTCACCTTTACAATTAGGGCACACAAACCCAGACATGTTCTCTACTAAACCAAGAATACGTATACCGGCTTTTTTACAGAAGTCTATTTCCTTTCTAACATCCAACAATGAAACCTCTTGCGGAGTTGTGACTATCAAAGCCCCATCTATCCCACTCTCTTTCATATATGATGATACAGAAAGATGTTCATCAGACGTACCAGGAGGAGTATCCACCACTAAGTAGTCTAGGTGATCACCCCAGTTGACATCTTTTAAAAACTGCTTGATCAACCCGTTCTTTTTCGCTCCTCTCCAAATAACTGCAGAATCAGCATCTGGTAACATAAATGATATACTCATCATCCCAAGGTTATCTGCTACGTACACAGGTGACCACCCGGAGTTCGATTGGTGAACACTTTCACCTTCTGCTCCAAGCATCCTGGGAAGTGAAGGACCACAAATATCTAAATCCATGGCTCCAACTTCGATTTCTTCGTCTGCAGCCAAAGCCCAAGAAAGCATGGAAGTGAAGGTGCTTTTTCCGACTCCACCTTTCCCGGAGAGTACCAAGATCTTGTGGTCGATCATTCCAAGCTTTTCCGTGATCAAAGGCATATCAGGATCTGGTCCTTTAGGAGTTTGAGATGAGCAAATGCTTTGGTTAGCACATCCGTTACAGGCGTCTTCTTTCCCAGCTTGTTCACTTTCTGGGCCAGGACAGTGCTCTGGTTCCTCAGATGTAAGCTGCGTTTTAGAGACATCGTTAACGACCGAAGGTGCCATAACTAACTTATTATTTTTGTTACGGTTTGTCTAATATTTCTTATTAATAATCTAATGCGAAATCGCATTCTATCTATCTATACACTTTTGATCCGGTGCGTAAAATAGTTAACCTCATTTTCTCCGAGTGGCAACTCGAATATTCTGTTCCGAAGATTGTCTACCTTCAAGCCAATGGCCAAGTCTCCAATATCCTTAGAAATTATACACACTGCCGCACGCGATGTCATAGAAGTACCAACTTTTAATGAAGGAATGTTATCTAAAATATTTGCAACCATTTCGCGATGATCTTTTAACCCAGTACCCTGCTTAATATAAGGAAGTAAGTGTAAGTAACTTTGGAAAATCCCGGCTCCTTGTGACCAGTGAGGTATAACGTTCCCATTGTCAGGGAATGCAGCAAATAACCTTTGAAGTCGTCTAATATCAAGTATGTCTTTGGAAACTATTACTGATGGTCCAATATTTTCAACAATACAAGTATGGGCCTTATCCCATGCTTTTGCAGTTATGAAAGCTTCACATGCTTTCCAATAATCCTTGGCTGATGTCAATTCCGTTGTGGCAACAGATTCGTAGATTAAATTGTAAGGGATTCTCAAAGTGTTCACCAAGTAAGGCTCTTCATCTATACTGCCATTTTTAATATCCTTGATATTTTCGTTGACAACTTGTCTAGTTGACTTCTCAGCATGAGCGTCATTAAGAAGATGGGCATACACGTATAATGATTCCTTCCATAATCCTATCTGCTCCACTAACTTACCAAAGCTTAAAGTGGTATTATCATCAAGTCCTTCTCCAAGTATTCTTAAAAGTGGCCATTGAAGGGAAATATGCAAATTACATGACTTAAAATATGACAATGCAGAATCACGTCCAATCGTTTCAAATTTAATGTAGAGCTTCAATACTTCAATAATACTCATATCATCATTCACACCCAGTATAATCTCTTCAATGGCTTCATGGAGTTGGACATTTGAATCCAAGTAATATATTCTTTGAAGTAAGCGAATACTCCATGGTAAATCAGCAACATTAGCTTCACCTGCGATGAATTTGTAGATTTCTTTCAAGTTCTCAGGAATAAAATCATTATTTTCCCAGTCTTGAAGCTGATTCTTGGCTACACTCAGTATGCCATCGAAGTTGGAATCAACTGAGGTCATAATTGTAGCGAGATGATTGTTTTTAGAATCAATTGCAAGTAATACAGCCTCTTTGATTTTGCCTGCACAAAGGTAAATGAAAATCTTTCTGAAACAGTCCTCAGATTTTGCCAACAACTCTTCAATAGTACTTTTACTGTAATCCTTTAACCAACTTATGAAATTCAGTCTTTGTTTCGAAAGCTTGAGGTATTGAGCTACTTCTTCGTCATCAATCATGTCATCCGCCGAGTCAATTGAATCGAACAAGCTAGAACTAAGCTTGAGAATAACCAGTAACTCTGATGAAACTTGTAAGTTCTGAAAGTCTACAAATTTGAATTTTGAAGGAACAATCTTTGAAAACCCATTATTTCGCTTCTCGAAATGGGTTTGGGATAATAATTTAGAAAGTACTTTTGAAATATCATTGACTAAAACTTCCTTATTTTCAATATCAACACTCTCATCCATTTTTACATCATCCAGGGGTGTAGACAATTCTTTACTTGATTCCGTATTCTGGTTCAGTTTTCCAAATAAAAGAGTGTCCACCAGTTGTAAACTAAGCTTACCATTTTCTTCAATTTTTGTAGACACACTTGGAATAGCTAATGCAGAGTTCAAGTCATTTGTCAAGTGTAACTGCACAAGCCAATCGTCAGAGACAGCCAAATATGGGTTTGGTTGAATCAAACTGAATGCATAATCGTCAACTTCAGGTTCATATGCTTTTTCTTGAACAACTTCCAGAAGGTCTACGTTGGTTGGAAGAACACTAACTAGCTGTTTCAAGTATTCATAGTTCTCTCTAACAGGCATAGATTCTTCTTCCAGTATTTCGTCAAGCAAAATATCATCATTGCCTTTGCTGTTAGAGTTGTATGATATCCGATTGTTTGATACCCGGTCAAGTGGAGACTCACGGTACAAGTTTATTTGATTGCCAATTTCATTGGCCACGAGGTTCTTCTTGTAGTTTAATATGCTCTCATGGTTGTCACCTCCCCAGTTTCCTGGTACATCTTTTGTTTCCTTACTGACTTTATGGGCTTTTAATTGTCTTAAATATTCTTGGTGAGCTTCAGAGTTGTTGCTATCGACTGAGATATCATTACCATTCTCATCAACAAGACCCCAAATACTGAAATGCTCTACTTTGAACGTCCAAGTGAATACAATCGGGTCATAAGTAACAAATTCCATACCTTCTTTTTGCTTCAAAATTGTGATGAATGAGTTCAAGTCCTTCCCCTTTGATGGTTCAATATGCTCTAGGGTGATAGTGGCAGGCACATTCATTCCGAAACCCTGAGGTGGTTTGTCTTTGTTCTCTTTATAAACTTTCACGTATTTATTACCAATTTCTACCGTTTCATGGAAGAGTTCATTTTGGAGGTCGATACCCTGTTCATTACATTTCCTCTTCATATCCGACAAGTCTACTGGGATACTAAATGCAATTTGACCGTGTCCACGACGGCCAATAATAAAGTTATCGATACTGGACAATTCCTTTAATGACCAGTTAGACAACTCTTCTATAGAAGGAGAAGTCCAGTAAGATCCTTGTTTAATCTGAGAATCAAATTTTACAGACGTGGAACCTATTGTACTCAAATGATTACTTTTTATAAACTTGGCATGATCTTCAAGTTTACTCTTATCATACGAGGAATCTGTGTCAGATTCATAGTCTTCAGGCTCATCATCAAGAATTTTATCAGACGAAACCAAGGAGGTAATGACTCTCTTCCTCTTAGAATCCAAAACTTTGTCGGCATTAATCAAGTGGAACTTCAATGGTTTGCTTTTAATGATCAATTTCTTAGTTTCATTAGTTGAACGAGCTTCAATCAGATTAAATTTCACTGGTTTGGTAATTCTGTTGGTGTCTTTACTGCTTCTGTTCTTTGGCAAGACTACACTGCTTGGAAAGTTATGAGATGCAAATATACCATGGGTTTTCTCTTGTCTTTCATTGAACCCGTGAGGTGATCTAAAAATATTAAGCTTGCCAGCAATTCTTGAAAGTAGTCCAGTTCCTTTAGGAGCTTCATGTGCTGGTCCTGAAGGTGAAAAGTAAGATTTTTGGGAAGTCTTAGATGAAGTATTAGTAAACAAATCTCCGGTAATGGAGGCAGGCATCTCATAGCTTGTAGGAATTCCTTGAAAGATTGAACTAGAGACATAGTTTGTTGATACAGGATTGGATGTGCTGCTTGTCGAAGACCCATTATTACCAGTAGATCCCATAAGACCAGTTTGGCCGGCACCTAATCCACCGGTTGAGAGTCCACTAGAAAGATTTCCTCCAGATCCCAGACTATTTCCGAAAAGAGAAGAACCCAGTCCTGGGGTATTTGTTGATGGTTTCGAAAACAATCCACCTGGTACCGTACTAGACGACGTACTCAGTCCTCCTAGGCCAGAGAATCCAGTCGATTGGCCCCAGCTATTTTTGTTGGTATTATTTGAACCAAACATAGCGCTGATGAATTTTGTTTTTTCCAGTTTTCATTCGCGTGGCTGCGAAAAGAGAAGAGCATAAGAAGGTGTTGAATAACTATTTTTACGTATCTAATATTAATTTAATGATTCCTACTTAATTCTACTTGCATCTACTCTGTCTGAATCCTTTTTTTTTTATGATGGATGTACTCATTACATTTCTATTTCTATAATGAGTAATTTTTTAACATCAATCAAGTCTTTCAACTAAGCTCATTCTTACTACACTTTCAGCTCCGTACCAAACCTTATCAAATCTACGCAAATTAGACTTTCTTTGATACACCTTATTTGGAATACCTATGTCCACCAAGAGATGAATCATATCATGCTCTACGCGTAAAGTCTCGTTACGATATGCGAAAACAATTCCACATACCGGTAAACCCATGGACACACAATATTTGGAATTGATAACCAAAGATGGATAGGCCACAGTACCTGAACCACCATCAATTCCTGAAGGAATGTCAAGTGATAAGACTTTAGTGCGTTGACGAGGTTGATTACACCAGGTGATCAATTCTTTCACAGCTGTTTGTTCATTTGGCTGATAAAATATATCTTCCAAGTGGTCTTCGAATCCTTGTAATGCATCTACAATCAACTCCACAGGTGTATCTAATTGATTGTCTAAGACGTTCATCAACTCAGAGACTGATTGAGTCAAAACTTTACCACCAGATTGTTGAAATTGCGCTAGTTGAGTGCCGTAGTTCTTGGAATCACCATCTGTTTGGTCAAGTGTACGTTGACTGGATACATACGCCAATACTCTTACCCCATGATTCGATAGGTGACGACCCAAAGCAAATGCTCTGGCGCTGCATCTTTCACTACCCATTAAGAGAAGAACAAGAGGTGGGAGATTATGATTCGTAGGATTTAACCTGCTCGCACCTCCAAGGATAGTTTTTGTGATGTATGAGGATAAGTTCGTGGCAAATACTTCGGTCAGGATCTCGTGCAGATGACTGAAGGAGTCGGCGGCAATACGTTCAATATCAGAAAGTTGAATAGTGGAACAATCAGGAATCTTATTCTTTGTGTTTGAATTTGTGAAAGAGAAGTTACGACGTGTTGGTGTGCCTGAGGCGTCTGGATTTGGAGTTGATCTCCCCGTATTTGGAGCATTACGAGTATCACTTTCTGCAGAACCAATCTGGTCCCATTGATCTACTTTACCTGATGGTAAAACCATTTCATCATTCCGGAACTTTTCATGCTCTTTACGAACATTTTCAACTTTATTGTGCCCCACCAAACGATGTTCAGGCTTGACAGTATCTTTCTTGTGGAAATCTTCGAATACAGTTCTCTTGTCGAACATGGCTAAATTAGCAGCAAAATCAAAATCTTGATTCATGTCAAAATCTTTTGAGCTTGAAGAATCCAAGTCGGTAGTCAGTGACTCTTGTTTACCCTTGGACTTTGGTTTTGATTTACTGTTTGGTTTTTTCTTATTGAAATCTATTGGTAGTTTTGTTACTTTCAAATCTGCGATGGACGAGTTTTGAATCTCCAAGTTAGAAATTTTTTGACCAGGCTCGTTTGACTGTATGACATCTGCAAGCAGTATCCGTGTACCGTCGACGGCACTTATCTTTCCCGTAGAGACGGTTCCGTCTTTTAGAAAGAGGTCTACCGTGTAATTCAAGAACTCAGCCATTGTTTGGTGAAAAGTGTATGAAATACTGCGAATTTATGGAACCGTATAAAATGACTGGAGTAAAAGACAAACAGTTCGTTCTAAAAGACGTCAACTAAATGATAAGTGTAGATGAATTGATATAGTAATATAACTGATTTGGTGATGTTTGAATCTGTTTAAGTTCTCTTTCATTTAAAATTGGATCATTGTGTTAGACAGTAATCAATTCCTGAAATTTGCAGCTTTAATCTGACTAGGCCATAAACGAATTTACTTTACAGAGTCTTAATACATTTCTACCCTCCTTGTCATCTTATATCATTACTTATATTCTATAAACATCCATCTCGTAATTCTCTACAAGCTGTCAGGATCAAATTCAACCAAAACATCGGCTATCTGATTATAATGCAGTTCAAGTTGTTTTCGAATCCCATCTATATTGTCATTTACAGTATTGTGACCAGCTTCTAAAAAAGCACTTTCCCGCTCAATAAATTGCCACTGCATATACTGATGATGCGAGGTCAATTCCTCAATTCTTTCTTCCTGTTGCTGTAACTTACGCTTCATGTACACATTTTCAAAATTAGCTCTACTCAATTCCTTCTCGAGATAAGACACCATAGGACCCAAATTATCTTTATGGGGTTCGTCATTCAATTTTGCATCGCTTAACTTAACAGTCAATTGTATGATTTCTTCTCGAAGACCTTCAACTACCGATTGATCTGCTTTGTGAATAGTATCCCAATCCATTTTCACCTGAGCAAGTTGATGCAGGTTTGCTTTAGCAGATGTCTTGATTTGTTTCACTCTTGTGGCATAGTTTAAGGTTTGAAGAGTCTCATCATAATCCAATGGGGAGACACAAAATATCATTACCGTTTTGGAATTACCACCTAGGTTTTCTTTCAAGAGATAAGTCAATATCGAATCTCTATAAGGTATCACATCGCTAGATCCAGTGGTGGTATTTTTGGATAGAACATTTATACATCTACCAAGGATAGACAAGGATTTATTAATTAAACTGCCCTCTTTCATTCTTTCATGCTTACCATAAACTTGAGTTTTATCAAACCTTTCGCTTCCAGCAAGATCTACAAGTTTTATATGGGAAACCATTTCTGAAGAAACTCCAATAGAATCATTTTCCAGAAACTTACTTTGTTTAAGGAACAAATTGACAATAGCATGAGACCTGGAGCTGTTGACATTCATACCAGTCGCAGCAGTAGCTCTGTTACGATTTCCAGTCTTTAACAATCGCTCAAAGTCCTCGTATGAGGTGATACTGAATTCTCTGAGATTGTCCACGTATGGTCCTGTTTCAGGATGGTCTCTTACTCTCCATTTACGATCTTTCCCCAGATAAAGAAGATCTCTCACTGTCTCATTGTAAACTTCCATATAAGATAATTTAACTTCACAATTGACTTTTTCATCAATCAATCGAGTCCTATAGCTCAATATATCTTTCACAAGTAATGGTATAAATCCTGGTTCGGAATTTTCACCCATCATAGTGAAAGTTTTACCAGAACCTGTTTGTCCATAAGCCAAAAGACAAACATTGAAACCTTGGAAAAAATGCTCTACAAGATCGGGACCAGCTCTATGATAGAACTCTTCGTTGTCAACACATGGTTGAGAATCATCGAACAGCCATACTGCATCGTCAAATTTGAACAGTTTCGATTCAGCCTCAGCATCTAGTTTGGCTAGTACCACCGATCCAGGACCATGTTGGGACATTTGGACCAATGGTGCCGCACCTGGGCCATACTGAGTCACCTCGCGTTGAACCAATGGCCGCACTCTTACGGCAACACCGATATTCGCCTTTTTTGGTGTTTGCATCGCGCAGCTTCACACAAACAAACAAGTAGTAAAAGTATCACGAGTCGTGTGCTCACATATACTGCTGCTCTAACTTTAATATGCTGCCAGTACATATACATATAGGTGTATTTGGCCTAACACCAAACCTGTTTAAACCAAGAAAGGACTTCCTAACAACCTGTATTGCTTATGTATTATCCTTTTTGCTTATCTAGCACTATTCATACTCATACTGCCTCCTCTATTTGTCTCCATAAATCGCGATAAATAATCTTTTCCTCAGCAACTAAACCCGGAAAGTCCGCTTTTAATTTGATTATGGATCCCACAGTATTTGCTGCTACCCCTCAGCTGGCTGTCCGGCTAGCAAAGATTCAAAACAAACCCTTGTTGGTTCTTACCACGAAAACGTCTGGCTCTCACCCCCTGTTCACGCCTGACGTCTTATCGTACATAAAGCATCATTACATTGCGATAAGACTACTTCCTGATACTGAAGAATTCAAGTTTTTCTCTCACATTATTGGTGATGTGATACCTCATGTGTACGTATTCAAGGACGGAAAGCGTATAGCAGAGTTCAGTCCATGTAACGTCATGTCCCGTTTAACTAGCATAATTGCGAAATATGGGGAAAAAGATGAGTACAATGATTATGATATCTCAAATAATAATCAAGGTAGTGTTCAGGAAGATACTCGTGCAACTAAGCAAACTGTGGTTATGTTTCGGCTTTTTGATGGATCAACCGTGAAACAAAGTTTCAATTCCCAGTCAACTCTCAAAGATTTGAGGAAATGGTTAGATGAGGAATCTGGCGTTGAAATCATCCACAAAGAGCAAATGCCTTCATTTGCGAAACCTGATAAGTTACACCCTACGAAGTACGCTTTCCAGAAGCCCCTGATACCCCGTGTAACGTATACCGAAGATGATGAATTAAAAACCCTTGAAGTGCTTGCTCTTTGTCCCCGGTCTGCTTTGGTGATGAAGCCTGTATTTGAAGAAAATGACAAATTAGTACATAATAGGAGAGGGATGATGAAACAAGCATTTAATGGAGTATGGGATCAACTTACTAATGTTCTTTACTCTTTTTTCAATTATGGATTAAATGAGATTGAAGAAATTCCTTCAACTCTTCAGAAACCTGTTTCCGTTCTTAGTTTACAGAGACATGTTCATGGCGTAGAGGAGATCACTAAAATGAATGAGACTAATGAGTTCAATAATACCAATCTGATCAATACAGGAGATGTAATCCGTAGCAAGGAAGCGAGTATGAAGGTATTATCAGGCCATCCTTCCATGACCCCAGTTCAAACAATCCGTGAAGAGAGTTAGACATGAATACAATGATGAATGAAACTAATGTGAAAAATGGTTGTCTATTTAATAAGTTGTGATAGTTAGCAATAGTAAAGTGATATATAGTGAACTTGAATAAAATAAATGTGGCAAAGTAATAAAATAATAGTAATAATAATAATTATACCCTTGTATAGGCATTCCTAGCATGAAGTACTTTGTCATATAGCTCTTTGATTTATACAGAACATTTCATAAAGGCTATTTTTTTTTGCTTATCGAAAAAGAATAATTTCTCACAAGATACGAGAAGACCCTCTCTAATGGACAGAATCAAGGTCTCGACTCTCGAACCGCTCCTTAAATTAAGTGGATCACATTCCTCTACTTCTCTTACTTCAGATGCTTCTGTGCTTTCTTGTGGATGTATTGTATCAGAATCTTACTTTCTTTCACTTACTGATGCCAGTGGAACTGCTACATGCCCTGACTGTCAAACACCAAACTCACAGTTCCTTAAGCCAATTCGTCAATTGAGAGACCTATACACCATAATACATTCCCTTCAACAGGATGCATCGTCGAGAACAAGAAGGAAATCCTCCTCAAAGAAAAGTGTAAAAGCACCCGATTCTCCAACTGATTATAGTGGTGAACTGACGGATTTAATCGGATTATTTTACAAATACGCCAAAGATGCTACAAATCCTACTGATCTAGAGGTAGTACCAATTGACATAAAACGACGTACTCTTCTGCTGGTGAGTAACAATAACTCTGTATCCATATCTCCTCCCAAACAAATGTTGTATTCAACTTCTGGAGATCAGCTATCCGGCTCAAGGGATATACTTTCGGAACTTACTCAAGATAAGGTCAAGCCCCAAGTTGTTGAAGATGTGGAGATTGCAAATATCAGTGAACAGAAAGAGTATAATTTTTCAAAATGTTTCCCTTTCCATCGGAAGCTCATTACACATCAAACCCAACTGGGGAAATTATTTTCAGCATCCTTATTCAAAAATCCGGTTAAAAAGACCTCCCGGTTCATTGCAAGTGATATCATCACCTATACTGACTTCGTGACAGGCGAAGAGGTCACTAGGTTTGCATTAATTTCGGAAAAACGTTGGGAATTATACGAGGTCCAAGGTGAGCCAGACTATAGGCCCGTTCTCCTTTGTTGTGGGAAACTGTCAGGAGAATACGGAACTTCTTTTAATGAATTACGTGAAGATTATGGACATGAGGTGGTGATCCGTAATGAATTTTCAGGTAATACTCAATCAAATTCTGCTTCGACAACGGCAGATTACAAGAAAAAGTTGTCACTGTGGGAACAACTTTCTTGTAGGTTAAGTCCTGATTTCTTGGTTATTTCAGGGACCAAGGGTGTGATGCGGGCGTTCAACATCTCTAGGTCTTCTTTAACTCATGAATTAGGTAAACCAGTTTATACGTATATTACTAATTTTCCAATTCGTTGTATATCTGTTTCACATAGTGATCCCTTGATTGCTTGTGGAATTACGGCAAAGGAAAGACTTTCTGGCAAGGAACAACCTTTCGTGGTGCTTCATAAACTCATTCGGTCAACTCTGGGTAATAAAATTATTGGACTGGTAGAACCAATAACCATTACTATACCTTATAGAGATCCTATAAAACTTATTGATTTCAATGCAACTACTACACATCTTTTGTGTTGTACAGTTTGGGAATCCAGGTACCTTATTATCCGTCTTCGTAGTTCAGGATCAGACAATTTTAGAAAACCTCGTCTTATTTGGACGGATTCGAGTGCTCTTCGATCATCGAAAAGGAAAAAAGCAGATGGTGTTTTTCTTGATGACTCGGATGATGAGAATTCCGATGACGATGCTTTGATGATGGATAGCGAAGGAATTACTGATGCACGGTTTGGGGTAATTCCAAACACCATTGTCTTGACTTCTTGTTCACTTCAACATAGAGCTCCAGTTATGCTTAGACTCGAAGGGTCAACAATTGATTCGACCTACCTGAGGCGAATTTCAGATGCCTTGTCTATTGAAAGCAGCATTAACAGTAAACACGAAGACGATGAACATGATATTACCAATATAAAAGCAGCGGTGCTTTTACTCAAATTCGTGGAAGTTGGGTTTTCCATTCATAAGATGGCTTTCCTGCCTCGTAGAGATGCACTAGTATTCTTGGACAAGGATGGGAAAGTGTACCTTGTTTCCACCCCAGATTTCCAACTGAACAGTATCAGCACTTCTACCAAGAAGGTTGTTGTTTTATTGGGTGATGTCTCGAATGCTGAACGGTGTGTAGAAGCTGCCGCCATTACTTTCTCCCCAGATGGCGGTCGTGTGTACGTATCAGATCGTAAGGGTTTATTCCTGGTATTTGACTTTACCAAAGGTGTCCCCGGGGTTGACGCTGATGTAGTCAAATGTAAGATCATCAGTGCCTAGTTCATTTTGCAACCAATGAGAATAAGAGAGGGGGTAGTACACGACTACCAGAACCACCACACAAAACAAAATATCTTCACGACATCCCGCGACACCTTGGCATCAATTTGAAAAGAGCCACATATCGCGAAATTTTACCTCATCCCATCGTATAACACCATGTCTGTACTCACTGCAAAAGAAGATGTCCTCGACTTAATTGGAAACACACCATTGATCAAGTTGAACAAGATCCCACAGAGCTTAGGAATTAAAGCCAACGTTTATGCCAAAGTTGAATTATTCAATGCTGGTGGTTCTATTAAAGATAGAATCGCTAAGAATATGATCTTGGAAGCCGAAAAGACTGGTAGAATTAAGCCAGGTTACACTTTGATAGAGCCAACTTCTGGTAACACCGGTATTGGTTTGGCCTTGGTGGCTGCTGTCAAAGGTTATAGAACTATCATCACCTTACCAGAGAAAATGTCTAACGAAAAGGTTTCTGTGCTTAAAGCATTGGGAGCTGAAATTATCAGAACTCCTACTGAAGCCGCTTGGGATGCTCCTGAGTCTCATATTGGTGTTGCCAGAAAGTTAGAGAAAGAAATTCCAAACGCTGTTATCCTTGATCAATACTCTAATGAAGCTAACCCGGACGCTCATTATTACGGTACTGGTTACGAAATTTGGGAACAAACCGAAGGTAAGGTTACCCACTTGGTTGCCGGTGCCGGTACTGGTGGTACTATTACAGGTATTTCCAAGTTTTTAAAAGAAAAAAACTCAAAGATTCAAATCACCGGTGCTGATCCCAAAGGTTCTATTTTGGCTGTTCCTGAATCTCTTAATACTAGTTCTGACCCATACTTTGTTGAAGGTATTGGGTATGATTTCATTCCAGATGTTTTAAAAAGAGAAGAAGTCGATAACTGGATCAAAACTGATGATGCTGAATCTTTCAAATTGGCTAGAAGAATCATTAGAGAAGAAGGTATCTTGGTTGGTGGATCTTCCGGTTCTGCTTTACAGGCTGCTTTGGAAGTCGCCAAAGACTTAACTGAAAATGACACCGTTGTGGTTGTTTTCCCAGACAGTATCAGATCTTACTTATCCAAGTTTGCTGATGATGAATGGATGAAGACCAATGGATTTGAAGTTGAACAAGGCAATGCTTCTGCCAATGAACAAGATAAATTCTTGTCTTCCAAAGCTATCAGCGATTTGGTTGACGGTAAAGCTCCAGTTGTTACTGTTACTTTGGCCGACACTGTTGAAAAGACCTTCAACTTGTTACAATCAAATGGTTTCGATCAATTGCCAGTTTTGAGTTCTTCTGGTAATTTGGTTGGTTTAGTTACTTTATCTTCTATTTTGAAGGCCCTTTCTTCCAAGAAGGTTCAAATGACCAATTCCATCAAATCTGTTATCATTGACTTCAGAAAATTAGCAGACTTTGAAAAATCCTTTACCATCACTAAAGAATCTGGTTACTCTAAAAGAAAGTACGAACCAATCACTTTAAAGACCTCGTTATCTTTACTTAATAAGTTTTTCGAAACTAACTCTAATGCAATTATTACTGATGATGATTACAAGCCTATTCAAATTGTCACCAAGGTTGATTTGATTTCTTTCTTGGCTAAGAACAACAGTTTTGCTTAAGTTCATTGATATATAATCTCATCTTACTCTACAACTTCAAGACAATAGTAATACATACTTAATACATGAATTCTACTTTACAAGTTAAACATACTTCAATATAGTCTAAGAAAACTTCCATCTGTTACCACAATTCTCACACGTACAAAAAGTGGTCAAAGGTTCATCCGCAGATCTCGTTTGCATTTGATAGTAGCTTACCTTCTTGTGTTTACATTTACCACAAGTGAATCTATCCGTAACAGCTCTCTTTTCCGTGGCTCCTTGGGCTTCAAAAAGATTTTGTTTATGAAGTTTTTCAATTTCTTTCTTTAAAGCTTCTGGTGCCATCTCATTAGGAGTCATCTTTACAAATTTTTCAGGAACAATCTGATTGGTAAGAAGTCTGTCTCTTAATTCTGGGTTCTTCTTATTTCTAAGATTCATAACAAAGGTTCTTAACTTATTTCTATATCCATCTGCTATCTTCAGATATTCATCCTTAAATACTTCAGCTTCAATGTTTTTAGCAACCTTCAAGATGTGGTCACTTGCATCCCCTCTTTCGATGGCCAATGCTGTGTATAAAGCAGTAATGGAGGCGTTTCTGGTTGAGTCTTCATAAATATCGGTACTAATTCCATCAATCTTTGGGTTTCTAGGGCCAGAATGAAACTTATTCTCTTTAACAGGAGTGGAAGAACCGGGGCTTGGAGAGGGTTTAGAATCACTTCCCTTCTTTCTATTTTTTTCAGCTTGAACAACATCTCTCCATGTTCTGATCATTTTTTTCACTAAGGAACTAATTTCGGTGTTTGAGCTAGACCGATACTTGTTAACGGCCACCCCAACTTTTGTCTCCCTTAAAACTTTCTCACTTGGCTTAACCCCATCGTTAAGGATGTTCAACAACTTCAAGATGGTTACGTCATCCGAAGATTTTTCCAAGTTGGAGATGATTGACTTTATCTCTTTTGACTCCATTGTATCAAGTTTTTCAATGCGAAAATTATTGAATTTAGTTCAAATATTAAGACTTTTAAAATGAATGTATATATAGGGAACATCCCATACGATTATACAGAAGAACAAGTTCTCGAGATAGCACAGAGTGTAGGACCAGTGGATGACCTTAAACTTCTCTTTGATTCTGTGAGCGGCAAATCTAAGGGATATGCGTTTGTCACATATAGTGATCGTGAGACTGCTGCTTCAGCAGTGAGAAATCTTAATAATTACCCCATTGGAAATCGGAACTTGAAGTGCCTGTTATCTAACGATACAGGGCACAATGATATCGGACTCGATGAAAAACTTCCACCATTACCACTAGGTGTTCAACTTTACCCTAATCAAACCACAGCACAAGTCATTTCAGGAATTCTTACGACATTAGACGAGAGCACGGCGACCCAACTCTTAGAGGAAGCTAAAGAAATGTGTAGCACGAACCCAATATTGATGGAAAAGTTATTGGACAAGTGTCCACAGTTATCTCATGCTTTGGTGGAAGCATCATTATTATTGAAGATTACCAAGCCTGAGACGATAGAGATCTGTGTGAATAGAAGGAAGCAGAAAATAGAAGTGCTTAACAATGACCAGGTTAGCTTGTTGCGTATGGCCAAGGAATTGACAGAGGAGGAATTGGAGGAATTGGACAAAGAAAAGCGAAAAGTGATGGTAAAGCTTCGGGAGGAAATCAGCAGTGGCTCTTTCGGAGAAATATAGAAATAACAACCCAATATTGCCACTCTCTTAATCAAAAAATTAAAACGTGTTTCGTAGAATGCAGTTCTAGGAGTGCTACTGACTTACACACTACACTCCCATTACTCTTAGTCGTCACATTAACTTTACTAAGATTTTTGAATGTAATGTTTACCAAATAGGCCATTAAGCCTCAAAAATAGAATTGCTGATTCACATTGACGACCGCCTGTTCATGTTTCTTACACCTACAAATTTATATAGATATAGATATAGATATATATATATATATATTCTGTATAATCATAATACTTTTGATTCTCACATCTCTTCGCATCTCATTTTTTACTCATCATCATGTCCAAACGACTCTCATCAGGCCTTACAGTCACATCTAAGGTGTTCGTGATGTCCCGCCGAGGTGGTGCCACCAAGGTGGTCCGAGAACACTACCTTCGTGATGATATTGTTTGCTACTCAAAAGCATGTAAAAAGTGTGCCGAATTAATTAAAGAAAACCCAGATGGTCAAACTCCAAATATCCAATTATCTGATGTTCCTGCCAAAGTTTCTGGTAAAAGACATTATACCATTCTTGACACCAATATTGTACTACAAGCAATCGACTTACTTGAAAATAATGAATGTTTTTACGACGTTATCATCCCACAAACTGTTCTTGAAGAAGTGAAAAATAAATCGTTCCCCATTTACCAAAGACTTAGAACCCTTGTTAAAGCAGAAGAAAAGCGATTTGTGGTGTTCCATAACGAATTCCATGAGGGTACCTATGTTGGTAGAAACAGAGGTGAAAGTATGAATGATAGAAATGATAGAGCCATCCGAAATGTTGTCAGCTGGTACCAAGACCATATCAACAATAATAACGCTGATGAACACATTGAGATGATATTTGTGTGTAATGACAAAGACAGTCGGGAAAAATCTCTTGCTGAAGGAATTAATGCCAAATCTTTGGTGGAATATGTTGACTTATTACCTAATGGTGAACACCTTAGAGAATTGATCCCTGAGGATAACAAAACTTTTGATGAATTGAAACATGAAACCAAATACCAGGAATACTACTCTGAAGCAAGAATTCAAGGTGGTATTAAAAATAAAACTTTGTTTAAAGGTATTTTGAATGTTTCCAAGTATAACTTCTTACAAGGAACTGTTCAAGTTCCTGACTTTAAAAAACCGCTTTTGATTACAGGAACTAAAAACCTTAATAGAGCTTTCAATAGTGATTTAGTGGTAGTTGAATTGTTGCCACAAGATAAATGGTCTTCTCCGTCCACCACCATTGTGGAAGAAGGATCTATAGACGACTATGATCACCCAGACGACGAAGAAACTTCAGAATCTATTATCCCGGACAAGGAAAGGATTCTTCTTGCCCAAGAGGCCACAAGGGCTATCTCTAAAGCTTCCTATGATTCTGTGGATGTTGAACAAAAGCTTCAACCAACCGCTAAAATCGTGGGTATCATTAGAAGATCCTGGAGATACTACGTAGGACAGATTGCACCTACTTCCGTGTCTGAAGATGATAGAGGTAACTCTTCCAAGTCTTGTTTTGTTATATTGATGGACCCGGTGTTACCAAAACTTAGAATTAAAACTAGAAGAGCTAAAGAGCTTTTGGGTAAAAGAATCGTGGTTTCGGTGGATTCCTGGGAATCTACTTCAAAATATCCTCTGGGACACTTTGTTAGATCTCTTGGGGATATAGAAAGTACTGAAGCTGAAACAGAAGCTCTTTTATTGGAGCATGATGTAGAATACAGACCGTTCGCTACCAATGTGTTGAACTGTTTGCCTAAGGAAGGTGATGATTGGAAAGTCCCAGAAAACTTGGACAATGGTGACGAACAATTAAAGAAGAGGAAGGACTTGAGAGATAAATTGGTTTGCTCGATTGATCCTCCAAACTGTGTGGATATTGATGATGCGTTACACGCTAAGCCTTTACCAAATGGTAATTTTGAGGTGGGTGTTCACATTGCTGATGTTACCCATTTCGTAAAGCCAAATACTCCATTGGATGATGAAGGTGCTTCCAGAGGTACTTCGGTGTATTTAGTTGATAGAAGAATTGATATGTTACCTATGCTTTTAGGTACCAATCTTTGTTCTTTGAAACCTTATGTCGACAGGTATGCATTTTCTGTTATCTGGGAAGTGGATTCTAATGCCAATATTGTTAATGTTGAATTCACAAAATCTATCATCAGATCTAGAGAGGCATTCTCATACGAAAATGCTCAAAAAAGAATTGACGATAAGCTGCAGAATGATGAACTTACGAAATCTATGAGAATCTTGTTAGATTTATCCAAGAAGTTGAAGCAAAAACGTTTAGATGCAGGTGCTTTGAATTTGGCTTCTCCAGAAGTCAAGGTTCATATGGACAGTGAAACTTCAGACCCAGGTGAAGTTGAAATTAAACAGCTTCTTGAGACCAATTCTTTGGTGGAAGAATTCATGTTGTTTGCCAACATTTCTGTAGCCAGAAAGATTTATGATTCCTATCCACAAACTGCTATGTTGAGAAGACATGCACCACCACCATCCTCTAACTTTGAGCAATTAAACGAAATGTTGAACGTTAGGAAAAATGGTATGCATATCTCGTTGGAAAACTCCAAAGTGTTAGCAGAATCCTTGGATAATTGTGTTGATCTTAAAGATTCTTATTTCAACACTTTGATCAGAATTATGTCCACTAGATGTATGATGGCTGCTGAATACTTTCCTTCCGGGTTTCTTGGCTATTCTGACTTCAAGCATTATGGTTTAGCTGTGGATATTTATACCCATTTTACTTCTCCAATCAGAAGGTATTGTGATGTTGTTGTTCATAGACAGCTTGCAGGTGCTATTGGATATGAAGATTTGGCATTAAGTCACAGAGACAAGAATAAGATGGAATTAATAGTTAAAAACATAAATAAGCGTCATAGAAATGCTCAATTCGCCGGAAGAGCCAGTATCGAATATTATGTTGGTCAGGTCATGAAGCAAAATGAATCTATCCAAGAAGGTTATGTTATCAAGTGTTTTAATAACGGTATTGTTGTGTTAGTTCCCAAGTTTGGTATTGAAGGCTTGATCCGTTTGGAAGATCTTGGAGACATCAACACTGCTATATATGATGAAGACAAGTTTGAACTTCACTTCACTGATCTTAAACAGAAAAGGAGAAATATTGGTGTTTTCGATAAGGTAAAGGTTGAGATTAGATCTATCAAGGATGATGTAACAGGAAAGAGAAGAGCTCAATTAATTCTTCAATAGGTCATCTTTATTACGTATCATGCATGTAGAAAGTTAGATAAATATAATGTATTTCTAAAAACTAGCGTGGAACTTTAGTAAGAAAATTATAGTTATGGAGTTTTTCATATCTGTCTCAAAGTTCTGCTTGTGAAACTCACTTAACTGAGCTCCATAGTTTAATTTGAGTAAAACTACTACTATGTTTACCATCTTGTTTTCAACATCATACTTTGATTATCCTACAAAATGCGTTTGTTAGGCTATAAGAGTACGCGGCAAGAAAGATTCAGATTTTGGACCAGAAAGATAAGAGTGCCGAAAGGAGTCAGCCTCAGTTTACGAATATCTTAATACCATACTAGCTTACTTTTAGTATACCAACTATGAAACAATGGTCTCTCACCAACCCAAGTACTTTCTAGTCAAAATTCATTAGGCCTCAAAAAAAAAGAACGAGTTGCAAAATCCTGTATGTTGATCTGGGTGCAAAAAAATTTCATCAAGAATTGGATTTTACTCCAGGAAAATTTTTGAAATATTTAACAATGAAACAACTCATAAACAGCTTACCGTACGAGCTAATCCAAAAGATTGTTGATTATACACCCAGTGAAACTCAATACCAACTCTTAAAATCCGAAACACATTCAAAGTTTGCTCATAATAGCTTATACAAGGAAGTCAGGCTCCTGAAGGAATCCAATCATGGCACTTACGAAGATTCCCATATAATAACCTACGGTATTCCCCTACATAACGGTAAATTTCAAGCTATCGGAACCTGCCAAGAAACTAAGGTCATTGTTTTCCGGTCCCCTAAACAATTACTACTTTTTTGGAAAGATAACCCATATTATATCCCCAATACCCTCTTGGTGGCTAATCCAAAACAACTCGAATTTTTTAGGAAGTATCCTCGATTCTTGAAAAGATTCAGACACTTGATTTGTGAAAGGCCACTCTTTATGAACGCAAATGGGTGTGTTGACAATTTCAAAGACCTTTTAGATAACTTGAAACCAGGAATGAAGACATGGTTGCCCAGGAATTGGGGGTTTCCAAAGTGTTATGCTCAAATTTGTGATATGAAATACATGAATAATCTAAAGAGTTTGAAGCTCGACCGGGTAAACTACAGTGGTGAATTGATAAACGAATTCACCAATTTGACAGAATTGACGATCATGAGCAGTAAGGATATCCCAAAATTGAACTTACCAAACTTGAAGACTGTTGAGCTCATCGATAACAGAGGAGACTTCAACGTGGGTGGCTTACGTCACCTTGAACATTTGATCGTCGAGGAAGCAGTTTGGGATACAAGTTTGCTCCCAGAGGCAAACATTCCTACATTAACTGTTGTGGGATTTAATCCAAACTTCCACTCATTGAGGTTGTTAACTTTAAAGCTAAACTGGACACCAAATTTGCTATCCTTTTCTTTACCACTCAGACTACAAAACCTCGAATTGATCTGCGGACCAATGGTGATACTAGACAAGCTTGAGTTACCTTCAAGTTTGACATCTTTAACGATGAGTACTACTATAAAAAATAACTTTGTTAACCCCATAATTGATTTATCTTTTAAAGTACAGGAATTGGTCAAGTTCCCAGATTCTTTGACTGATATATCAATTGATGGACTTCATGCAGATTTAACTGATTTAATACGTCTAGTGAAGTCAAAGAAATTAAACAGTTTTTACTTGGGAGATGTTTCCATGCCTTGCAATAGCAACTCTCCAATGGGTAACGATATCAGCGTGGAATTTTTGAATGTGGTGAGTAAGCGGTTCAAAAGGGACCTTTGCAACACTCAGATGTGTTTACACGGTAGTGGTTTCTTTGTAAAGAATATCAAAACTTTGGAAGTTACAGAACAAGAAAAGTTTCTTAGGGATGAACTCAAGCTGGTTAATGTTATCCATAAATCATTTTGGAATTCCGGAAAATTTCCAGAATCATTGACAACATTGATAGTTGAATCTAATCATCATAAAATTATACTTCCACGGCATTTGAAATTCTTTCATTTGAAAAACTCCCACCCTAAGGGGATTGTTTTCAATAGAGAATTGGAGACTCTTGTTTTGGAAAAAGTAAGGATCCCTGGATCCACGCTATTTCAAAGTGTCAATCGTTCTATCAAAAATATTTCTTTGCTTTCCTGTAAATTGGGGATTTTCAGAGTAGATTTGTCAAATACCCAATTGGAAACATTTGTGACAAAGGATGTATATTTAAGAAATCTGTTTATAAATTTTCCGAAAACTTTGATCGTCTTTGACTATAAATATGATTTCGAGGTGAGAGTCAGAGATACATTTTATAACTTTCTTGTCAAGCTTCCATACTCTATTTTGTCATTAGGGTATGGCAGGACTTGGGCAAACTTCAAAGATTGTTTAAAGTTGAGCACTTTTGAATTGCATGGAGACAAGTTTCGGGGAATAAGTACTCAGGGGAAACTTGCCGAGATTTTAGAGTCGGTGGTCTAGTAGTAACTATGAAAGGATCAATAAGTAACGGAAAAATATGCCCATTAAGTATTTAATGTTTACTGTAATTTGAATAGCCATTTTCATATTTCACTTGTCCTTTGATTATATACACATTAATAGGATCATCTTCTTCAAAGAATTGTCTTAATCATAGTCCAAAGTCCCATTCATCGATTAGGGATTGAGATAACTCGTAGGCCAACACCAACCCATCGTTATACGTCAAGTATACTCTGAACCGAAGAGAGTTGGAATCAGGGCTCACGTCCCTTATAGCCAAACCAGTGATTGTACGTGAACCATCGGGACCAACAGCCCAGTACGAGTACGATGGGAATATGTGTTCCTGTCTCATTGCTTTTACGCCTCTGTACTCCGTTAAGCGTAATATCAGTGCTTGTCCTTGCTGTGTTACCGCAATAATGCAAGCAAGCTCTGGGATAACTTCTGCAATCAGAATTCTATTCAGATGAGCTAATTCATCGTTAATTGGAGCTGGAAGTTGGAATAGGAGCCCAGTAGAACTGGAGCACCAAAGCAGATCTGCTCTTATAGTAGCCGCTCTTTTAGCAGTGGTGATCACAATAAATGAATCGCTATCCTCACACTCTTCCGAAAGATCATACATCTTGTTCAAACGTCGATAATCATCATCGGTATTTGTAAGTCTTAACACTTTAGATTCGTCCCCTTCTACCTTACAAGGCACGTACTGATACTTTGCAGCTTTTCCTAAAGTCAGATCTTCCGGTTTAATTTCTTCGAATAGAAGAGACTCGCACACAATTCTAAGGCTAAGAGCATACCTATCAGTAGATTCATCACCTGTTGCTTCTACCAACAGATCTACCTGATGGAAATATTTGGCTAGAATTGGCCGACAAGTCCATATATCCTCGTGTAAGAGTACACGTTTAATGACATTAGGTTGATAGAAAAATATCCTTTGGAATCTCCCCAATAAAGGTGGGAACCCATGTAGAGTTGGATCAGTATAATATATTTCTGGTGTAACGTCAATATTGTTTAAAGGACCTGATGATATTCCAAACTCGAACTTAAATATCACTACTTCACCCAGAATCAGACAACATGCTATATCTGCCCAAATAGAATCATCTTTAACCCCATGATCTACAAACCTTACGTCTGGAATGTTATGTAGTACTTGGTGGCTTTTTACGTGGTAAAATTGGTTATCTGATTCGTGGTATATGAATAGCGTTATACTTTGAGAGTTATCTGACGCCGCAAGTAACTGTAAGTGTTGACTATTAACGGTAGTCTCTAAGAGATCAAGCCCCCATGCACTAGATTCTAGACGAAGCATTACAGCTGGTTTGGGGAAATCTTTAGCGGTGGAAACGTACTTAGGATTGACTGCAAGATTCTTAAACTTGGCTGCAATTTTTTCTTCAATTTCGTTCTGAGTATAGATTAAAACCGTACCATCATCGCTACATAGTCCCAATGATGGTACACCCAAAAAATTGCACTTACGGATATAATTTATGGTGTGAGGATAATATGGCCATGTACTCACAAGTCTGTCTATAGTTGAGGTGCTCGGAGGACGGGTTTCAAAAGTGAATATTGGTTCTGGTACCGGAAGCTCAGACTCAACATCGAATCGGTAGATATGGATGGATGATATACAAGCAATTATCAAGTAATTGTTTAACACTATCGATAAATTGTTTTTATATCTTCTTGATGCATCATGAACAACAGATGCTTGACCGAGCATGCGTAAGGTTAGCGCATCGTGGAACGGGTCTCCGGTATCAGAGCTAGTCAGAGATTTTAAGGACATTTTCAGAGGTAACTTGTGATTCAAACGTGAATGCAGTTTTAGAACATCACGAGCCACAGTGACAGGGAACTTTGGTAGTTTCATGTTTAGGGACAGTTCTAGTGCAACTGGGTTTGCTGGGATATACTCATAATCATCATAGGGACTCTTGTTTTGTATACTACCATGAGTGCTGCTACTGTGGGGCCGAGAACCACGTACTTGACCGCCAGCGGTCCCATACTCATTCTGGAGTTCATCGATTGAATCAGTTTCTGAGGAGTCAATCATCGCACTATCAGTATCATCTTCAATTGCGCCCGGATTGTCAGCCATTGAAGCAGCGTCAGACGCAGTGACCCTGGCACCAACTATACCGGGAATTAATGACAGGTTTAGGATTGAACTTGCTGAATTGAAACTCTCTCTTCTGTCTTGATAAAACGTATCTGCATCATCATTTGTTTCTAGACTGAGAAAATCAAACACCTCTGTACTCTCAATTTCCGGTGGAGTTTGAAGGGAGTCAATGGATTTGCGTACACGTAGGATTCCACGAGCCGCTAGGAATTGTATGAATGGATCCATTAACTAGATGGGGTGTGTACAGGATAATAGTAAATAATTTAGTGATTTGTGGGGATGTTTAGTGAGAAGAATACAGTGAGAAAGAGAAAGAGAAAGAGAAAGAGATAAAGAGCAACGTATAGTTGTCCACAATTCTCAAAAACGATTATGATATTTAAGTAGTAATATAGGGAATGTGAATAAATCACAGAATATCTTTCACTCTCATAATAGCGTATCTTGGTGGCAGATGTGAGTTCCACTGATCTGATCTACGGGGCCCGTACTCCATCGCCTATATAAAGTTTTTACTCACGTGAGATAATCCTCAACTATGGCTCACGCTGACTTCGTTAACAGTACCCACTCTTCAAAGCAAGAGATGCTTGAGAGCATTGTTCTCTCATATAAAGCCCTTGCAGAGGATACACGTAACTGGGTTGCCAATACTGCTAACCTTGCTTCGCTTCTTTGGCACGGTTATTTAGGTATTGGAATCAAGGTGAATTGGACAGGCTTTTATGTTTTAAACAACAAGAAACCTAATCTGCTTATTCTTGCTCCATTTCAAGGTAAAGTAGCATGTCAAGAGATCCTCATTGGTAAGGGTGTGTGTGGTACTGCTGCCAAAACTTTAGAAACCCAGGTAGTACCAGATGTGGAATTATTCCCAGGGCATATTGCTTGTGATGGCGATACTCAATCGGAGATTGTAGTTCCTATTGTGGGTAAAAAGGGAATCTTGGGAGTTATTGACCTTGATTGCTTGGATAAAAATGGTTTTGATGAAGTTGATAAGAAATACTTAGAGGAATTAGCTAAATTGTTAGTGGAAACTTGTGATTTTGATTAAAGATAAATCTAGCCATCAGGCAATCAAACAATTTTGTACAATTTATAGGTAATAAACGCCAAATAGAGGTTTCAAGAATAAAACAGGAAAAGTTCTTCTACTTTTCTATAAAATACATTCTACTTGAATACAATATCTATCTAAGCACCGGCACTGCCAGTGTTTGGATTTGGGGAATCACGAACATTGGCTCTACGTTGTTGTTCACGTTCCAAGTTATGGTACAAAAGAGATTTTGCCTTCTCTACGGCGAACGCCAGACCAGTTATGGTAAAAGCCCTTTCAGCCAGATCTTCAGTTTCATCAGAAATTGCAATAACGGCACCCGAGATCTTTCGGACCCCTTGGATACGGCTTCCATTTTTACCTATAAGAGCACCAACTATATCGTTAGGAAATGGAATCACTGCAGTTGACGTAGGAAAGTCTGATGGTGTATAATTTGAACTTGAGGTTGATGACAGTAATTTGTCTTCGGCCCCACTAGAACTGGATCCATAAGATCCGGAAGAACTTGGGATTCCAGAGGATCCTGATCCGGACCCTGAAGCTCCTGGTCTACGAGGACGCGGTACATAATAACTAGTACCGACTACACCTCCAAAATCTTCAATTAAGCATCTACCAATTACTCTTAAAGCTTTGTATAAATCTGGAACAGCTCCTTGTAATTCTACAAGACGCTCATTGCTTCCAGGGAGAAACAGTTTCAGGGCAATCATCAGAACTGTGAACGATTGTTGGATACTTTGAATACGCACTCCTTTAGCACCAATAATAGTACCCATTTGGCTATTTGGGATTAAGAGTCTAATAATGGTGGAAACACCAGGAATTGTTTTATGAGCCGATAATTGACGAAGTGGGAAATGGCTATAACTTTCATCCGGATCATCATGTTGTTGAGATTTAATTAAAGCACTAGCAAAGTAACTTATGGCTTTAGCACTATCGTCTAAAGTTCCACTAACAGTTAAAATCCTTTCATGGGTATGAGGAAGTAACTTTGAAATACCTGCTTTTGTGTTTGTTTCTTGACGGATCAGGTTAATTACTTGACCGTTTTGCCCAATTAGACAACCGGATTCTTTCCACGAAATAAGTAGTCTATAATTAATTAGCGTCGTGCCATTGTCGGTTGACACTTCAGGGAGAACATCATTTGGCAGGTCAAAAAGCGATTCAGTCATGCCGGGTTTAATACAAAAAAATTAGATACAAAAAATTAATACAAAAACACAATACAAAAAATTTATACGTTAAGTGATGATTAACGATTGGGGTGGAGGAAGGGGTCTGCAGGTTAATTAAGGTCAACGACAGTAAGGAAGGATGCGAGCGTGGTATGGCGTTTAATGTAGTCTTTTTATATCGATTTTAACAAGGCCGAGTATTTTTTTGATAAAAAGGGTGTGGTTTGGTGGTGTAGTGATTTGACGAAGGTGGGGTGAAACAACTATAAGTATATATCAATGGCAATTGAATAACTTAAAAGATTAATCTTGAGTTTGGGGGGAATTGTCTTGAAATCTTGAATATGGATATGGGGGGTTTTTTATATTTCCAGGTCTGATTTTCAATTGAATTTGCGGTAGTGCTCGGAACTGTTTGTTAAAGTCCAATGAACGCTTTCAGAATTGGATAAGTGATATAAAACGTTTGTAATACGATAGAAAGGGGAGGGGGTAAGGAGAACCACAGAACCGGTTATAGTAAGGATTAATTTATAAAAGTAGGCCGAAAATTTTTTTGACGATGCGAAGTGCCAGTAGGTTTTGTGTTGATACAAGGGGTGCATGCATCGACAGGTGAATGCGCCGAAGAGTGGGGGGTTCCCAAAATTAAGAGAGGTGGCATTCAGTGCGAGCTATTTGCGGTGGCGAGGAATACGGGGTGCCTGTGTTCTAAATTTGACCAACAGTTAGTCCTAGGTTCTCTCCGGAGCTACAACCATGGCGGTGGCGATGGTTTAAAGTAGTTGGACGAATTCTGGTGCATTTTTTTTTTAATGTTTACGCCGCTGGTAGTGCGTCTTGGTTAGCGGTGTTAATAACCGCCTTACATTAGTGAAAGCAGCTTTAATGCATTTTGCAGAGGTGGAAGCCTGTTGGTCAACTTTATGTACGACAAAGTTGTACTGTGAAGATCTTCTAAGATTAACTTTCTGTCATATCTTGAATTTCATTTGGCATTGTTCATGCTGATTGATACCTGATATTGCCAATAGAATCCCTCTTTTATCGGGAACCATGAGAGATATCCGATGCATTACGTACTACTCACCGCGGCAATGTTTTTCCTCATTTTACCCTTTTTTTTTAACAAAAGGGTCGTAATCAAAAGATTTTAGTTCTCTTGTTTTTAAAAATATTTTAACCATTTACAAAAACAATTCATTTTTCTCGATTGATTGTCTCGCATTGACTTTCCTTATCTTTTTTCCCTATTATCTAATAGTAAATTTTACACCTATAAACAAACTTGCTTGGGAGAATATCTTTATTCAACCAACACAATTGCTTCTTATTATCACGGAAACTGCATAGTAAATTTGTGTAATTTTAGGAGTTTCCCAAGCGCTTATCCGATACGTTCGGCAAGAGAAAATATTTATGGGGTTAACACGACTTAACCATTTGTTTTGCTGGAATAGGAATAGTCTAATTCTACATATTGTTGCGCAGCTTATCAGCTTAAAAGAGGTTCCAATGGGTTTTTTTAATATTATTATTATTTGTTTCGGGAAAAAGTCTACCCCGATACGAATCTTTGGGGCAAAGCAGCTTTAAGAAAATTTAAGGGTTATTGCTCTATGCTGTTGGTCATTATCTGTACTACTCTACCCGCTTCCATCCACTTCTTTCCGTGTTTCCCGGTAACCCTTATTGCTCAAACTCTCCTCTATTGATCCCTTAAAAAAAAAAATTCTCACACCTTTATTAACAAGATGTATTGCGAGAGGCATCATTTTCCACCTCGCTTAAATAAGTAGCAGACTTAAAGAAGCAGTCCTGGCTGCAAAATTGAAAAAAGGTGAAACCAGTCCAGGCAACCACCTTTCAATGAGAAACATTATCTCTTGGAAATGTTTAAAAGTCTGAGAAGAACGACAGGATTATGTGAGGTATCGCTAGTACCTTTTAATTTTGCACTTTAAGCCGTTGAAATTTTTGAACTCCTTCCAAACAGGTACAGAAAAGACTAGGGTCTAGACTTAACAAAGTACATGCAAATACTTGAATATCGATTCATCAAGACATGTTGCGGTGCTGCTCAATTCTCATGATAAACCGTTGCATTATTACCTTTTCTTAAGTCTCTCTTTGCCTTTTTTTGTTATTTTTTTTTTGTTTTTGCTTTTTTCGTAAACGTTACAATTCTTGACATGTATTAAACACTTGCATGTTAATCTTCCGTCTGCCTTATCCAATTGAACATCATTATTTCATGGCGTTTATTATCGATTGATATCCTGTACCAGTCTCCTAAAAAAAAAACTTATCAAAGAAAAGCTCATTGGCTGCATCTTCTGATTTAACTAAACTATTCACATTCTCTGAAAAAAATTTACTCACCCTCCTCCGTAAAATACCCTTTAGCACTTGCAAGGTTACAGCAATCTCTACATTCGCGAAGTTTTCATTTATCCCACTATGGATTTGAATATATCTCTGGTAACAAATGCCATGAAAACAGCTGGAGACACTGACTTCAGCTCTGCCTCCACTGCTGTCAACACCATGACTAGCGACATATCCAATGCACTTTCTTCTTGGTCAGACGTTATACTGCCCAAAAGTTCTAGTCTGATTACCCTTTTCATAATTGCAGTCTCAGTTATTTACGCGGCCGGATTCACATCACGTGATCACTTGTATTTGCTGACCACTGCTCATATAGCAGAGGTTGGATTAAATCATATCACTGCCTGGCACGCAACTGCTATGCCAATCGTTGCTGCTACTTCCTTAGTAGGATTATATGTTCTTCTGGAATCTGCTCGTGCTCGCTTGATTTATTACCTTTCTTATACCATGTATATCCCGCTAGAGCTACTGAAGCATACCGCGTCAGCTCATCTCCTCGACGTAGTTTCGCGTCCATTTGGTGGGTTCCCTACTTTTGTTGTCACTATTTCTCGTGCTACGGCGCCAGAACTTCAGACAGGTTCGCGGTACGTTGCTGAATTAGACTATGAAGAAATCAATATTTCAAATCCAGCAAATTTCAAACAATACCTTACATCTCAAGGTCTAAAAATTATCCAACCTCGTCATGCTCTTGCGGAGCATCAAAAATCCCTGTCTGGTCAAGATTCCTCTATAGCTACTAAAACTACCGTTCCATCTCCGCTGTATGTTATACTGGTACGCGACGTAATCGCGGTAGCTGCCACGATCGGCCTGCGGGTAGCGGTCCACCAAGGCATCATTCAAATTCCTTCCAGCATCTCGGATAATACCACCGCTATAGCTGCTGCTTTAACCGGTTTGCTTTCTATTAAGCTTGAATCTACTAAAATTGCTGTTTCGCTTTTGTCTGCCATGTTCTTTTATGACATTTACTTTGTATTTGGCACAGAAGTAATGGAAACAGTCGCCAGAACAGTGGAATTGCCAATGAAGATCGTAATTGAATCTGAAAATGGTCTGTCGTTATTGGGATTAGGTGACATCGTTTTACCAGGTCTCTATATTCTCTTCTGCAATCAGTTTAATCGGATCTATTTCCGTGTAACATTAGTGGCGTATGTAATAGGAATGGTGGCGTGTCTTGTGATATCTCACACAACAAGAACCGGTCAACCGGCCTTGTTATATCTTGTGCCAGCTCTTTTACTCCTGTCCTGGATAACCGCTTTAAGTCGTGGTGAATGGAAGAAATTTTGGAACTTTTCCCTTGCAATTTCGCCTTATGATCCAGAAAAGGATTACCTGAAAGTTCAAGATGTTAACTCGTCTCCCATGAATCTAGTTCCATTGGATGCCTATGACTCTATGTCTGATTCAGATTATGCGCTTGATTCTTACGATGAGTGGGAGTTCAAAGTGGAAGAATTACGTGATCAGGCCACTGATGCTGACAGCAGTGAAAGTGAAGTTGAGCTTTATAACTTTATTGACGACGACGACGACCAAACCTTTATAATAGATAACGAGGAAGATGACGAAGAGGAGGAGGAAATCCAGGAGTTGGGAGATTTGGATGAAGGAGAGATACAGAAATTACTAGATGATAAGGAGAAGGAAGTTTCTTATTGGTACGAAGAGTGAAGCGATCAAAGTGACCCACACTAGAATTGAATAAACTCCAAGTTAATCGAAGGCACTTTTAATTAGTCAAATAAAAACACATAGAATATTGATTCAAAAAATAACCTTAAATAAAGTTTTCTCTCGTCGATTCATGTTTACCATAGTAATTCATATATTTGCATCACGTGACAAATCAACTTTCGAATTCAACTAATACAGATTTAACGTCAATTTAAAACACCATTCCTTGCAACTCTCTTAGGCCTGGCTAACTATACTTACTCATATTCTTTTACATTGGTCTTCCGATTCCTATTCCACCCCCTCCTCACTTTCCAATTATCGCCAAATAATCGCAAATTTTCCATCGCTCTCCACCACCATGGTTTTAGCAGATTTAGGTAGTAAGCTTAAATCAGCACTCTCTTCCGTTTCTTCTGGAAGTGATGATGAAATTGCAGGTTTGCTTAAAGATATTTCCAATGCGTTGATTGAAAGTGATGTAAATTTCAAACTCGTATTTAAATTAAAAGAGAACATAAAGTCTCACCTCGACAACGACAGTTTTAAAAATGATAGTACTGGTAATAAGAAGAAGAAATTACAAAAAGCCGTGTACGATGAACTCGTTAAGTTGGTTGATGCATATGAAGAACCACCAAAGATTAAAAAAATCGGTACGGGAACTGCTACTAATAAATCAAAACCCGGTAAAAAGAAAGCTGTTAGAGAATCTCACGTTATTATGTTTGTGGGTCTTCAAGGTGCAGGTAAAACCACTTCCTGTACGAAACTTGCTGTCTACTATAAGAAACGAGGGTATAAAGTTGGTCTTGTTTGTGCCGATACATTTAGGGCTGGTGCTTTTGACCAATTAAAACAAAATGCTATAAAAGCCAATATTCCTTATTATGGTACGCATGTTGAAACTGATCCCGTCAAAGTATCTCTGGATGGTGTCAATAAATTTAAGGCTGAAAAATTCGATATTATTATTGTGGATACTTCTGGTAGACATAAACAAGAAGAACTGTTATTTGATGAAATGGTTCAAATCAGTAATAAAATTAACCCTAATCAAACTGTAATGGTCATGGATGGGTCTATTGGTCAAGCTGCCGAAGAACAAGCCAAAGCTTTCAAAGAAGCCAGTGATTTCGGTCTGATTATTTTGACCAAGATGGATGGTCATGCTAGAGGTGGTGGTGCAATTTCTGCCATTGCTGCTACACAGACCCCAATTATTTTCATAGGTACTGGTGAACACATTGCGGATTTTGAGCCATTCAGACCTCTGTCGTTTGTCTCCAAGTTATTGGGTATAGGTGATTTGCAACTGTTGATGGATCACGTCAAATCTTTGAATTTACAAGATGATGAAAATCATAAAAAAACTATGGAACATATAAAAGAAGGTAAATTTACTCTCCGTGATTTCCAAACGCAAATGAATAATTTCATGAAGATGGGTCCGTTAACTAATATTGCTAGTATGATCCCTGGAATGGGCAATCTTATGAACAATATTGGAGAAGAAGAAGCTAGTCTGAAGATGAAGGATATGATTTTCATCATGGATTCTATGACATCGAAGGAATTGGACAGTGATGGCCTGATATTTATTGATCATCCAGAACGTATTGTAAGAGTTGCAAGAGGTTCAGGGTGTTCAGTAATTGATGTTGAAATGGTTTTACAACAACAACAAATGATGAGTACCATGGCCAAGAGCTCTCAGAGCATGCAAGCCAATCCACAAATGAACCGTATGATGCAACAAGCCCAAAACAATCCTGGTTTCATGCAAAATATGCAAAACATGATGGCTGGTATGGGTGGTGCTGGTGGTGCTGGTGGTGCTGGTGGTATGGGTGGTTTAATGAACAACCCAAACATCATGGCACAAGCCCAAAAAATGATGCAAGATCCTGGTATGATGCAACAGGCCCAACAGATGATGAGGGATCCAGGTATGATGCAAAGAATGATGAGCCAATTTGGTGGTGGTGGAAGTCCATTTGGTTAATGTGACAATATATATAGTGTGATATAGGGTAGAGGAGAATGTATCAAATATCGAACACTAAGGATGTTGAAAGTATATAGTTGGTGCAGAGGAAAATAGCTATCATAATTTACCTAACGTATTAGCATCAAAAATGATTTAGTGCACACCAACAAAGGGTAATTATGATTGTCTAAGAGTATACGTAATTTTACAATTTAGGCATGTCGTGGATATTGTCCAACTATTTTAATACATCCATAAACGCTGCAAGAATGAAGAGCTGATCCTACACCCCCGCATTTAGCATGAGGAGGAGGGGAAGTGCTAATATTTATCTCATCTCTGACCAAGGGCCCACACGGTCTCGCACTATCTCGCGCTATCTCGCACTATCTCGCACCATTTGCCACTAACATCGTCCCATCTTCCACTATTGTCGCACTATCCACCACCACCGTCCTACAACCCAAAATCACGCTCAGACCTTTCTCAACGCATTCAAATTGGGGGACTACCAAAATAATCATTTTATCGATATACTCTCCTTATTCCGCGACCTTGTCAAAATCGTCAAAATTAATGTCCTCAGATCTTGAGAAAGACGACTATGCCTTCCATGAAGAGGTAGATTGGTTTCTCAGAGACTCCAATCTCTCTGTAAACCTGCCACCTGTTAATGGCCTGGAAAAACTGGCGCAAGAATCATCAAAAACCAAACCAAGCTCATCTAATCTTGCTCCTTCCTCTCCTCTATCTGGTGATATCAGCCCACATTTGAACACTAGCATCTCCAATACCAACGATCATATCACCTCTAAAACAAAGCCATCCATTGGCACAATTAAAGAGGACATTGTGCACCTGCCCACTCCACGATCTCGACCAAATCCCACCAGAGTGAGAAGTAGTAGTGTATCTGCAGGGTCTTTGCCAAGTATCTCCGGTAATAGTGCTGGATCGGGATTATTTGGTAAGTTGAAGAGCAAATTCTACAAACAACTGCCCCCTGTAAGTCCAGTATTACCCCCGGAGAGTAGATCGAGCGACATCTGCACCACTTCAACTCCCGCTTCCAGTGAGAAATCAACTTTTAAGGACCCTGGAATTTTCAAGGAGAATTATCGATTAAATCGGACTGTTTCTAATGAGAGTCCTTTGACGCGTTCGGTTTCAAATCCGATGGCTCATAGTAACGGTGATAGCAAAGAGTTCGACCCAAGACTTGACGAATACGTAAAGTTTTATTCTCAACGTTCAATTTCTCGTTCAAGCTCCAGAAAACTGTCAGTATCTGACCTGTCTTGTTTAGTGAATGCTCCATTAAAAGAATCAGGTTCTGCTGCATCGGGCCTACTGGCACAGGCCAGTGCTTCATCTAAACTTGGATCCTTTCTTAGAAGAAGATCGTCGATATCTTCAACTTCTGGTCCTTCCAGTTCAAATCTTCCTCAAGTTTCTGTGGCTACTGAGTTCAACCGGAGATCTACTACACATGATGAAAATGGAGTTGCATATAGTTCATGGCTTCCTCAAAATTTGAGTGAATTGACTACTTCTAGTTCGTCAATGAAAGAATTACAACCAGTATTACCGGAGTTTCGTAACTTGAAACCTTTAAAACGCGTAGCTTTCCATGGTACCACATTTCTAATCGATCCTCCACAACAAATTCCTTCTAGGAATCCTAGAAAAGGTAATGTAGAGGTTTTGGACGATGGAACATTGAAGATCAATCCTCTCTCAGAAGAAGACCGCAAAGCCATTGAAAAACTGCAGCGTGGTCAAGGTGGAGGTATAATTGTAGGAGGCACTGGTGCTCTACATTATACACCAAAGAAGGAAGGAGCCGAGGATACTCATGATGACATTCAACAGAAAAGTGGCTCTGATGAAGAAACAGCTCTGCCTTCTCACCCACTAATTGATAAACCAATGGTTCATTCTCGAGCAGGCTACACAGCTCCAGTAGAGAAAATGGCACTTGATCTCATGTATACTCGTTGTTGTCACCTACGTGAAATCCTCCCTATCCCTGCTATTCTCAAACAAATCCCTAAAGATTCCATGGCCCCTTTACCAAATCTTCTATTACGTAACCCTAATCCTACTATGGTGGAAATCGAGACATTTGCTGACTTTATTCGTATTGCTCCAATTATATGTATTTCTTTTGATGGAGTAAATCTTTCAATAGATCAACTCAAGATCCTTTTGGGTGCAATGGCTGCTAAAACCCAATTAGATAAATTGAGCTTGCGTAACACACCAATAAGTCCAGAAGGATGGTCACTTTTGTGCTGGTTTCTCTCTAGGAATACCGTTTTAAGTAAACTTGATATCACACAATGTCCTAGTCTTGTTGTCAATAATTTTAAAGCGAAAAAGAAGAAGAAAGAAGATGAATTGGTGCGTATGAAGTGTAATCTTGAAAATAGAAGTGACATGGACTGGCAGCTTTTCACAGCAACTCTTATAGCTAGGGGCGGTATTGAAGAACTTATTTTGACAGGATGCTGCATCACCGACGTAGAAATTTTTGAGAAACTTGTGTGTAGGGCTGTGGCAATTAAGACCAATAGATTGGGTCTTGCTCATAATATGCTCACCCCAAAACACCTTGAAATTGTTCTTCAAAAATGGATGTTCGAACCTTATGTCAGAGGTCTCGATCTAGGCTTCAATGACTTCTCCCCACTTCCATTCTTTAGGCTTTTAGCTGATTTTATCAAGAAACCCGGATTCACTAAGAAAGTTGAAAATTCACAAATTGCATTTTTAAGCCTTAATTCAACTAACTTGCGTTATTGTGAAGAGTTTAAGCCTATTTTTGAAGGAAGCTTATTAAAACTAGGAAACCTTAAATATTTGGACTTATCACATAACAGCAAGCTATTTTCATCCACAAAGGATAACGTCACGAATGAAAAGGTTATTAATTATTTCACCAGTAAATTACCGATGTTTCCTAAGCTTATTCGTCTTCATCTCGAGCATAATAAACTCAATTCCAATGCAATAAGCGCACTTGCCAATGTCCTACCATTTTGTAAGAACTTGGGTTATTTCTCTATTTTGGGTAATGAACTTGATTTAAGTTCAGCAGCTGCTATTGTTCAAGCTGTAAAAAACAGTAAGAGGTTATGTAAGTTGGAAGCAGAATTTGACCTGTTGCCAACATATTTCAATGACAGAGTTGGTCTTTATTCTATGAGAAATATGGAAAATAGTATCTATCATAAAGATGATGACGAAGGTCAACGAAACGTTTCCCGTGCTGAACCTCTTACGAACCAATTGAACGATCTTTTGGAATTGAAGGCTAAGGGTCAACTCGATTTGAACTCTGACATTGCTCGTGACTTTATCAAGAAAGCCACTCATATTCAATCGGAGTTAAAAGATGCTGTCAATTCATTGAACAATCTCCAATTGAAACATGAACTTTCTCTTGAAGGTAAAGAAACTCTTGTTCGGTTAATCTTTGTTGATTCGTCGATAAGCAAGGCCATTCAATTGATTGATGATAAATTTCAAGCGGAAGATATTTGTAGAATTGATTTACACGAAACTTCCAAGGTAGAAGGGCCAAGTGGCTCAGCGGAAATTAAGAACCACAATCCTGTCTCAGCGGGTGAATCGAACAGCCTATTCCCTCCTCCAATGTCAAGGACAAGTTCTAAAACATCTCTATCTCATTTAGATAAAGAGGAAGGTAACGTTCTCAAAATTTCCAAGAAGCTTAAGATCCACGATGATGACTTGGATGATATAATGGACGAACTTTCTGGTGAAGAAATTCGTAAGAGGATAGCAGGTATCAGTTTAGAACAATTACCTACTGTTATGCTGTTAGTTCTGCATCTTAAAGAAAAGGGTGTCGATATGACACGCCTATTCTCCGACATAAAGCATGAAGATCAAGGAGCATTAGATTTGAATTATATCACCAATCGTTTGAGGTGGGTGAGTAATAATAGTGACGGTAGCTCACACACTAAAGAGTCACTGGACCCAGATCCTGATAATGATAATGATGCCACTGATAGTGCCACTGCCACCCCATTATCAATGACCGATAGTAAGTTACTCAACTCTTCTTCTGGTAAGGAGATGAATGAGCTTTACGATGAAATGCTAAATCAATATAATAATAAATAGACTCAAAAAGTCTGATACATATAATATACATATCTTAATACATTTTTCATTATGCTACACAGTCTAGTAATCATCATCATCAGAATCCAAGATTGGGTCTTTACGACTTTTGAACTCATCGTCATCACCATCTTCTTCTTCCTCGTCAAGTTCAGCCTTAGGTGCATCATCACCGGCTTCTTCTTCCAAGTCCTCACAGGCATCGATCCAGTCGCTGTAAATGTCCACGGGTTTGGATAATGAGTGGATGGTACTTTGGAATGTTTGTCCGCAAATTTTACAGTGTAATTCTCCGATCCCATTTTTTTTGTCCAAGGTACAGATCACTGACCTTTCATGGTTACAGAAGAGACATGTGAACGTTATATCCAAGGTTTGCTTGACCTTTTTCACTGGGCCACGAGAGGAGGATTTTCTCTTACCCATTGTTGAATTTTTCAGTATCGCGAAGAGAGCTTCTAGTACTGGAGTTGAACAGACACAAGAGTGACATTTTTGGTAACCTGAAAAAATAGATGAAACACTTTTAAATCAAACAATATAACAGTGATGAGTGTGCCGGCTAATTAAGACATTTGATGTTGTTAAAAATTTTCACTCTTACCTAACATGTTTTACAACGGTACTCAATGTTGAATAATTTGCAACTTTCACTGATGATACTTTCATAATTTACTACTAGAACTTTTCATATATTAATTAATTTTTTTGCTTGAATTCCCTAAATAAGAAATTAGTGATGAAATCCACCAATCAATTGAATTCTACTATAAGGAAAGACGCTGTATATTTCTAACATCTTCAATGTCTACCTCTACTATGACTCTTTTGAGACATGCTTACAAATGTCGCGCACAGTCACATATTTTGCAACCTAGAAGGGACAATCAAAGAATAAACTGTAGTAGCCCATACCAAGGCTGTTCCTTCTGCATTGCCGTCAACAAATAAATCCCAACAAGAGAAGTTACCGTCGCTTTACTTTTTTTTCCCACCCACTACTATAGCTTCGAGCTTCTTAAGTCCGACTCCGACTCCGCGAATAAAAACATACTAAACTGTACCAGGTATGACACTACTACCAAAGCCCGTACGTAATCTATATACCCAATTCCTTTGTATTAAATGGCTACTAACGATTAGAAACGGTCTAAGACATCTATTGCTTGTACGCATTGTCACCGATCTCACATGACATGTGACTCACACAGACCTTGCCATAGATGTATAAAAAGAGGACTCCAAGATACATGTATTGATGCTCCCAGAAAACGAAAGAAGTATTTAGCTGATGTTCCTACGGAATTCATAAAGCAAGCATCCCCGGAAGATCAGTCTCCTCCACAAATGATAAATCAACCTCAAACAACACAATCTTATGAATCTGCTCTACCTGTTAGCCAATCCATCCCTTCTGTACCGGTTTATCTAGCCCGACAAGAGTCCATACCATCTCAACTGCAAATAAATTCAACTTTTACAAATAAAAGCCACATTTCAACGCATGTTCCTGCAAGTCAGATTCCTACGGGGCAGATTACCGCTCATACAAGTCAAATACATCCAACTAAACGAAGTAAATTCATGTCTTCGGCGGCAGATCTTGAATACTCTACTCTTTCATCAATTATCTCTGCGGATGGTTTCCCTCAAAAATCCCTGAACGACCATACGCCAAACCTGATAGTTTCTCCGGGCGTCCTGCCCCATGTCAAAGAGGATCATACTTCTCCTAATACGGCCATAAATGAAGCATTTCTACTAGGAAAGCACCAGGGAAGTAACGGATTTAACCAGGTCAATGGTAAGAATTCCACAAATAGAGCAAATGGTCCGAACGATGTGCGATACGATGAAGCTATAAATCAGTATTTTTTGGGCCCAGACAATGATTCACACGAAAAATACACCATGTATCCTGAAATTCTGGAACTTGTACAAAATGTTAAAAAAAATGATCCCACAACATACTATCAGCGGAACACAAAACTGGCCCTTCTGTTCGTAGTAGGAATCTTACCAGAAGGTCTGGCATATATCAGATTACTGGACCCTTTAAGTGGTATTCAGCAGTATATAAAGGAGCCAGAAGACATTTACGAAAAAGTAAATAAACCCTTCTCATACACCCCAGGTTTCCATAGACTCATAGCTTATCTTCGAAATCGGTTCAATAAAGAAATGCTTGTACAGATGGTGGAGTCTATGGCGAAGTACAGACCATCTTTCATCGCATGTACCAATGCCCTTAAAGAGCATGATCTAATCTTTATGGAGCAGTGTTTCCAGAGGACACTTTTAACGTATGATCTGATTATTAAATTAAGTGGTACCCCTACCATTGTATGGAGAAGAACAGGGGAAATCGCATATGTGGGTAATGAATTTTGTATATTAACTGGATGGACCAAAGAAGAGCTTTTAAAGAGATTTATAGTAGAGCTTTTAGATGATAAGCTGGTGCTTGAATATTTCCAATTATTCCTGAGTATTGCATTCGGTGATTTTTTGGGTGCAACTATGACTGAGTGTACTTTATTAACAAAACATGAAAACGTAAAGATTAGAACAAGATGTCTGTTGACATTGAAAAGAGACGTTTTCGGTATTCCCATGATGATGATTGGAAACTTTTTACCGATTCTTTAAGCGTAAAATTATTGCATATAGATCAAGTAGACGAAAAGATGATTTTTACAAACATGAACTTGTAGATCAATCACCCAAAGGATAGGAATCGTCTAGAATGTTCAGTGCGCTTACTCTATAAAGATTGCTCTCTTTCTCTCTCCCTTGTGAAATGTGCCAAATTTGAGTTGTATATTGATTTTGCAGCCGTCGCACCGCACCCCTGAGTGAAGGATCGGGATTAAATTTAACACTTTAGCAATGCTTACACCAGAATTGATTACCGCTGTCTCTATTGTTTGCTTGGGGCTGCTTCAATTTGGCTACCACATGCTGGAGCTCAACCTGCCTGAACAAGTCATATCCTGCTCTGTGTCTAAGCCGGGAAGTGTCCCGTATGATGACTGCTTTTTTGGTAGAAATGATTTCAAATTATGTATCCCTCTTTCCAGTGAGCAGGTGGGTATGGCCACATCAATCTTTAGTATTGGTGGTCTTCTAGGCTCTCTCTACATTGGCGGAGTTGCTGATAAGATGGGGCGTAAAAAAACTGCTCTTTTGCATTGTGCAATCTATTTCGTTGGGCTGGCTCTCAATGGATTAGCCCAAAGCTACGAATTTTTATTGATGGGGAGATTTATAGCTGGGGTTGGGGCTGGTTCCGCTCTTGTTGTTACCCCCATATTCATCAATGAAATCTCTCCACCTTCGATCAGAGGGTTTTTTGGTTCCATGAATCAAGTATCTGTTAATATTGGTATTTTACTTACACAAATATTGTCACTCAAATGGTGCAATAACAACGATTGGAGATGGCTTTTGTTTATGGGGCTGTTAATTGCTGTAGTTAACTTTGTTTTGCTCTGGTTTTTCGTTGATGAGAGTCCTGTGTGGCTTCTAAACCATGGTCACCGTGAAGAAGCCATCCGTGCACTTAATAGGCTTCAAGGAAAGAAAACAAATGTATATGATCGGGGTCATGAATCTGAAACTCGACTTCTTGGTGAGCAAAGCCGTGATAATGATATGGATGTGGAAACGGGAACTAGTTCAACATCTGCTCTCAACACTCCAGCAGATTCACCAGTATCACTTCAAGTGTACCTTCGTCTGCCTCAATACAACCCTAGTAAAATTGCTGCTACAGGTATCCTTGTTTTACAACAATTTTGTGGGATCAATCTGATTATATTTTATGGGGTGTCTGTTCTTGTAGCCATATTCCCAGCAGGTCTGATTGCTATCAATTGTTTGATTTCTGTGACCAATGTGGTGATGACATATGTAGCAGCAAACTTTGTTGATAAACTAGGACGAAAGCCTCTTCTTCTTGCGTCTGTTTCAATGATGGCGATTGCAACAGTGTTTATGGGTATTGGTATAATATCAAATAGCGCAGTAAGTGTTATTATTGGTACATTTATGTATATAGCATTTTTTGCCATTGGAATTGGCCCAATTCCATTCCTTTTAGTTAGTGAAGTGACGCAAACTAATGCTAAAGCTTCTGCTCAGAGTTGGGGGATTACTATGAATTGGTTAGCCACTTTTGCAGTTGGGTATTTGTTCCCGATTTTGAAAGCTAGAATAGGAGGAGGTGTTTATTTCATCTTCACGTTTATGTGTGCGTTTACATTTCTTTTCATTAGTTCCAAAATTCCAGAGACTAAGGGTAAGGTAAGTTATGAAGATGTGTGGAGATCGTAGCATATGCATAGAGATTACAGAAGGAGTAAGTAGGAATACAAAAATCAAGAAGAGTTAAACCATATACTTCATTCAAAGATAGTATTTTGTAAATCCCCATTGATTTCTGGACAGGTTTAAAATGAATTTAAAAAAAATGGTGAGTTCATGATCTAGTATTATTGCAAATAATTCCTGCATGCTCGTGTGACAAGCGCGTGAAAGCCGACATCCAGTAGGGCTTCATGTTAGGGCTTGTGTGACCGCGATGTTGTCGTGGCGCACCCGCACAAATTTTCCTTCCCACCTTCTCACTTAAGTGAAAAAAAATCTTTCATATTACAATCATTAATCAATATGCCTACTAGATTGACTAAGACCAGAAAGCACAGAGGACACGTTTCCGGTATGTTAAACCCCAACTAGAATAGATAGAGAAGTCAGAGACGATACAACTGTGGATGAGTGTGGAATGATCGATGATGGTGGTAGTGAAAAGTAATTGAAGGTTGTGATTGAAAAATTATCCTAAACACTATTAAGACCGTTAGACTAGATTGTACCAAGAACTAAAGAGGTTGAATCACATACAGTCTTTCCAATGCAGTTTTATCCAGAAGAATCGACATTCTTGTTCTTTTTTCATCCAGAAGGAAGGCTTTGCATCCCATCTCTATTAATTGTCTGTACTCAAAGATTATTTACTAACAACTTTTAGCCGGTAGAGGTAGAATCGGTAAGCACAGAAAGCATCCCGGTGGTAGAGGTATGGCTGGTGGTCAACATCACCACAGAACCAACTTGGATAAGTACCATCCAGGTTACTTCGGTAAGGTTGGTATGAGATACTTCCACAAGCAACAAAACCACTTCTGGAGACCAGAAATCAACTTGGACAAATTGTGGACTTTGGTTGAAGAAGAAAAGAAGGACGAATACTTAAAGTCTGCTTCTACTTCTGCTGCTCCAGTCATTGACACTTTGGCCCACGGTTACGGTAAGGTTTTGGCTAAGGGTAGATTACCAAACGTTCCAGTCATTGTCAAGGCCAGATTTGTTTCCAAATTGGCTGAAGAAAAGATCAGAGCTGTTGGTGGTGTTGTTGAATTAGTTGCCTAAACATAATATATAATATACGTTTATATAAGATAATTGTACGTTTATTAAATAGAGAAATTGTAGTTCATGTATTGATCCTGTGTGTATTATCTAATTAGAAGTATAGGGTGATGGAACACTAGAATGGATGTCTGCTCCACTATCTTGGTGTCATATTTTTAATGCCTCCAACTTATAACTTTTTCAATACAATGCACGCAATTGACTAATGTGCTCTTAATTCTTTATAAAGCGTTGATTTAAACCACCATTTGCAATCAATTTATAATCTTGACCATTCTTCTTTCTTTTCCGGTTTTTATTTGATACTTGATTATTTATAACGAAGATGATACTTTTCGAACTATATGTGAGTTTCACTAAGTCCTATTTGAACAAAACAAAAAAATGTGAAAAATCTAAAAAAAAAAATAAACGGAGAAACAATTCTAAAAATGAATTGAAATACTCTACACCAAAGTAACTCCAACAAGCACTTCAATGCTACTGAAAATACTTAGTGGATACTGCCGCCAAACTAGATTTGCCCTTTTCCCTATTGGGCATCTCATCTCTATGCAGTCGCAATATTTACAAATATGTTCAGACCAAAATTTTCACTTTCATTTAAACGTTTGATAATGAGTAGCCCACACATAACCAGATCTGTTAATACGTCTGTTGATATATGGAAGCCCACTGATGCAGTGCCAGAAAGAGTCAAGTCTTTGCTCGCCCCTTCTCATCCGAAGCGACCAATCAACTATGTTTTGGCATTTATTCAAATTGTTCGTCTTTTGAAAACACAAAAGAGAACTGGATGGATAGATAGAGATGTTCCATTCGACCGTACAGAAAGTATTGCAGATCATATGTACAGAATGTCAATCATTTCCATGGTTATTCCTAACCCTGAAAAAAAAATTAATATCGATAAATGTGTAAAGATTGCCGTGATCCACGATATAGCTGAATCCTTGGTAGGTGATATCACGCCTTTTGAAGGGGTGACCAAACTGGAAAAACACCGTAGAGAGTATGAAACCATACAATATTTGTCATCTTTAATTGAACCTTACAATGTGCAATTCAGTAAAGAGCTTGTTGAGTTATGGCTTGACTACGAAGAGATCAGATGTTTGGAAGCTCGCTACGTTAAAGATGTCGATAAATATGAAATGATTCAGCAGGCATGGGACTATGAACAAGATTTCGGACTCAAGTACAATTTAGATGAGTTTTATACTGCTAGATCTGCAATTAAGACTAAGGAAATTGGTGAATTATGTGATGAGATTATTGCCCATAGAGAAGAATTCATGAACCAAAAGAAACAAGTCTCTTAGAGTTCAGGATGGATTATGAATAGTGGCATATTTATTTAATTTATTTATTCAATATTTATATGAAAAGATGACAGTTGAATATTTGTGGAGCATTGCACAGTGTAGCTCTGTTTTTGTAAACCCCCTTTTGAAATTTCAGCCTAGAAGAAGAAAGGGCAAAGCTGCGAGGAATACTGGCAAAACTGATTGTAGTTTCACCTGTGAAGTAAAAAAAAAAACATCGACAAATCAATGATTAAACGTCTTAAAGAGAATATAATTATATAAAATGGACCCGAAGCTACCTATTTTAAAAGAAATGAAGGAACGCTTTTTAAATACTATGTGCATATGTATCTGTGCCACAATGTCTAAAAATGCCCTGGAGATACCATTTACACGAGAATTTCGTGCAGTATGAATAAGTACTGGTCAAGATCGCAAATTTTGCAACCGATTCAACGCGCTTCTTCAAGATGCTCTATTATGCGGTTGCTAGAGGTTCAAAGACAGGCATATTCCACAGTTGGAACCAGGTAAAACCACTTGTTGATGGATACAAGCGAGCAGTGTTTAAGAAGTTCAAAACTGAACGAGAAGCTCGTCAGTTTTTAAGTGAGAACAGTGAAGCATCTCAATCAGGTAGAGAGCAGATCAGACAGCCAAAACAAGATCAGGTCCACTATACTAAAAGTAGAGATCGGGTAATAGTTCTGTCCGCCGATGAAGATATAAGTGGTGCTTTTGAAGTTTCAAAGGGTAGACATGAAATCATGCTGGGAGTGGCAACACCTGCCAGATCCCAAACACTTAATTGGCCCAAAGAAAGCCAGCGTTTGGAACCAGAACACGCTCAGAAAGTGGAGAGCCCAGTTGCATATCCTTCAGTCCCATCAACCAAACAAGAAGCTAAAAATGCATTACTTGGAATCACAGTTCACATAAGATTGAAGTACACTCCTGGATTCATAGTTAACCCCGACATTGCTCCTATATACAAAGACAAAAGTGCTCAGTTCTCTCATCACACTGTTTACAGCGACGGCGGGTGCCGTGGGAACGGCTACCTGAAATCTGTAGCAGGCTATGGTGTATACTTTGGACCACTATTTGATGAGAACTATTCTATAGCCCTTTCAGATTTACCCTTCTCGGTAGGAGAACATACAAATCAGATAGCAGAGATGCTAGCAATAGAGCACACGCTTACATGTATAGGGAAGATTATCAGCCAAAGAACACAAGAGAAGTGTAAGTTCACTATCTTTACCGATTCCCAGTATTGTATCAATTGTTTGACAAAATGGTATCCCAAGTGGGAGAGGAATGGCGGTACGAAAGCGAATGGACAGAAGGTTATTCATTGGGAGGTGATAAAGAGATGTGTGTCCATGATTAGAACACTTAATGATTTAGATAAAACGACAGAAATAATCTCTTTCCACCATGTGAGAGGCCACAAGGGGATTTTGGGTAACGAAGTGGCAGACTTGTTGGCCAATATGGCTTGCGATAGAATACAGCACAGATAATATATAGCCAATTAGAAATAATTCAATCCCATCTCACGTGACTTGGCATATTTTTAGTTGGTACTTGAGATTCGCAATCGGAGTTGATTGAATTAGTAATTCCAGAAAAATCTACAATGCAGATCTTTTATCACAGGACTTGAAAATAATATTTACGAATTGTGGATGATATTAATAGACTATTCAAATAACTAAGCATACCATTCGCCCTTGCACTTTTCTCTCCGCCCCTATCGCTTTTCTTTTCCGCCTCATAACATTTTTCCAATCGAAAACAGCGTGGGTTTAACGAGATCGGGGCCGGAATACTTTTGATACCCCTCCTGGCCTTATGTTTCGGTGTCTGTGCCGTTTGATAACGTAAGCAATAGGAATTTGTTTACTGCTAAAAAAAGCTAAATATCAAATGCATCCTTTTCTGCTATCATATTCAACCATACAAGATACCGCTACACTACACTAGCACATACACCAATCCCTATATGAGTCAAGTTCTATTTTTTTCGCTCTCTAAACTTTCGGAATTTATTCCTCTTTTTGGTTTCGATAACTAATAATTTTGCAGCAAATAGGTTTATGTGCAGTGCGGCGTCCCTCGCTCTTCTGGAACCGTGACTCACTAGTTAGCCGTTTGTCCCTTCAATTGAACGCTTGTGTCTAAGATATAAGTATATTTAATACTCCTAAAACTCCATCGATTCATAATAATTTCAAATTTCAATCAACCCAATTTCCTTCAATTATCTTAGAACGGTACTTTCCAATAATGCTTCCAGAATCAGAAGAAAGCTACAAGGAAAAGGAAGCATTTGTATACACTGAAGAAGATATCAAGCAGATAAAAGGTCAAATGCCAGTATGGAATATTCTCCCATCTTATGATATGTATTCCCGTAGCTTTTATAGAGATTTGGCTGACCCCCCAGCCTATGACGACCAGAGTGCTACTCCTTCGATTGTTGCATCTTGTAGTACCACCGGTGGTGAAAGTACTTTACCAAGTTCAATAAGCCCAGGGATCAATCAAGCTGAGAATTCTTTGACTTCCTCAGCCGAATCTGTTCATTCTGGTGATTCAAGAGTCACCTTTAATGATGCTGATGGTGTTTCATGGCAAGATTGTATCCTTGATAATATCCATAAACTTAACAATATGTCTGATACCGACAACAAATATGCTGAGGCTATAGAGACTGAGACGGTGTTCATCAAAACTATTTGTAAAATGAGAGATACGCCAGAACCTATAGATGTATCCAAAATGGAGTATAAACCAGGCGACTATGTTAATGGATACGTAAAGATTTACAACAATAGTGATGAAGTGATTCCTTTTAAGATGTTTTATCTCTTGTTTGAAGGGACCATCACTACCAAAAATCAAAAGCAGAACTTTTTACAAATGTTCGACTTTAGTGGAAGTTTCCAGGAAGGTACTTTTGTAAATAGAATGATCTCAGAATATTACGGCGGCTGCCCTTTTACTTTGAGAGATAAGGAAAACAATTTGTTGTGCTTTGGAGATACCAATATTCATCCAAGGACTGCTTACAAGCGTTTTTTTTCTTTTAGAATCCCGACTCATCTATTAGACAACCAATGCTCAAGTTATACACTAAGCACCCACGTGAGAGTACCTCCATCGATGGGAAGTGTGAAAGATTTTGGATTAATGGACTCAACCATCAGTTATAACGTTATTTCTAGATTTGTTGGTAAGGCTTCAACATATAAGTTTAACCCCAATAAAACAAATGCCTTGGTCTTTAATGAAAAGGGTGATGAATATGTCATTTTAAAGGAAGATATAAAGGAAGTAAGAGTTGTAGAGAAAAATCCTAAGCCAGACCCAAGCTTGGTAATTCAACAAAACTTAATATTTGCTAATTTCTTAAAACAAATCGATGAAAAGCTTCAAGTGGGGTCAAAGTTAGCAGAAATACTTAGTAATGAGTCAGCTCAAGCCGTAAGTGATATCATAAAGGAAATTGAAGAACAAGTGGGAAAGGAAAGTTGCGCTAAACTCCAGCAGTTATATGTGAAGTCTAGTGACGAAAAGAACCCAAGGGTTAAACCAATTGAATTGACTGTGAAACCAAGTAGTAACATCCTTAAGAAATACGGAGACTTGAAATTATCCACCCCTGATATCGTTTATTCAGTCCAGTATGTTAAGCCTAAGTACTATCGTGACGGACCGAAGCCGGATCTTCGCCTATCAATCCCTATCAATTTGAGTACCATTGGTGCTATTCCCAAGTTCAAGAGAGTTTTAGTTGATTTACTGTGTCTCACAGTTCAATCTGATAACGCAATACCCATTGAATTCAATCACAAGATAGTTATTAAAAATTCACACCCTCAAGATTCAATGTTTAGACCCACAGACAATTTCGATACTAATGTATGTGGTTTATTAAAGCAGAAATTAATTGAACTCAGACAGCTTTCCAAAAGGGTGAATATCGAGAATATGAAAATAGAAAAATCACTCGTTGAAGATATGAAAACCCTTGCATCTTTACAGCATAAAACTATGCGTTTTACCGTCAACGATGTGAAGATGAGTCAAGGAGCTGAAATCCAGTCTCCTGTTTGGAATAAGGTTGATGGAACATACCAATCACAGTTTAACTTGGATCTTGATTTTAACAAGCTACAGATAAAGGGTGAATCTCAGTATGGAAATGACGATTTTACACTTGTACCTGATTTCCAAAGTTGCCATATATCGAGATTATACTATTTAAAGGTTTTTTTCGAATTTCTGAATCACCATATACTTTTACAAGTACCAGTTTCTATTGTGAACCATTAATGTGAGGTTATGTAAATCAAGGTCTCTCAGATTTTTACATAATACATGTGCATAAACTTACAGGGATAAGCTAGTTAAACTAGAGCGCGTACTAGTTTCTTCTATTAATGCTTAAAATAATACTGTATCTATGCAAGTTAATAATATATATAAAATGTGATGCCATTCGAAACCGCAATATATCTGTCCATCAATCTATTTTTAACTATATTGCACACATATATATTATAGTGGATATTTTTATTTTTATTTCTGTCATCTTTTTTCACAGCCATATTTTTGTTCCCCTTTTAAATTTTATCTCACTGAAAATTAATTTGTCGCCAAAAACATTATGTCAGAAACAGAGTATATTTTCACTACCACAAAGACTACCACGGCTACGGCTACTTTACCACCGACATTGGAAAGTCTTTCTATCACGCTTGGCCAAACATTTGTCCACTACTTGAACTATATTGCTAAAGTTCCTGGAGGTGAATGGGTGTTGTGGTACATTAAAGCGTCACACAAGGACGACCCAATAAGATCGCTTTTTGAATTAGCCCTTCTTCTTTTTGCTATTTACTACTTTCTCAAATCTAGAAAGAAGGAAAATAGAAAGGATTTGGTTAGGTTGAGTAAACGGGAAGTTGATGAAATCATTAGTGAATGGAAACCAGAACCAATGTTTGAGAAAGTTAGAGACGTGGAGAAATGGTATATGACCACATCCCCAGTAATAAAGAGTCATCCAGGAATTCACGTTGAATTGGATAATTTGACCAAGTCTACACATGTGATTAACTTTGCTCTGAGTGACTTTTTGGGTTTAAACTCATCGGAAGCAGTTAAGGACGTGGCCAAAGAAGTTATCAATACCAGTGGCGTGGGTGCTTGTTCGGCACCCAACTTTTACGGAACTCAGGACTACCATATTAAGTTAGAAGAAGATTTGACCGAATATTTGGATGGCGAACAAGCCATTTTGTATGGTCAAGATATGATTACTGCCTGTACTGTGTTGAGCGCTTTTGTTAAAAGAGGTGATGTTTGTGTAGTAGACACGGGCGTTAGTATCGGTATACAGAAGGCCCTTATTATCAGTCGGTGTGATGTAGAATGGTTCAATCATAACGACCTCCACCACTTAGAGTCCGTATTGAAGGATATTACCCCAGGTTTGGACAAACAGAACCCACTCAGAAGAAGATTCATCGTTACTGAAGCATTATTCTCTAATGACGGATCCATGCTTGATCTCCCCAAGATGGTTGAATTGAAGAACGAGTACAAGTATAGATTATTCTTGGATGAATCAAATTCTATTGGTGTTTTGGGAGAAACTGGTAAGGGTATTTCTCAACACTTTGGAATCCCAAGATCTGAAATCTCTATTACTATTGGAACTATGGCCAATTCTTTTGCCAGTTCTGGTGGATTCTGCGTTGGTGTCACCCCAATGATTCATTATCAAAGATTGGCTTCATGGGGTTACGTGTTTAGTGCCTCTTTACCTCCTTACTGCGCCAAGACCGCAAGTCAAGCAATAAAGGAAATCAACCATTTGAATAAAGATGGAAAGTCTATTTTGACCACCAAATTGTACGAGTATTCGAAGTACGCTCATGAAGGAATTGCTAAGGCTGTTAAAGATTCCAAGTATGTGGAAATCAATTCTGATGTCAGCTCCCCAATCATCCATTTAAGTTTGAAGAAATCTTACAGGGATTTGTTAGGATTCCCAGATTATTACGGTACTACTCATCTTTTGACAACTGGTAAAAGAGCTAAATACAACAACGAATTTGATGAATTATACAACAAAGAGACGTTTTTGTTTCAAAAAATTGTGAATGAAGTGTTGACCACGTCAAACATTCTCATTACTAGATCTAAAAACATCTTGCGTCATGAAAACTTACCTGTGGGTAAGCCAAGATTGATGGCTAATGTAAATGTATCAGCTAGCTACGATGAGCTTGATTTATTGATTCAAGCAATCCTGAAGTGCGTGGATTCTGTCTGTAGACAGATCGATGGTCCAGGAGATGTTGAGAAATTGACTGATGAGATGAAGCAATATGCTTGAGCAAGATAATAGAACGAGACTATCTAGTGCCATCTTAATACTAGCTAATAACACAAATAATCATTAGAAAGTTCATAATACTAATTCCAATACTAATTCTTCCACTAATAATAATAATAATAATAAATGTTAATATCAATGATCAGTAAACCGAAATAAATTTGTCTTACTAATATTTCGCACCCAAACTCGTCATTTTGCATCCATGCCCTCTATAGACGCTAAACCCGAACCAGATACCAAACCACCAGTTGCACCAATTTTTGGCGCCACAGGCCGTAAGATTGTCTATGACAAAGATGGAAAGCCTTGTCGTACATGTAATACACTTCTTGACTTCCAAACGGCTACAGGTAAAGCGGTTGCCTCAGAAAAGGAAGACAAACAGGCAAAAATTCAGACTGAACTTCCTCCAGATGTGGAGCAACTTGGACGTTCTTCATGGACATTATTACACTCTATTGCAGCCACATACCCTGAAAACCCAGATAAAAAGAAACAACTGGATTTAAAACAGTTTCTAAGGCTTTTTGGAAATTTCTATCCATGTTGGTTCTGTGCTGATGACTTCAGAGGATACATAGAAGAGAATGAACCTGTGGTAAACACACAAGAGGACTTCGGGCAGTGGCTTTGTAATGCTCATAATGCAGTAAACGTTAAATTGGGTAAGCCAAAGTTTGATTGTAACTTCTGGAGAGAGCGTTGGGGGGCAGCTGAAAAGGGAGAAGGACGTAAAATTTAAGGGATTTGCAAAGTTTAGAATGAGTAGACACTAACTTACATGTACATAGTAATAATACACTTCATTTATTTGTCATTTTTAAAGGTCTTTAACCAGTCCACAACTACTTGTTCACTAACAGAATCCAAGTCTGGTGAAATAGCATCTACTACAAGCTGTTTCTCCAATCTCACTAAAGTTGGAAGCTTATTAACACCATAAGCCATCATGATTTCTTTCGCCTCAAGAGAGTCACATGTTATATTAGCAAGGTGGACTTCATAATCAGCCAATGGGTATTTGCCTTTATTGGCCAATACTTCAAAAAGAGCAGAAGTCAATCGGTTGTACTTTGAATCAGCCTGAACCGTAAAGTTCAAGATAAGTGGATGTTTCACAAGGATCAAGTCATTAAGTTCATTGCGAGTATTGATGTAATTAGCGTAGAGTCGGTTGTTGGTAGTAATGGACGAAGGCTCTGGTGGGTAAATAGTGGTCCCAGACCACTTTTTGAAGAAGTTTGAAAGGTTGAAAAATGTTCTCTTTTGTAAAAGACTCTGTTTGATGAGGGACATAACTGAATAATGGCGAGTCGGAAAAGGCTTAACTGTGGTTGCGTGATGGATGGGGCACTATTGTAATAAATTGCAAGTGAAAAATGAAAAATGAATAATTTCGAAAAACTTAAAAAAAAACAAACAGAGACGTACTAAAGACACTTTACAAATCAAAAGAAACACTAGTAATCAATAAAGCCACCAAGACTTCAATATAATTACAAAAAATTTATATTACATCGATTTCAAATCTCATTAGGTGATATTACTAAAGATTTGTCAGTGCGAATTATTCATCATGTTCCACAATCTGGAGAATATAAGCCAGGGATCTCCTGAAGAACTGGCTCATCAAACAGATCATAATCCCATGCCACACACCTTGGAGCAACCAGTTCCCCAAATGCTGTCCACAGTTTCTGCCAATAATGATATGTTTGAAAATATGGCACTTCTATCCCCAACAATCAGTCCAAGAATGATTGATTCACCACTGCAAATGGCACCAGTTCAAGTAGAGCCCATACCTGCCGACGAGAGAGCAAATCTCCCACTTCCGGACACTTTACCTGTCGTGAAATGTATCGCCAGAGCTAGAATTCCTACAACACAGGGCCCTGAGATATTTCTCCATCTTTATGAAAATAATGTTGATCAAAAAGAACACTTGGCCATAGTTTTCGGCGAGGATATTCGTTCCAAAAGCTTATACAAAAAGAGAGATGGTGAATCTCAACAAGATAGAATGACTAGAGGTGCATACGTAGGAAAATTATACCCTGGTAGGGATACTGCTGATACTGACGAAAATTTGAAGCTTGAACTCCAATTTGATGCAAACGGTAACCTCATCCGTGAAGCTAAAACCACACATATGGATTCAACAGTAGTACGAATCCATAGTGAGTGCTATACCGGTGAAACGGCGTGGTCTGCCAGATGTGACTGTGGTGAGCAGTTTGACGAGGCTGGTAGAATGATGGGTGAATTAGGCCACGGTTGTATTGTTTACCTTAGACAAGAAGGTAGAGGAATAGGACTCGGAGAGAAATTGAAAGCCTACAACTTGCAAGATTTGGGTGCCGATACAGTTCAAGCTAATCTTATATTAAGGCACCCAGCTGATGGTAGGTCATTTTCTTTGGCAACTGCTATTTTAGAAGATTTAGGTTTGGTAGAAATTGAGCTATTAACCAACAACCCAGATAAAATCGTTGCTGTTGAAGGTAAAAATAGAACCATTAAAGTGATTGAGAGAATTCCTATGGTACCTTTAGCATGGAAATCAGAAAACGGAATCAAGAGTAAAGAAATCGAGGGATATCTCAGAACAAAGATTGAGAGGATGGGCCATTTACTAGACAAACCTTTACATGTACATAGTTCTGCTGCAAACAGTGTTTGACAGTTTCATCGGACAATATAATTTAGTAGAGTGATAGGAGTTCTACTTTTCTAAAAGAATAGTTATGTTAATACACGTTTATATGGTGGAGGGCCTTTGTTTAACTCGTAGTATATGCTGCTGAAACGTTCAAACACCTGACTACTAACAGTTCCCATTGCCATAGAACCAGCTGCAAAAAAAAGTCTAACTAGTCAGCTGAATCCCTTATTTACCTTGAAAATATCCGCTGTTAAAGGACAATAAAGATAATATCGCATATCAAGATACTCTTTGAAGCCAGGTTGAATTTTCATTAAAGCAACGAATAAATCCTAAACATTCACAAGTAATCTTCCCGCGATATTTTTTGTATTAATGGTATCCACTGAAGGTTCTATAGAAGGTGAATTGAAAGACCACGAACACCCCCACAAAGACACCAGTTCGCTAAATGATAAACTAGATAAACTAACTGTACGACTACTTGAAACGCTTAACGAATATGAAACTCTCATCAACCTGGAATACAGAGATACTTTTATTGAAGGGTTCTTAAATCTTAGTAGAGCTAATTTCAACTCTCAAGGACTGAAGACCTTTGGAGTTGACAACTTTGATATGCGTAATTATAACGCATGTACAACAGTTAAAGCAGGGGAGAAGTTTGAGTTAATTGACATGTTAAAATTTGATACAGAAAGAGTAGGACAAGAAAAGGAAGAGCAAGAAAAGGAAAATCAAGATCAAGAGAGACAAGAAAATATTGATGGAAAAACAGAAAGAAGCTGCGAGAATCGAATAAATAGAAAAACCAACAAGGTCTCAAAGACGGAGTTAATAGAGCCTGAAGAAGGAGCAACATCAGCTGTTCAAGTTTCTTCTAGGGAAAAACTGAAGTTCACTATTACCGAATTTGAAGCACTGAAACCTTTAAAAGATCCAATCTATCAGTTTGGTGGGCTAGTTCCATATCAGCTTCGAGAAGCTCAAACTCAGTTCACAAAGGCATTATATAATTCTGTCAAAGTTTTGAACTTGAAGAGTTTAATAAACTCACTTGTGTCTGAGATCCATTTAATTTCCGAAAGTGACTCTTTGAATCATTCGAATGAGGTGATTAAGCATGTTTCGTGATGCGCACTTACTACCGTAAGTGTAATTCCTGTCGTAAATGTGGTCTTAAATCCGAATTCCCCCGGTGCATAGACTGGTATTGATCAGCAGTATTGACCTAGGAGTTATGTTTGTTTTGAGCAACTGAAACTAATTCAAGAATTTTAACTGTACAAAAAAATAGAAAAATAATTTGAGGCCATTTCTAAAGTATAATGAAACGGTGGAAACTTTGAGTTTATAGCCATCGTGCTGAGAACAATCTCTTAATCTTCCAAGTGTAATAATATAGCTTTGTAATCTACAAAATATGTATACGCTATTCGCACAAGATGCATAGTAGTTAGATCCAATGGACGAGACCCAGAAAAATGTGTCAATTTCACAATTTTTCAATCAAACAAAGTTTGATTGATATTCCTGAGCGAGGGGATACGCTTTTTTCAACTTTTTTTTGGAACCTCTCAAAAGTGGGTTCCTCACATACTTTGCCTTCCTGGGATGCTCTGCCACCCTCCCTATACTCATACAGATACTCATTACAAAAACATAAGTAAGACTACTTTAAGGACCCTTTTCTTCAACTTGCAGCCTACTTTGAAACTATTGCAGCACGATGTTCCTAACCCGGTTAGGAAGTAGTCGTGTGTGGATACTCGTTCCCAAAATGAGACAGGCTTTTAATCGCTACTATTTCCCGGATAGATTCATAGTATTTTTTTTAATATAAAAGAATTCAAGGTTATTAAAGAGTCCAGATTGTTTTGTGCAAAATTTACCCTAACACTCAGGCACAATATATACCTCACCAGTTGTTTATACTCCCACAGTTAACCTTTTATCCCTCTTTTGACCCCCCCATATCCCCCATATTTTCCACACTTTCCCAATTGAAGTGCCGTACCTATTAACATCATGAAGGATAAAGTTGAGCCTAAAAGAAGAAGAGTCACCAGGGCGTGTGACATCTGTAGGCAGAAGAAAGTCAAATGCGACGGGAAACAACCGTGTATTCACTGTACGGTCTATTCGTATAGCTGCACATATAATCAACCTAATATTAGGAATAAGAAAAACTCCGGCATCCCAGTACCTTCTTACCCCAGTATTATTGCTAAGAGCGGTAATATAATCGGTAGTGATACTAGTAGGAGTAGCTCAAACCTAGTACTTTTCCAGAACGTCATGGATTTGTTATTTCCTAATATGAGAGTTAACATACTAGATGACCAACCACTAAATTTTGATTTTGAGAAATTTAAACGAGTGGTTGGACTCTTACAATCCAGTAAAGGGGCCTCTAATGTTAGCTTGAAGGATATATCTTATGCTTATAATGATAATTTTGATGTAATCGGATTTAGTCCGTCTAATCTGCCTAATTCATCACATAGAACTGGTGATAGAGATTCTGTTGTGAGCGACGATTTAAATCCGGTGGGTACTGAGATAAAAATAGATCTCCCCCCAAAAGAGACGGCTTTAGAATTGATTCATACATGTTGGGACAAAGCTTGTGTGTTATTCAGATTCTATCATCGTCCTTCCCTTCTTGAAGAATTGGATCTTTTATACAGCTTGGACCCTCTCAATTTCACAAACAGACAACAGAAATTTTTACCCTTCTTATATTCCATCTTGGCAGTGGGTTGTTTGTTTTCTAGACAAATGGTATCATCCCCCTCACTCAATGACACACTCGAGGATGACGGATTTAGGTACTTTTTAGAAGCAAGAAAATTGATTGATATCACTAATGTGGGTGACATAATATCTATACAATCCATAGTGATGATGATCATGTACCTTCAATGTTCGGCTAGATTGTCAACTTGCTACTCCTACATTGGTATTGGGTTAAGGTCGGCATTGAAAGAAGGATTACATAGAAACTTATCGATTTTTCAAGATACGAAAAGGAAGCTAGATCCCATCGAAATTGATACAAGAAAGAGGCTTTTCTTCACCCTTTATAAAATGGATGTCTACATCAATTCTTTGCTAGGCCTACCTAAGTCCTTGAGTGAAGATGAGTTCGATCAAATGCTCCCTGAAGAATTGGATGATGAAAACATCACCAGACAGGGCTACCATCCTGAGCTACAAGAGGGGAGATTGTCATCATCTGCTTGTGCTAATCATCATACTAAATTGATGTTCATCATGTCGCATATTATTAGTCATTTGTATCCTTTAAAGGTGAAGAAGTCACCAAAGTCAACCAATGTAAATCAAACACCCCATTACATGCACCAAAAGGTTAGTAATTTAGAATTTGAATTGAAGGAATGGCTCGATCAATTACCACAGGAATTGAAGCCAACTGACCCTAATGAAGCATTGACCAATGTCATTCCTCAAAAATTCGTTTTGGCAAACTTCTATTTGCATTTAGCATTTTTGAACTGTCAAATCATGCTTTATAGACCATTCATTCATTTTATTAGTCATGGGAATGATTCTAAGGCATCAGATCCAAGGTCTTTAATCAGAGGTAGAAACTGTATCAAAGTGGCAAGATCAGTAGTCAAATTGGCAAATAAAATGATTGATCAAAACTTGCTAACTGGTACTTATTGGTTTTCTATGTACACCATCTTTTTCTCCATTGCATGTTTGATCTATTATTACCATTTTGTTCATTCATCACACAATGGTAATGATTATAACTCATCTTCTAATTATGCTGGTGTTTTATTCGATGATGATTTAAATTTAGATATGATCAAAAAAGATATCGAAATAGGTAAAAAGGTCTTAGACAACCTTAAGGGAAATTCTAATGCATCTTTAAGAATCTATAATATCTTAAACCAGCTTTTTGAGCAACTCAACAGGCGTACTGCTCATACTTCAAAGGATATTGCTGTCTTGTTAGATGGAGTCGTACCGACCGGCGTCGATAAAGCACAAATAAACACCACTATTCTGGCTTTTGATTCTATCAACAATTTTGAAAAAGGAAAGCGATTTGATAATCCTTCATTACTCCAACGAAGCTTTGATAGACAACTTGACCAATTAAATCTTAACGAACCAAATCATGAAAGAGACTCAGGTCTTCTGAGAGACATTAGTCCTTACAGTCTGTACGCCATGAAACAAACACCCAGCCAACGTGTTATGGCTAGTCAGACGAACAGTGTTACTGGCTCAGCCCCTGTAGCCCCTTCGACAAATCCCGACGTACAATTGGAATCTCTACAACTGTTACCAACACTGGGGGGTTCATCTGATACATCTAATAATATTGCACAACAAGGGCAAAACGACGAGGTGAATACGTATATTCCTGGTGTAATGGACACATTCGACACTCAAATATTTGGACGTATTCTTCCTCCTTACATGCAAGGAGCAGAAGAGGTTAACCTTGGGGACTTGAGCGAGCTAATGGGTGATCTTGATAGTGGATCTTATAACATGCCAATGTGATATGCTAGTATTTATTGTATTTTAATATGTAAACATTCTTGCAAAAGCCAAGCGATAATCAAATTTTAATTCAATTATAATTAAATTGTAGTCAAATTGAAGTCGATGAACAGCTTGTTTTGCAACCTTGTCCAAATTTGCGGATGCGAAAAATTATTCAGCTCATCTCATGAACACTGACAGAAGACGAGTTTTAGGTCCTCAAGATGCCCGTATCCCCAAAGTGGGTAACAAGTCTAATCAAAAGAATGATATGGAGGTCGACGCCCAAAAAAGCACTGAAGAAATTGGAAAATTTTTCATCAAAACTGACTTCATTTCCAACGCGAACGGTTCAGCATACATAGAACACGGAGACACTATAGTCCAAGCCTCGGTGTTTGGCCCTAGACCTATTAAGTCCAGTTTTGTTGAACAGGCATCCTTCTCTGTGGAATGTAAATTCCTTCCTCACATTAAACAAGATAATTCTAATATTGACGAACAGAAATCGACAAATCCTAATGGACGTACAGGACTCACGTACACTGAACACAAGATAAGTTCGTTTGTTGAAAGCAGCTTAATAGCCAGCATCTTACTTGAAAAATACCCAAAACTGACAATTGATATTCACGTTACCGTCATAGAGCACAATAGTGATACCACTAGTTTATTCAACTTGATCAACTGGATTGTAGTAACATCTTCATTAGCTCTTGTAAATTCCGGCATTGAAGTAAGAGACATTGTTACTGCTGGTCATGTGAGTCTCAAAGGAAATCAAGTTGTGCTAGACCCTATTGAGCCTTCACACTCTGACTCTGAGTGTCTTGTATGTTTTATGAATTTGAAGAATGAAATTGTTGGTATTTGGGCAGATGGAGACCTTGAGGAATTGAAAGGAGCTATTGACAGATGCAGGGATATGTCAAAGGTAATACGGGGAAATGTGAACTCTTATTTACTTAACTGATAGTTTGTATATTATATAGCATAAAGACTACAAGATCATATTTACATTTTATAGCTTTTTCTGTTTCTGGACTATTTACTGATCTTTTCTTTCTCCAGGGATATGCTTCTCAAAAGATAAGTTATCCAAGACTTTCTTTATGTGTACAAGTTTAGATGATAAATCTAGAATACTTAAATTATCAGAGTTCAAGAAAATTTTGTTGTTGATCTTGACTTTAGTAGCTAAACTGATCACATTGGACAAACGATTATAAGTCTCAATAATATTTCCATTGTACCCGGATTCTACCTTTTTAATGATTGAATCATTAACTGTATCCAATTCAATGATCCTATTGATAATGTTGTCTTTCAACTTTTGAGCGAAACCGTAGATTTCATCAGTGTCTGAAGGGATTTCAAGCGTCGGAACTTTGATCTCGAATGGTTCAGAAATGTAAGCAACATCATGTTTACCATCCAAGTGATATCTAAATTCATAGATTCCTTCATCCCAAAACAACTTGTCGTTGGAAAATAATAGGCTGCCAGACCTGCCTTCGGGGATTTCGAGCCATCTGTTATTAGAACTAATGAGAGTTTTATACCTGTTGTAGCCAGTTTGAACAATTTTGTATAATCCAACCCAATCTCTTGAAGAATGATTATCTGGAGCCGTGAACTGAACCTCAATTGGATGACCTACGTCAATACATTTTAACAAACTATTGTCGTTTACATCGCTGAAGTTTGGACCACTTAATGTTAACTTGTAGTCGCTATTTTCGAAGTATAAGTTCTGAGAGATATCATTAATATTTTGCTTAGTTAGCTTCTTGTTTGCTCTCTTGAACTCCTTTATGATTTGATCAATAGTTTCAGTTGCGTTCACAATAATCGAGTTGGAATTCTTACGTTCATGATAAATCTTTTTACTAGTTGAGGAGTTTCTTCTAATAGATGGGATAAGATTTTTGAAAGTTTTTGTGACCCCCGAATCTTTCAATACTTCTTCAGCTCCATACAATTTGATCATATGTAATTTTTCGATAAAATTAATTCTGATAAAGTTGTTGACCATCCAGACAATACATAACACCAAATTCTCATAATTAGGGATAATTAAGAAAATACCCATCAAAGAGCAAACACCAAAGATTTGCTCTGGGTTATTTAAGTATCTATAAACACCAGCCTTGGTTAAAGACAAACCGCTAGGACTTTTTGGAATAAAGAAGTCACCGTAGAACCAACCGAAGTATCCAATAGAATCCACAATAGATTGATTGATTAAAACTTGAGTCAATATTAACAAGGCACCAATAAAAATTCTCAAATAGTAGTAACTGTTGAAGAATAGGTCTACTTGATCCAATCCCGAAAGAAAGAAATAAGCATTGAGACCAACTAATGAAGAATAACTCAAAGAAATAAACGAATTGTAAATCACCGCAAAGTTGTTCAATGAATCTTCAATAGGAATGTCATTAAATAAATAATACTTTGTAAAAGATTTGAAAAAACTTTGGTAAAGTAGTAATACATTGATTGAAATAGACTCAACAATTTTCAACCCTAAGACTAAGTAAAAAAATAACTTTGTGGAGTTAACACTAGCAAAAATGAAAGCGGCTTCAGTTGTGTTAAGAATATAGAAGAGTACTGGCATCAAGAGGGCGTATGTCACGATCAAGATCAAGTTAATGATATCAGAACCTCTTTGGATATTAAAATTGTAGAATCCAATCATTGGTTTCAAACTGTGGAAATACTTCAAGTCTTTCAATTTCACCAATTTGCCTAAATCAATTTCGAACAATGTAGGTCCGTAGATCTTATCAATATGAGGGTTTTCAATAAAATGCAAAAAGATCATTTGTAAGAAATGCCCAAAGCACGCCAAAACCAAGACAGTATAAGACTTAGAAATCAATGCAAACCCATAGTATCCAATATATCCAATTGAATACATTGGGTGAGGGACCATTTCAAAAACCCCATCAAAAATTAAATCTTCGTTATTGATTTGTCTGAAAAAGAAGTCACCCCAATACCAAGCATAATCCTTGATTACATTATGAGCATTGTTTTTGACCCAGTAGTTAAAGACAATCAAAACAGATCCCACAGTTAATCTAAAGTATACTAACCAAGCAGCTTGCTGATCAAAATTAATAAATTGATTATCGTTAGAAATGGCACATACCACAAATAAACCAATAAAATAAACAAAATCATTCATCAAAATCAAATCAACAACTTTTCTAAATATTAACCAAGTATTGAATTCAATAGGGTAGGCATCAATATTGTAATTTGGTCCCATTTGACTTTTGATCTCATATCTAGCTAATTTCCCTAAGAGTCCACTATCATTACTGAAAAGTTTCAAGTTTTTACTCCAGTTTACCAAGCGATTGTGATTGGATTGTTGATACAAGAAGTATCCAATTCCGAAATCATAACTGAATCTCCAAAATAAATAACCAGTTATAAAGTAGTTGATACGGATGTCGTTATCAAAAAAGAAGATGAAAGCAAAATTGAAGAACAATAGAGCAACAATGATTTTTTCAAATAATGACTTCCTGATTGTAGGATCAAAAAGAGTTTTCACCATATCATGAGTTTGAGGAACTATAAAAGTATCCCCTGAAAAGGTGATCCCTTTAGCACCTGAGATTGTATTAGACATTGAACGAGCTGATTCAAGTTTTAGCTAACTAGGGAAATGCAATTGTTGAAACCCAGATCAATTTGATTCAATTTTATAGCGAAATCAACGATATTACTGAATTTTTTCAGTTTCCTGCTGTGGCAATTTATCTATATTAATACAGAATTTGTTGAGACGGTTAATCTGGGGTTAAGTCGCACGACTTTGAGGGCAATTAGTACTAAGTACCGCGACAATGGTACCGTAAAGAAGCAGAGAGTCTTAATGAGCCTCACAAAATTTGCATGTGATTTTTGAGAGCGTTCATGCAGTACAAGAGATCGTAATAGGAGACAATAGAAAACTTGGTGTCGGCTTTCAGCCTTGGTATATTGGCTACTAATAACAGCCAACAGGGATTACATTTGATTTCTCACCTACAACTCCTCCTTCAATTCGGTAATCAATTCGGCAATCGTATACTCGTTGAAGAATTTAAACGCCAGTCGAAAATGTCTCTTTCAGTGATTATTTTACTATTTGCAGCCAAAATAAAATAAAAAAAAAGCTCCAATCATCCACCAGAATGTTACCATTTGCTAAAAAAAGGAGGCTACCGATAAAAGCAATTAATACTTCATGAATATGTAATTAACAAGAAATCTATACATCTATAAAACCCTAGAATCTACGGTGAGCTCCCATTGGGGCATTGTTGCTACCCAGTTGATAATTACTACGGCCACCGAAACCACCGCCGTAGCCACCACGACCTCTGCCACCTCTGCCACCACGACCACCTCTGAAACCACCTCCACCGTATCTGGAGTGAGGTTGGTTACTTCTTCTGTCATATTTCATCAATTCTGGTGGAACAGTTTGTTTAGCTTCTCTCATGATTCTACATAAATCACCACCCATCTTCTTGTTGTCTTCAGTAAAGAAACTGACAGCGGTACCCGAACTACCGGCTCTACCAGTTCTACCGATTCTGTGGACATAATCTTCAATGTTACCTGGCATATCGAAGTTAACAACGTATGTAATACCTTTGACATCTAAAAAACAGTTAGTAATAAGCTTTTACATGATGGAACAAATAAAAAACAGGCGAAAGTAAACACAAAACACAAAAAAGTGTATACCACTATTTAACCTTAATCAAACTGCTTTTACAAGTTATCTAAGGCTAGATAGTTGAACACACTTCTCCTACAAGACCGTCTGGTGCACGCTTTCGCCTGCTACAGTGGCCTCACTGTTGCCATCCAAATTAATAAGATTTCTTTTCAGTAGAAATTCAGTTTTCAGATAGAAACCCAGTTTCGGATAGTTAATTCGAGAATCCTTGGGATACATTGTTTCCTCGTGTCAGAATAATTCAATAATAAATAACTAGGGCAAATTTATGTCATGTTAAATCACTCTGCAACGGTACGACTAGATAATCAAAAAAAAAAAAACGTGGAATGGTAAATGCTGAAAGGCTCACACATACACTTAACTCGTCTTAAACTTATAGTTGGTCTAGGCGTAAACTTAAAGTAAAACCTCGTGGTTACGTAAAATGTAACCACTTCATGTATCCTAAAATCAGATCACAAAATAGTAATAATCTGTCATTAGTAGATTCTGAATCGTGTGTTCAGTTCGTCCTATAGTTAATAATTTCAATAATAATAATTTATACATACCAATACCTCTGGCAGCAACATCAGTTGCAACCATGATAGGGCTCTTTCCGGTTCTGAATTCATTCAAAACCCAGTCTCTTTCTTGTTGCATTTTGTCACCGTGAATGGCTAAAGCAGGCCATCCATCAGATCTCAAATAATTCGTGATTTCATCACAAGTTCTTTTAGTGGAAGCAAAAATTAAAATCTTAGCAGTAGCATCCTTGGTGGCTGTTTCCAAGTGTTTCACCAATCTGTCTCTCTTTTCGAAATCGGTAACAATTTCAACCAATTGAGTAATGGTGTGAGAAGCAGCAAGTTCAGTAGAACCAATAGTAACTTGAATTGGATCGTTAAGGTAATCAGCAGCCAATCTTTGAACTTCTTTAGGCCAAGTAGCAGACCACATCAAGGTTTGTCTGTCTGGTCTAATTTGATCAACAATTTTTCTAATTTGAGGTTCAAAACCCATATCCAACATTCTGTCAGCTTCATCCAAAACCAAGTAGGTAACTCTTCTCAAGTTAGTTTTATTGGTTTCCAACATATCGATTAATCTACCTGGAGTAGCAATAACGATTTCAACACCTCTAGCTAAATCTCTGATTTGTTGACCTCTTGGAGCACCACCGTAAACACAGGTGTTTCTGATTTTACTGGAGCTACCGAATTTAGAACATTCGGTTTGAATTTGAACAGCCAATTCTCTGGTTGGGGCTAAAACTAATACGATTGGACCATCACCATGCTTCAACAAAGGTTGTGCATTAATGTGAACAATACCTGGTAAACAATAAGATAAAGTCTTACCAGAACCAGTAGCAGCAATACCAATCATATCACGACCGCTCAAAGCCATAGGCCAACCTTGACACTGAATACCAGTTGGCTTTGGGAAACCCTGGTTTTTAAGTTCTTTCAAAACGTAATTTGGGAAACCACTTTCATCAAAAGAGGTAATAGGATGAGGAATGTTGGAACCTTTGATTCTCATTTCATTTTCTTCTCTGAACTTTCTGATATCTTCATCGCTTCTAGCTGCAATGTCTTCATGTTCCTTGTAAAAATTCTTCTCAAACTTTGGCAAAGAATCCAAATCCCATTCAGGTTTGGTGAGCTCAATCTTTTCTTGATATCTTCCACCGGCACCACCTCTACCACCGCCTCTACCGCCGTAACCTCCTCCGTTATTGTAGCCACCTCCATTACTGTAGCCACCTCCGTTATTGTAACCTCCACTGTAATTATTGTAATCTCTGTTTTCTCTGTAAGACATCGCTTAATTTTTTTTTCTTTAAAGAAGTCGCAGGAGTTTTTATACACGATGAGATGGTGAGTACACGATTAAAAAGAAATACTATTGTACTTCCAAGTCAAAGTTAATAGCTATGTTCTCCGGCTCCAAGGAATGCAAAAATGCAAAAATAATAATATATCAATATTACTAAATATACCATACAATGTATATCTCTATATACTCTAGTCTACACTACTATGCTCTGTGAATATGCGATTTACCAGGCTTCGTTAAATTTGTCCTCAATCACAGTACATAACTGGCTCAAGTTTTCCAACCCCAAATGCAATGCTTCTACCGCCGTGATACCACCGTATGTTTGAATTCTGATGTTGAGCTTGGCTTCACTAGGGTGAGGGATGGAGTACCCTACGAACTCTACCTCTGGATTCTTCATTATTACGTATCTCAAAGAATTGCCTAAGGTGTGGTCTTCATCTAAAATTTGAAATGATGCAGCAGTTCCATCCTCAGATGATCCAGGTAAAAGTTTGATCTTTTCTGCTCTTACCTGATCAATTTCATCGTCGACTTCTTCTCCGTCGACTTCCATTAGGTGTTGTGGTTCATTGTCTTGTTGCATTTCTTCAGTACTCATGGCGATGAGATAATTTTTCAGTGCGTAGAGAATTTTTACTTTTTGCAGCTTTACAATTCAAAGGTACTGTTTATTAGCTAAATACCGGCAAAACTTTTTAAAATAACTCTTAAATGATTAATTACCAGCTCCAAGTATTTAATTGAAGTATTAGAATTGAGCTGTTCTTGTTTGATTTGTTGTAGTGAATCTGAAAGAGTCTGGCGATCATTATTGAGAATAACCATATCATGAAACAATCCAACTTGATTGGCCTTAAGCAGTTTGACCTCAGCCCTTAATTCAATAATTGTAGATTTAAACTCCTGGGGGATTTCTGTGACATTGCTGTCATTGAAAAGATTATCTTCCTTGGATGCCTCTTGTTTGAGTGCTTCCACATTTGCGACACTACCAAAGCCGAAGGAAACTTTTGTGGCGGCAGTGGTGAAGCCAGTTGTAGCCTGGCTTTGATCGATCGGTAAGTTTTCACTAGCAATGGTTCCAGGGATGGTTGGGGCTGTGACATAATCGTTGCCCGAGTTCCAAAAGTGGTCAGTATTATTAGACTCAAGTAGAGGCTCACCAAGAAGATAATTAGGAGTTCGATAAGCAGTTTTAAAACCTGAATTGACTTCCCGAGTGGCTTTGTAATCTCTGGAAATTCCTGTTTGATTTTTATCACGGCTATTTTGTTCACTGGTATCAATAGTCTTGTTTGTATAACTACTAGGTGGTTGGAAAGTTGAAGTAAGTCTGTGATCAACCATTCTTTGATCAACTACTCTCTGATCAAGAGTTTGATTTTCAGTATAAGTCGGGTGAAGATCGAGCTTCTTTGGTCCATTTTGGTTATTCTCTCCCCCTTCACTACCGCTCTTGTTCTTATTAACCATGTCAACCACCATACCTTGTATATGAGCAAGCTGGGAAATTAAGTATGAATACTCATCACTACTAGTTTCTGACAGATTAGGAACTGGAGTCATGAATCCTGGAGTAGAAAGAACTTCATTCTCACTTGAACTAAACTCGTTCTCGGTGTCACTGAAATCTTCAGGTACAGAGGAATACGTAACGGGATAAACGGAATGGCCACTCATTTGATTGGAATAAATCAGATAATATGAATATAATCACCTCTTTATATGCTTTTTTTTAGCATAAGATCCACCATCAATACAAAGAATACTTGAGCATATTCACATATGAACGGCTATACACAGGAGTTACTGAATGTGAATGTTCTTAAATGGTCTAAAATATTTATGTATATTCACCGTATAATCGTTACATTCAATACTTTACTAATAGTTAGAATACATATGAATTTTAGTGGAACCTTTATCGTTTGAAAAATCAACCTCTCAACCAAGAGGCCTGGTTGTCATTGTTGCACCCAAAGGTTACGAGTTGCACCCCTAGTTCGCGTCTAAAAAATACCACAATCCAATTTTTCACTTCTTATATCCTTGTGATATTTCTTCGGGAACACCTTCGTTTAACATATCAAGGATAGTTAACCACTTTAACACTTCTACATCTGTGTTTATTGATTTTTTTCATCTCATCTTTAAAGTGCTTGACCACTTTTTCCCCAGACATTTTGTACAGTTCACAAAGCACTCTAGATCAGCTTTAACGTACAGATTACCCCCATTTAAGCATGTCTGAAGACATAACTCAACCGATTTCAGAGTCTTATTTCAATCTCTCTGAAGACCTTTCTGATCTCTCTAGTCTTTCACATATAAAAACCATCAGAGAAATCGAACCAGAAGATTTAGCGCATTTGATTCAAAAGATTGATAGAGGTAAAGTGGATCAAATCAAAAATAATTTAAGAAAGAAGTCGCTTGAATCTAATACACTCAACGATGATACTGAGTTAATGGTAGAATCCAACAACGAACAAAGAGTGGTTACTATTGATGAGTTGACTCAACTTCTCCGTCCAATGATTAACGAAGAATTGAGTGGTTTGAAGAATTCCATTAAAAAGCTTTTACTTGATAAAGAAAATGGTATAGCCCACGTTACCAACGTTGACAAGGTAAAGGATGCCAGTGAACTGCAGAAAAATACAAATGGAACCCACCAAACGAATTTTCCTCGTGATGATATGCGTACTCCAGTAAATCCCAACGGTGCTCAAATTGATCCGGTCAATATTGAAATTCACTCTAAGCCCCTTAACCCTATTAAACCTATTATAGCCAAAACACCAAGAGAAATTCAAGCCGATGAAGTGCTTCACGAGTCATCCCCAATTGAAGAAGAAAGCGATTTAGATTTGAGTGTAGACTTCAAAAAACTAAACTTTGAATCTCCTGTAACTACACCACCGACATCTAAAGATCAAAATCAGAAACCAACTGGTGAAGTAAATATCGAATTTGAACGGCTCAAAGCTGAAAACCAGGCTCTTAGGTTGCAAAATAATCAATTACTAACGTTGAAACATTCGAATAAGCTGTTAGAATATAAATTGAATGAATCGAAAAAATATAACCAAGAAATATTGAATGAGTTGATGTTTCTAAAGAAGCATAATGAAGATCAGAAACAAAAAGATAATCTCAACTCAATCCCCAATGAAGAAGAGCTCAATCTTGAGAAACTTGTAACTCAAGAAACCGTGGATGCAAAATTCCATTCCTTGTACGGAGAATTACATCTCGATAAGGTAGACAAACTTAGTAAAACAAGAATGTCAAATTTAATCAAGAATCTTCTTCTTAACTTACTCATTGATTATGACGAATTACCTCGGGAATTGAACCAATTAATTCAACAATTCAAGTTGGCTGTTAAATTCATCGATCAGGTTCATAACCAGATTTACCCAGCATCTCCTCTGCCAGTAACATACTTTGATCTTAAAGAACTGACCGAAGCTAACTTGGCCGTTTGTTTAGATAATTTGGCCCGGGTTATAGGTGCGTCTAACGACGGCAACACCAACGAGATATGAGTATACGAGACCTTAACTCCTATGTAGAGTATTTATAGTAATAAAGAGTTAATAGAGCGGGCGTATATTCTTGGATATTTGGAGGTTTTTTTTTGGCACTGTCTAAAGTTATTCATAAACAGTGGTAATATAATCAACTAGAACCTGAGCAAGAGTAATGCTGTTGAGAGATATTGCCAAATCAATTCCTTCCTCCTACAAAATTCCAGTTTCTTCTGCTATTTGTTCAGTGCCCACTACTAGCCCTCGTTTTGCATATGATGTTCTCTTCTATATTTTGTTTGCAAGCATCTTTATTCTTTAGTGGCCTGCATATATCAAGTCCTTTTTTTTTAAGTCATCACTCGCCAAAAGGAAGGATTGTGGGCACGGGAGAAAATCATCCCGTTTAAGCCTTTTAATTCACTCAAATGAACTCTTAGTATTTCCTACATAATACTTCACTTGTCTCTTCAATCACATAAAATTACTGCCCGTTCATTACTATTAAGTACCCCGTATTTTTCCCCATATTCCCCCTGCCCCCTTGGTTCTGTTCTTTATCTCCGCGCGCGCCCGCAATTTATAATTCATCACACATCCCTATAAACAAGCACTATTTATTCACCTTTTGGCCACTTGTATATGAACCTTGTAATACAGTATGATGAGTGAAATGGTATCATCATCAAGACAAGGATTCAAGGATTCCTCGAATAATCAAAATTCATCCAACAAGTCCGACCCCTCCGAGTCAATTCAACATCAATACCCTCAGCAAATGCCTCCTACTACTAACCTGGCTAATGCTCAAACCAGATTCCCACCACGTCAACCTGGTGCTAGACAGGATTCTGTTGGTGCAATGCTCAACAATTATACCACCTATCAGTATTCGTACCCCAATTATACTGGAGAAACCAGACCCCGTGGTGACTCCATCTATCTTCCGCCGCCATTGACTAATCAATACAAGTACGATGAAGCGCAAGCGAACATATCCCAGAATCCCCTGCAGAACCCTACCCAGTTGTCTCAATCAAACCAAACAATTACTTCAGGACCTATTCCTCAGGGTATACCGTCTCAAGGGGTACTACCTGCTACTGCTCTGAGTGCACCAAGCAGCCTGATTCCCAACTCTGTTACTCCAAATGTCACCACCTCTGCTCATAATGGAAACCCCAGCGTTTCAGGACTTTTAGGATTCCCTGGTGGAAGTATTAGTGCCGGCACTAACCCAGGTCGGTCCAACTCCATCTTCAACTTCTTCAACTTGAACCCACAAGATAAGAAGCGTCTTTCGTCAGCAGACAACCTCCTTATACAAGATTTTGAAAATTATATAAATTCAGCCAATTTCCAAAACCAGCAGACACTGAACAGTAACGGGAAAGATAGTTTAAGTAATTTACTCCAACTCCCGTTTAGTATGTCAAGAAATAATTCTCAAGGTCGTAAGGACTCTAAACTGTCAAAGAACAGCAGCGTGGATTTTTCAAATCCTTCTTCCTGGGAAGGCTTAAATATGTTTGGTAGTGTTAGTGGTGCTTCTGGGAGCACTCCTTACCAAGGCCAGGGGTCAACACTGGTTTTGTTCCCTCCAAACGGGAATTTGTCAAATCTCCTTCAAGGACTTAGCAACTCAATTGATTTCAATAGTATGAGTAATGAACAAAGAAGAGACTCGTTGTTGAAACTATTAAATGATCCAAACTTCAGAAATAGTGTATCTCAACAGACTCCTTTAAAGGAAGACATTTTCAAGAGGGATTCAACGGTAAAGGACACTACTAACAATTTACTGGTACCAGAAAAAGACAGTAAACGACCACTTTCTCCCACTTCTTCTCTTTCTTCTAAGTCAGATGTCAAATATGAGTTGCCCCAAAGCCCAAAAACTTCCCCGGGCAAGGTGAAAAACTATATGAATCCTGGATATTACGTACCGCAAACCCAAGTCCAACCGACTGAGATTCAGCCTAACCATATCCCAGCGTCTGTTCCAGGACAATATTATCAACAAGGTAATCAATTTATACCCCCAACATATACCAATTACAATTATCAAGCGCCTCAAGATTCGCAGGTGTCTCCTTCCAGTCCATCAAAAGATCCAGAAAGATCTTCAATTCCTGATAGTTTACCAGCTATTGAAACAACTGAAAAGCCTAAGTTAGGAGCTACTAAGATTGACCAGCTTATGTTGGTGATTCAAGCTCGTGACAAAGCTAATAAAGATATTAAAATACGAACTAATGAGGATGGTAATATTGTGGGAGAAGTAAAACCCCAACATCTCGTAGGTGGTGTAGATAAGAACAAACTTAAACGGGAGGAGTTAGATGATGAAGAGTTAGATGATGAAGCAGATGATTCTAATGGAAGAAAGAAGCATCGTAAAAGGTTTCCCCAGTGTCCTTATTGTGACAAACTTTTCTCGCAGGCCACTCAGTTGGAGGTTCATATAAGATCACATATTGGACTTAAACCATTCGAATGTTCTTATTGTCACAAAAGGTTTACTCAAGGAGGTAATTTGACCACACACCTTCGGTTACATACCGGAGAAAAGCCATTCTCTTGTGAAATTTGTAAAAAGTCATTCAGTAGAAAGGGGAATCTTGCAGCACATAAATTGACTCATGAAAAATTGAAACCTTATGATTGCAAATTAGACGGATGTGACAAGTCGTTTACGCAATTGGGTAACTTGAAATCACATCAAAATAAATTCCACCTTGATACTCTTAATAGCTTAACTATGAAGTTAGCAGAGCTTACTTCTTTAGAAATTTCAAGTCTTCCTCCAAATGAGAAGGAACTCCTTAATTATTTCAAAGATTTGTACAAGAATAGTAATAAGGGTATTAAGGGTAGAGGAAAAAGAAATAAAGACAACGTCACGGCTGGATCCAGTGACGGAGACGGATTTAGAGACTATGACCTGTTTGTATAGTATTTATGTATAACGAATAAAGATATGATAACTGATAAATCGTGAATCTCAATCTCAATCTCATTAAATTCTTACCGCGTATGGACTTCTTATCCAAAACGTTTCTGTCATTTACGGGAACATCCATTCCTTACAGGATCAAGGAGAAAGTATGGAATAATCAGATTTGGGAGCTTTATGATGGGATAAACCCAAAAGACAACTCTCTCGTTTCGATCTTTGAGTTTAATGGTACCACCAATCCTGATTGTCTCCAACTCGCAACTGCTGCATTCACCAATGCAAAACTCGTTAAATACCCTGGTATCGTCACCACATTAGACTTCTTTGAGGTGGCCAAAGACCATCTTTATATAGTTACCGAAAGAGTAAAGCCGTTATCTCAATTAGGATCTTGTTCAGAAGATATCAATATTTTTGGTGTTCACAATATTGCGGATAGTTTAAGGTTTTTGAATGAAAAATGTAAACTAGCTCACAATGGGTTATACGATGATGCTGTTTTTGTGAGTATTGAAGGACTGTGGAAATTATTCGGTTTTGAATTAACTTGCGGAGTTGGAAGTACTGCAAAAAATGCTGTGAGTTATGGTAAAAGATTACTTGATTTGCCAGAAGAATTGATCAATGGCCAAACTTGTAACTATGAAGCCAGTCCTCAGACGGATTCATATCTTATGGGAAAATTTATTCAAAAGCACAGTGATTGGAGCAATCCAACCATCAAAAGATTAACCACGAAGTATGGATCAAGAATTTCTATTGGTGATTTCTTAGATAAGAATAAATCAACATTTGATTCCAATCCTATCATCAAGCTTAATATTGAGTTAGACAATGTCAGATTCATGAGTACTCAAGATAAGCTAACTTACTTCAAGTATTCTTTGGGTGAGTATTTGAATGAAGATTCCTCAGTATACCCTCGTGAGTTGATCTCCAATAAATTACTTCCAGAATTATCACAGCAATATGACCAACTTCTGAAGTTCAGGCCCACAGTAAACACTTCCCCTGAAGAATCCGCTCTGAATCAAGAGCTCTCTTCTATTGTGTTGAACTTTATTTTGAAGACTTGTAACAATCTAGGACCCCAAGAGTTCAGCGCAAAGATTCTGCCAATCATAAAGTCAAGCTACGACAGTAACGATAGATCTGTTAGATTGATTTTGTTAAATAATTTGAGTAGTTATAGAGACAAGTTGAGCGATGCAGACATCCATGCAATTTTCCCAAAACTTGTTACAGGGATTCAAGATTCTAATTTTATCATTAGGGAACTCACTTTGAGTTGTATAAATATGGTAGTAAATTCACTCACAGAAAAGATTATTAATCAAGATTTGTTGAAGATTTTGGCTAAATGTCAAAATGATCCGAAGCCTGCAATAAGAACTAACACAGCTATTTTAATTATTAAAATAGCAGGAAAAATTTATAAGAATTCTAGAAACAATGTGCTTATAACAGCTCTCAATAAATCCTTGAAAGATTCGTTTACCCCATGTAAGATGGCTGCCTTGACTGGATTTGAAACCTTGATAGATGAATTCTCTATCGATGAAATTTGTAATAAGATTCTAGGTATATTGGCAAATGCATTGATGGACAAACAATCTAGCAAAGTTAGAAATGAATCAAGAAGATTATTCAAAGTTTACTTCGAAAAGGTCGAAAGCCAGGCAACGGATTTGGGAGACGAACAGGATGAAGAGTTGGAAGAGAAACAATTCTTGGCCAAACATAACCCAATTACTGAAACAGAAAGTAAACCGGTGTCCAGCTCTTTGGCTGGTGCCCCTGGGTTTGGCTGGAATTTAATGAACAAATTGGTGTCTTCAGGAGTTGATGGACAAATGAACAATGAATTCAATAGGAGTTCTAGTACTGTTAATCTTATCGCTGATGAAACCCCAAAACCTCTTCATGTCTCTTCCGCTACTCAATCAGTTGAAAGTTTAACTCTCAAAGATGGCTGGGGTAAAGTTGATGATGGCTGGGGTGGCGTTGAAGACGAATTCCTAGATGAGAAACCCAAGCCTAAGCCAAAACCAATTACTCAAGCGTCTAGATCAATGAGAAAACCTGCAAGCAGGACGAAAACTTCGTCGTTGAAGTTGGGTCAAAAAGAGAAACCCAAAGCTACTTCTGCTTTGAAATTAAATTTAGTCGATTCTAAAGAAGAGGATGATTGGGATGGGGGCGATTGGTAATTGTAATGTAAGCAATAAACTGTAACTAGTAATTTATTTTAAATATGCCATCTAATTCATATATTTCAGTGTTATTTCAAAGGCAAAAGATTTTGCTCAACACACAGGGTCCTACAAAGAGGACACTCAGGATTTTCTCGAACCCAGTCGACTATACATTCCCAGCAAAATAAATGACCACAATTTGCCGCCGTTGGATCTACCATTGGCGAAAGGCAAAGTATACAATTTCTTGACGCTTCCGGGATGTATGGTAATTCTTTTTCATCTGACAAATCTACTTCTTTTCTAGTAACAATTTGACTCAACTTCCTGTAAGACCCATCATTTTCTTTTTCTTCTATTACAGGATCCAAGTTCGTTTGGTCAGTGTAGGCCTTAAATTTTATTAATCCCTTAACAGCAAATTGAAGTAGAATAATTAACCCAAGTAGGGAATAATTGGAGTTCTTGGCCATTTTATTCAAGTCCTTGTTGTGTCCAAAGATATACCTCATACCAAAAATCCGTTTTGAAAGCGAATAATATGATCCTTGGAAGTAGAAAATGGCTATATGGAGATTCATGATAGTATCCAAGGTACTCTTATAATTTGAAAATACATCAATGAGCCATTTTTTAACCCCATTTTCAGTTTTGTCTGGGTCAGAGGATTTGACAGTCTTTGCTATTCGGGTAACAATATACGGTACTAATGCATATGATACAATAAATCCAAGTCTTCTTAGCAAACCAGGAAACCGTTTACCACTTCTATTCACATAAATTAAATCAACGTATTCTTCCCCTAGGGTCCTATAACCCAACAAGGTAGTCAAAGCTAAGTATACTAGTTTAGTACCGACTGCGATTTCCTCTGGGTATTTGTTGATGAATCTTTGGCCCTTTAATATTTGAAAAGCGTCTTGGACGTGTTGTTTGAGAGATGATTCAAAGTAGGCGTCCTTTTGATTAGCTCTTACTACGGTAGCCGAGTTAGCAAAGGGGAGAGCATTGGCGTTCTGTATGTGAGGGTTGTTGTCTTTATTCATTAGTACCCCAGATTTAGTTAATCAGCTTGGAGAGTTCAAGTGCGAAGTGGAAGTCGCGGTGCTCTTGTGAATTAGGGAAAGTATCGCGACATTCTTCACAATAGTGCGACGTAGAGGTACCATCAGTACCACCATTCGCCGAAGACTTCGCGGTGGAGTCGCCAGGTGTGGCGGTATTGCCTCTCGTGGGGATACCGCGGCTTTTTAAACTGTCTAAAATACTATGCTTAGGTTTCTTCACTAATTCTGGACTAGAACTTCTAACTCTCTTTTTCTGGTTGCTGCTATCCGAGGAATAACCCGGGCTTGAAAGTACTTGTTTTTCTTTTTTGAACTTGTCAAAGAGACCGTATATATATCGTTTGTTCTCTGCTTCCTTCTTCTCTTTTTTCTCTTTCTGTACTTCTGAACTTACATTTTCAGTTTGCTTACTCTCCTGTTCGAATTCTTTAAACATTCTGTTAATGTGTTCCTTATCTATTTTCCTTGGTGGGCTTGGATGGGGACTCCGTTGCTGTTGTTCTTCAAGTCCTTGTTCGAGCTCCTTGAATAAATCTTTTTTAACTTCTTTGGATGCAAATTTATCGATTACATTGTCTAGTTTGACTAGATTTGAAATTACAGCCCCAATATTATGGATAGGCGGTATCTCAATCTTGTTAATAGCACTCACGTTGTTGAAATCTAGTCTCTCTTTTTTGTTTAAACGTGCAAGATCAAACATGCCATCTAATAGCCCAATCATTAGATTCAAACAAGAACTGGTGAGAATTCCCTTTAGCTTCTCTAAATCTTTTGTAACAATAAGGGGACATTGCTTGGAGTTACTGCTACCTTTTATATGTATGTTTATCGAAAAGGTCTTAGGACGAATAAAAACACCCAGTTCTTCGTCCAAATCATCGAGTCTATTACATAGATCCCCCACTAGCGTCTTGATCCAATCTAGACAGTCATAAAGAGACTTAATTGGATGTTTTGCCATCATTTGTTTTCGGGACATCATAGACTTTATTTCTATACGATCTCGAGGTAGCAGCCTGAGATCCCCCGTAATTATCTCATATAAATTAGGAAACTCACTGTTTGTGATGGTCTCCTTGGGTAGAGACATCAAATACTCTATAGAATTCTTATCAGTAGGAATATTGAATTTTTTAAGTATTTGCTGTCCTTGTTTTCCTCCCATACCATTAATATCAATTATCTCAAAATTCTTCATAAACTTAGGTACTTGGGAATTCAATATAATAGTTTGATTGTCTGGTTTTAATAATCCGCCAGCTAGTTTTGCGACATTCTTCGTGCTTGATAGCCCTCCGGAGGTAGTATACTCCAATTGTTTGAATATCTCCTGTCGTATCTCATACACAATGTTCGATCCAATTAATGAGATAACGTCGTCCCAATCTCTAACGATTACTTCATCACCTTCATCAACATATACTTTTCCCTTAAACTCCAATTCTATATTTGAAGGAATTGGTGGTAACTTATCATCCATATTTCCTGTTTCTAGTTGCGGGAATAATTTCCGTAATCTATCAAATACGCTACGGCCGAAGTCTAAATATCCTTCATCAACACTTGCCTTCTCTACTAAATCGCAATTTGCAGTCAATATTTTAAATACTTTTCGACTTTCACGTCTATATGGATCCAAACTAACTTTACAAGATCCTTGAAATGGAATTTTATCAAGGTATTTCCAATTGGCACTACCCTTTTCATAAACTGCCGCATGAGCTAACACGAGATGAGGGCACTTCTCTTTACATGTTTCTATAGTATCCATTCTTTTAATACCATACTTTCTGGCAGCATAGCTGACAGCTATAACCGCTCTCCATTGGACACAAACAACTGGAACATCAATAGATAAGTTGAGTCTAACTTGCTCAACTTGAGCAAAGAAAGCATTCATATCTATATGGCCAATAACAGATAATTTCAGTTTGAAACTCTTAGATTTATCTCTTAACATGAATAGGTCACCGTAAGTGAACTCAGAGGCACGGGGATGTATTCGAAACTTGGTCACTTCTGATCCATTTATTACTGACATGTTGATTACTCATTAGGTAAAATGGCTGCGAAGAATTAGATGAGTACATACGTACAAATTATAGAAACAAATTAGAAGAGTCAGGTTTTTTCAAAATTATTCTAAAGTAGTTCAGGGAAATATTCGATGGCGTATTGTTCATTTTCTCTTTAATTTTTATACACATCCTAGGTTTCTTTTATTTTATTTTATTTTTTTTTTGGTATGTATTCAAAAACGAGTTGGAGAGGTAAATCGTGCTTAGAAAGAGACTCTAAGCCTAACAGAAGAACAGTTATCTGGTATGGCTTCCTTACCAAAGTTGGCTAAAACCCATTGGTCCTTGGAATAGTTGTAAGGATCATTGACATTCTTACAAGCAGCGAATGACGTAGTTGAGCCGTCGTAAGATAAGTAAGAGTCTTCTGTGATCTCAAGCTGTTCAGAACCAATGACAGAGAATAATGCAACATGGTCTTCTTGAATAGAAAATGGTAAGTTCATTTGGGGTTGGATCTGAGCTAAAGTCTTGTCGCTGTAACTGTAGCTTAAGTCTTCTCCTTCTCCATCAGCCAAGAATATATAGTTAATACCGGCACCTTCATGCTTTCCAACGAGCCCTTTAGCGTTGACTTCATTGATCGTGGACTCAGTATAGACTTTGACTGTAACAACTCTGTCTGGACCTGTTGGAGCAGAAGCGGTTAAAGCCAAAGAAGCAGTAGCAGCAAAAAATGTAGAAAGCTTCATGATTATTATCCTTGTGGTTGATTTATTGGGTGACTTGATCAATTGATGATTAATCCTAACTGAGATGGAAAGAAGTTGAACGGAATCATCATGGCCTTATATAGCTTTCAATCTAGTCCTGTTCAGGCTATTCTTAGTAAAAGCTTCAATGCGGCACTTTGCAATTTTGCATCCAGTTACATCATACTAAAAATACATCATACTGAAAATTAAAAATATTGAAAAATTCACGGTCATTAACAATCCGTCACAGCTGCTGTCGTATATTTGAAAAACCCCAGAGCTCCAAAATAGACATTGACTCCGCATGTTCTAGTGCTTAGCATGTGAGCGATGATATAAAATTTCAGTATGATATTTTGAATTATGAACTCTTCCGTGCACGCTCTATTTATAATTAAAATTCATCAATTTACCAAAATAGACCAACTGAAGGTGAAATCAAATTTGCTTGTTGTGGTACTGGTAGTTTCAGTCAACGTTGCAATTGGATTTTATATTAGTCCGGTGTTCTATTATTAGAATTGATACAAACATTTACTGTATTAACTAGAAGGTGTTCATAACGTAATGGCTAATAGAGTCACTCCCAATTCTTCGAGGTGCAAGGATATTGAGTTGAGAAGCCAAGTTAGGCCATTACAGTGTCGGTACTAAGGAAAACACAACCATCCAACCAACTTTTCATTCACAGAACGATGTGTTTGCCCGTTAAATTATTTGCGCTAGTGTCAAAAGGTCTTTTTTTTCCCCACAATGTTTTTAGTGCTCGTTAATCCGAGATTAGAGTGTCTGCTACGGCAGCTAAAAAAAGAAACAGGAATAGATTCGGATGTCATCGGTGGTAAACATCGCCTTATCATTAAAGCTGTTTAGTGAGGGAATTTATAGCTAATGTTCTTTTGTTTGCTTTTTGAGCCAAGATATACTCTATTTTATCACGCTCGTGTATGCAGTCAAAACTCTATTTATCCGTTACTAGGTCGAGCACAACAAATAGCTGACTAAATAACTAATCCATTCGTAGGGGTATATGTTCAAAACTCTTGGCTCTTGCTTTTGCTTTAACTTGTAGGAATCCTGAGATCGTCACTCTTTCGTACCAAACCAACTCATTTCTATTCATATGATATTTTAAAATTTTCAATCAACCCTTCTTTTTGTAAGCTTAGGATAATGCCTCCGGTATCTCGTATTCTTCTGGCACGAATAAATACAACTAAATCCCTTGTTCATACTGTCAAGCTCAACTTATATAATGCTTATTAAAAACGCTTTAAGTAATTGTTACAACTATTTTTTTTTTCAACACAGTCAGTCTAACAGACTCCAACTACGATTTTTCATACCATAAAATATATATATCCCGTCTGTCACCACTGCTAACTAGTTTTTGATTCAGACTATTTCGCCACAATAGTGCTAAGTCTGTGTAATAAATTTGGCTGCGAAAAATCCTTTCAACCAATTTTGCTAGCCACTATGGAATCGCCATTAGTCCCAGTTGACATCAACTTTGACACAGAAAGTTTGGAATTTAAGGTCGATCTTGTCAACTTTGAACTCCCAGAGGAGAATCAGGATTTCCCAAAGAAAAAGGGTTTATTTGGCATAAGACAAAAGCTTTGGTCGTCGTTCCACAAAACCGAGACACCTCAGTTCGAAGTTCCAGAAATAATTGATAAACTCCCGGTACTTGACTGTCTCGACTTGGACTCACCGGAAATCGAAGAACCAGAATTCCACGATAATCCTTACTTAGAACTTCCCCTACTCAAGAGAAGAAAACCTGACAATTCTTACTCTTTAAACTCAGTTTTAGTAGCTGCAAAAGACTCAACAGCTCATATTCCAATATCCTCTACACTACCAAGCTCATTCAAAATAAACTCAAAAGCATCATTACTCCAAATAACCCAAACCTCAGATAAAGACAAAAAGGTATGTTACTCTTCCTCTTCACCTCAGTTACATAGACCTCAAAAGAGATGTAATTCAAGACTTACACCATTAAAATCTATTTTGAAGATCAAGACAAATAGAAATTACGAACAGGAGAGTCAATCAGTAAAAGAGCTGGATCTAGTTGACGAAGAAGAATTCTTAAGTCAGTTTGATGAGACTAACGTTTTTTATACCAGTTTAGAAAACTTGTACTTATAATATGGGGTAGCGAAATTTCTATTTTAGCGTAGGATATTAGCTATGTACGACATTTTCGATACAAAAAGTTGAAAAAAGCAATATGTAAGTTTTGCGACATAAGACATATACTCACCCATCAAAAGTTATTTTTTTTGTTGCACCATCAAGCGCCACAATTGTGAATTCTATACTTGCTTACATAATCCAATAAATTTTTTTCAACCATTTTTACGCCATGTCATGTGAGCTGTTATAATAATTAATAAATTTTAATCCTTGCTGTAATTTGTCAATTTACTTCAACATGAGTTTACAAATCACACAAGACCAGTTAAAGCACATCAATCAACAACTTGCAAAGTTGACACCACAAGAAATTATAAGATGGAGTTACTTAACATTTCCTAACTTGTACCAAATTACGGCTTTTGGACTCACTGGATTAGTAACCATTGATATGATTTCAAAAATGAAACTCCCGGTTGATTTAGTATTCATTGATACACTTTTCCATTTCCCTCAAACCTTAGAGTTAGTTAATCAAGTTGAAAAGAAGTATCGTAAGAAGGTTACTGTCTTTAAACCAGATGGCTTTGCAACAGAGAAAGAATTTACTGATGAACACGGAAGTTTATGGGAGACTGATGACTTGAAGTACGACTACTTCGTTAAGGTTGAACCATTACAAAGAGCTTATGAAACTTTGAACGTTAATGCAGTACTCACTGGTAGAAGAGTTAGTCAGGGTGGTGACAGAAGCGAATTACCTTTTGTGGAAGTTGATCCAGAATTTAACATTGTCAAAATTAACCCATTTTTAACCTGGTCTTTCAACCAAGTTAAGCAGTATATAACTGAGAACCACGTTCCATATAACGAACTTTTGGACTTGGGTTATAAGTCTATTGGTGATTGGCACTCCACCGAACCTGTAGCCGAAGGAGAAGATGAAAGAAGTGGAAGATGGAAAGGTAAAGCTAAGACAGAATGTGGTATCCACGCTACGTCTAAGTATGCTGATTTCTTGAAGTCACAACCGGTTGAGTCAAAAGTTCAGCCACAACAAACTGCATAAAAAAAAGGGGGGTAGGGTAGATAATTATTATATAGACTTATGGAATGAACAGGCATTTAATGTTACATAAAGACTAGTTGAAAGCTTCGCCAATGAGTGAAGTATGTAGGTAACCAATGCCAATTTGCACCCGTTGTAAATATCCCACGTAATTCGGCAATTTTAAATCCGATGAGGCGTAGAATCATAACCATCTTTGACATACCTACTTTTGGGTGCAGCAGGAGATTCCAGACCCATTGAATTAGAGTAACCATATAGGAAAGAGTAATTAGAAACCAGAATTGTCTATTAAAGGTAATGCAGAAACTATACTTGGTCAGGGATTGGAGTTTCCCTAAAACATGAAGAGGGTTGGAGGGAATAGTTTTCGAACAGTTTGAGCAGATTGAGCAGGAAGCTCAAACACTGCTAAAGAAAGTACAAGCAACTGCATTTCATGTATAACTAAGTAAACTCATAAACACACTTTATTTCACATCCCCACTGTTGTAATTGATCGCTGTATAGGTTACTTTGTTTTCAATACCTCGGACATTCATTCATTCCGAAAATGCCTTCATGAATTCTCCAAGACTTTCAGTATTCCCGAACCAAACTGTTGGACGAATCAACGTGAACTATTCACGTTGTAGTACATCGGTTATTTCACCTGAGGCCCTCTTCTCCCACCATATGTCTGGAATGCTGTCAAATTATATGCACTCCGCTTTGACAGTTGCAAATGTTTCACAGACAACACACGTATAATCATTCTTTATTTTAAAATCTAAAATTGCAACTAACCACTATATTGGTGTAACCACTCCTTAGACTTACTCAAACCGTCTCTCAATGATCCCCAAGCTACTTCCTCATTGCCCTCTCGCTTAACTTAATTTTAAAGTGAAGCGCATGCTTATTCGCACATTACGTAACGACGTTTCAAGTTCTTCGCATTAGTGTTTACATTAATTTCAGTTTGCTTAATCATTAATTAATTAGCCATAATGGTAAGCTTATTCGGCTCTCGTAGAGTATGTACCCTTCTTTAGTGAGATAACAACAGGCATGATTGAAATCAACCTCCATTATCTGCAATACAAAAAGTATACTAACGGTTCAAGAAACAAACCAATCAAGGCTTTAGAAAGTACAACAACGAAATCCATGAATACGAACAAGGAATTCACAGCGTAGCTGGTTTGCCTAACAACGGTATTAATAGATCATCCTCAATGACGAATAGCGCAGGTTCAGCTGCATTGGCGGCGTTGAGATTGCACCAAAACAGTCAACCAATCGATCAAGCCCCATCTAAAAGACATTCCGCTTATGGAAGGACCAATTCTTTGTCCAACGGTCAGAGATCCAATAGTCTTAGATCATATAGCTATCATCCTAAGGGATCATATACCCCAGGTCAACCAGTGCCTAATTCCAGGCGTTACAGTTCTTTAACATCTCAAAATAGCGCCCCTTCTTTCCAGAGACAAACTGTCCATAACCCCACCAAAGGAACCAGGACTAAGAGATTAAGTTCCTTGAACTCCCATCTGAGCATTATCCCCGCGGCAACTCTTGTTGAAGATAATGACGAGGAAGAAGGTGAAACAATTATCACTACTCAAACTACCAAGGTCTTAGATAGTCAAGGTAGAGTTCAGTCTATTACCACAAAGACCACAAAAACCCTTCCTGATGGCTCCAATATCGTTGAAACTACCACCAAGAATATATCGCGTAGTAACTCAAGAACCAACTCGTTAAGAAATAATTCTATTCTTAGTTCAAATAAAGAGTCGTACAACCTTCAAAAAATCGATGAAGATTTGCATGACTTTGAATACAATTATGAATTGGCAAACGAACATAAGCATATGGCTCCCGTGCACAATTACCATGAATCACGAGATTCTAATGAGTTAGAAGCTGATATGGCCCATAATGCTGACAGTCTACGGTTAAATATAGACCAAACTAATCATAGAGCTAGCTCTATGAACTCGAGGAGAAGTTTAGGATCAAAGAAAGATACTTCACCCATTAAGCCCTTGAAGTCTATTTTGAAAAACTCAAAGCCAGAATCTCCAGAACAACCATCAGTGGATAAATTTCAACCAGAGGAACTTGGTCAACTACCTAATAAGCCAGAATCTAGAGCAGTAGTGGAACCTGAACAAACGAATGAAATGGCTGCAAGGGGTTCTCCAACCTTGCAGCATCCTTATAAAGCTATTAGAAATTTCTCTAACGATTCTTCGCCAAGATCACCACTTCCCGAATTCAATACCAAAAAATCTCCTCCTGTTTTGAGGCAAGGCCCCAAATTTTCTCCTACTGATGTGACATCAAACGTCTCCATAGCTTCGCCATCAAATAATTCAATCAAATTCGATGAGAATGTGGAGACTATACCGATTTACGACACAGATTTTAAGGGCCCACCAAAGACTGTATCTACCTCCGAAATGTACTCCAAAGCTATTGGTGTAGCCATGGAAAGGGTCTATGGGAACTCGAAGGAACTTGATCAAAAAGTTCAACAGCCTGAATCAGCTTTAGGTTCAGTGCCTGATCCAGTGACCGAAGCCAAAGAAAAGGCTGAGAAGAAACTTGAGTCTATAGGCCATCTTGGGACTAACGATAAGTATGAATATCAAAATCATCACAAAGACTTTGCCGCTTATTCTATGAGAGACGGAGCTGCTAATGTTAAGTCTTCTTCAAGAAAGGAGAGGGTTAAAGACGAGAAAAATGAGCAGAGGATCTTAGAAAAGAAGTCGAAGGAAGAAGAGAAAAGAAGAAAGAAGGAAGAAAAAGAAAAGGCTAAGTTAGAAGCTAAATCTAAAAAAGCAACAAGGAGACTGTTTTTCGGTAGAAAAAAGAAAGATAATAGTGATACTTCTACTGTTGGAAGTGATATGAGCAGTTTCATAGACGGCTCACCTATGACATTTACATCAGGTCCTGAACCTAGTAGTGTACTCAGCTCTCCTGCCAAGTCGGGAAATGGTAGGGATTCTCCAAGAAAACCCAATGAATTTACAAGATCCGAGCCTACGGCTAATAATGTGTTCAGCTCCACTACAAGAAATGTAGAAGACATTCCTGAGAACAACATTCTCAATCCAACTATCGATCAACAGGATGATAAGATTGTTGATGGTACCAGAGACACTGTTATTCCTGAGACTATTCCGACTCCTTTAATTGAGCCTACCATTAATATGGGCTCTACGGAAAATATTAACGATCAACTGATAAATTTTGAGGAACATCAGTTAGACTCCAAGAATAACGAAATAGAGTTAGAGCAACCAAACACAAGACGAACGATCAATAATGTAGAAACGGAGCAAAATGCGATTTCTCAAGGAGAGTTATTAGCCAACTCAGGTTCAAAAGAATATCTCAACTCAACGTTTACTATCTTTCCAGATCAAGTCAGAAATCAAAAAGATACCGAGCCTAAAAGAAACAAGAGTCCAACAAATGAGGTAAAAGAGGCTGTTGAGCAGCAACTTGAGAATCTCCATGAATCTCCTGCACCTTCTAATAAGAGCGTTAAAGAAATCCCAATCGCTACACCTCGTAAACTAGGTTCCTCACCAAGTAGACAAAGCGCACTGCTGATTCCAAGGCCAATTCTTACTGACTTGTCGGAAACTGCTGACGATAGTGGCGCACTAACTTCTTCTGAGGTTGAAGACGATGAATATCCTCACAGTCCCACGTCGAAGAGACTGGAATTGAATGATAAGTTTTATGAAGCTAGAGCCGGAGAAACCACTAAAGGAACTGAAGATAGGAGAAAAGAAATAGAAGATACTTTAAAGGGTGAAGGAAAACTGCCATTAGATAAAGACTCATTTTCTGACAAGCCAGTAATGTTTCCTGTCAACCCTAAGCCAAAACCGGCTACTGAAAAAGTGAATTCAGAGGAAAGAAATGATGTAGTGAATACTGTTCCAGTAGACTCTGATGGAAAGCCCAATACTGGAAGTATTACAGAGACACTCGAATGCCCAGCGACAGAAGTCGCTGGCCCAAATGAATGCATTGTTGACTCCAAGGATGCTACCGGTAATGTGACTCAATCAGATACCAGTCTACTTAGAGAGGCGGGTTTCGACACTTCTGAGCATCTGGTACTTAACCGAGATGGCTCAGGAATTCATAACAAACAGTACACTTTAGCTGAGCTTATTAAGATGGGAAGAGAAGAAGATACCACTGGTGATACATTTGAAATTCCAGACTTGCCCAATGACTCTGATTCTGATGTTAGTAGTAGGTTTTCTTCAGATCTCAATGCCGCTCTTAGAAGAATTACTGATGATAAACCACCTACTCACAGTATAAATCAAGATGATGAGTCTTCAAGTAAGCCTACTGAACCCAGCTTAGATAGGTCTCCTCAACCTTCTCGTTCAACTTTAGCCACAAAGGAAGCTATAAAGCATCCACAAGAATTGCACACCAATATAGCGATAGAATCATCAAAATCTAAAAAGCTGCCAAAGAAATCAAAGTTTAAAGAAAAGATATTCAAATACTTCATCAATTCCTACGATAAATGATGCTTTTGTGCGTTTACTTATGTATATTATAGTTCTGTATAATTAGTTAATTAAAGTCAATAGTGCTTAAACATTTTGGCAGAAGCTGCCATTCTATTTTCCCTGTTCTCATCCCATGAACTTTTGAAGTCGTTGATGAAATTTCGGCTTATGGCATCCGGATCTTGAAAGGGTTTGTCTTTTTTATTTGGATATATGAATTTATCCCTCTGGCTTTGAGATAATCTAGTCTTTCTTTTATGGAAAGGATACCTGGCATTACCCAATAAAGCCTCGAAAGGTCTCTGTAGCTCCCTATCAGCCGCTGTATGTGCACTTTCAATACGTATGTCAAAGATATTTGAGTGATTCCCAGAGTAAAAAGGGGTAAAACCGTGTGAATGGGCAAGTTTTTGGGGTATTATAGTATGTGAGGCATTTTGTGGTTCGGGTGGTGTAAGCTTCCTAACAAATAATTTGAAACTTCCCTTTTTGAAAGTTTCGGAAATAAACAGGAAGGAAGAATTGGTACTATTCTTGGAGCTTATACTGTCATCCCCGACAGAAGGTCTCTTCTTCCTGAGTATACGTTTTATAAACGGTCTCATAATTATTTTGCAACCAGTTCTGTGTACAGAAAAAGTTGCGAAAAGGCTCATGTTGCAAACTCAGTACTACACCAGTGCCTTTATACAGATCAATTGAAAAGAAAAAAAAATTCAAGCACCCCTTTAGCATAATAGGATGATATTAATATATATATGTTCAATATTTTTTCTCTAACATGTCAACCTGAGTATGTCTATGGTCTGATATTCCTTATCTTCTTCACTCTTCTCACTCATCCATAGATCGCATCCCATCGCATCGCGAAAAATTTAGCCCATCTCAAAATTGAATAATTAAATCTCTTCTAGAATGGCATCCAATAACCCAGATGGAGGACTTTCCTTGGAAGTATTCGAGATGGAAGAAAAGTTAGCAAAGATAAGATTGCAGGTCAACTCAAAGTTGGATAACCAAAAACATTTGGCTGTGATCTTAACTGCAGTTGAAGAAAATTTGGAAGAACAAAAGAATGATAAAACGCCTGCTGCCTATTTCGTTTCTTTTTCTTCTTTATTGGATCAAAGTATTGTCAATGACTCAATAAAAGATCAGTCATTAGCATCGGCTGCTGCATACTTTTTGGATATTATATTGCCTTACACTGCAAGGCCACTTTTAATTGCAAAATTCAGTGATATTTTAACAAAGTTAGCTGTCCCTCTTACCAGCTCTGAAGCTGAAGCTCCTTTGACCAGATCTACTATTGGTGCGTTGGAAAATTTGTTGTTGGCCCAAGACTATCAAAGATGGAACTCATCGGATAGCATTTCACCTCAGAGAGCTCTTGCAGGTTTACTTGAATTGGCCTTAGATCCAAGACCTAAAGTTAGAAGAAGAGCTCAGGAAGCCGTTACAAAAGTTTTGTTGAACCCACCTACTTCCCCAAATCCAGTTCATCCAGCATCTGGGTTATGTGGGAAGCTTGCATTGGATAGACTTGCATCTATTCTCGAATCTAACAAAATTAAGAACAACAAGGAAGTGAACGCACAGATAATTCATTGCTTACAGTTGATATCTTCTATTACTTCTTCTGGTTCGTGGCCTTCAAAACAAATTGAACCATTGTGTGATGCTTTATTGGAAGTGTCTAAGACCAACGACCAATTTATCGTGTCTTCTGCATTCACTGCATTTGAAGGTCTATTCCAATCCATGAACAATATCATTAATCTTGATAGATTTTCCCAGGTCCTTGATATAATCTTTGATTTGAAGCCAGCCATAAACGATACTCACTTGGCTGCTTCATGGTTGGCGGTAGTGGCCAAAGCCAGCGAATGCTTCGCTGGATTGGATGGTTCAGTATATATACAAAGGTATATTGACATCTTCAACCATATAGCTGCTTTTCTTTCTTCTGAGTCCAAGGATATTTATTCATCAGCTTCTCATTGTTTGATTGCAATTACAACAGCTATTCCAGACTCTTATTTGCATCAACCCTCTCCTACCAATGGTGTGACTGGAGAAATTTATGAGAATATGGACGAACTCATTTCAAACTTGAGCGAGATTATTGAAAAAGAGCTCTTAACAATTAAGTATCAACATACTTTCAAGGAAATTTTGCAATTTGTAAATGAAACTATTCTCAAGCTTAGAAGCCGTTCCAACCCAGACTTTTTAGGAATAGTTGAAACCGTTGGTCAATGGCGTACTAATGAGTCCGAAGAATTCACACTCAACAAAGAAGCCGAAGATGTTTTGGCTTCTGCTATCTCTGTAATGGGACCTGAAGTTGTTTTGGGAGTATTGCCATTGGGCTTGACTACTTCTAATTCTCCAGGTAGAGCGTGGTTATTGCCTATTTTGAGAGACAATGTTCGTTTTGCAAACTTGTCTTTTTTCAAGGCTGAAATTCTCCCATTAATTGGATTTTTTGAAGACAAAATCAGTAAATTATCTAAGGACTCCGTTCATGTTAAGATTTTCCAGACAATTATTGACCAAATCTGGTCGTTGCTTTCACCATTTTCTGACTTACCAAAAGATTTGAAGGCTGCTTTCGATGATGCTTTTGCTGCTCAATTGACTGAACAAATGTATGCTAAGATTACTTTGAGATCTACTATTTGTAACGCTTTGAGAGTAATGGCTGAATCTTACGTGGCTTACAGTGATGCTGTTTTAGCTGATGATCTCTTGATGCAAGAAGAGTTAAGCATCGAACAAGCCAAGTCCAATTTAGAATACTTGGCATCTAAGGCTTCAAACATCCTTTCTGTCTTGTTCAATGTCTTCAGTTCGACGACGCCAGAAAGCCGTGGTTTTGTCCTTGAAACAATCGACATTTACTTGCAAATTGCTCCTAAAGAAGATTTAGAAAATACTTTCAATAAAGTATGTGGTTTGTTGAAAAACGCCATGGATGCAGAAGCTACCGAGAAAGACACAAAGTCCAATACACCAAAATTGAGTATCACGATGATGGATTTGATTGTTGCTATGTCCAAATACGTTCCTACACCTTCCCATAATGCTCTTTTTGCTATTCTCTCTTCGACTGTTACTAACAAGGACCCGTTAATTCAAAAGAGATCTTACAGAATATTAACTAGATTGGGTGAAACTGAACAGGGTCAGAAGTCTCTCCAACAATTTTCGGGTGAAATTGTTAATATTTTGATCTCAACTGTTGATGGAACTCAAAATTCGGCAAGGGCCACCAGGCTCGGTGCTATTAACAGTATGATTGAATTATTGCCTTCTGATCAATTGTATTTCATACCAGCTATTTTACAAGAAATTATTATTTGTACTAAAGATGGGAATGAAAGAACTAGAAGTTTATCTTATCAAATTTTGATCAAAATGGGACAAAAAATGGAGCAAGGAGGCGTTATAGCTAATTCCAAAGTTCCATATTTTGATCCAAGTACTCCAGATTCTGAAGCCAATTTAACTGAATATTTCACTATGGTAAGTGGTGGTCTTGCTGCACAATCTCAACATATGATTTCTGCTACTATAACTGCTGTTTCCTGTTTGATTTTTGAATTCAAGGATAAATTACCTACGGATGTTCTTGTTGAGTTATGTTCTACTGTTGAATTGTTCTTAACACATAACTCTAGAGAAATTGCCAAATCTGCTATTGGATTTGTCAAGGTTGAAGTTCTCTCATTACCTGAAGATATGGTAAGAGCCAACTTGAAGGAATTGTTAACTAAGTTAATGAAATGGTCTCATGAACACAAAGGACATTTCAAGTCTAAGGTTAAGCATATTGTTGAGAGATTGATCAGAAAGTTCAGTTATGAAGAAGTAGAACAAGCCATCCCAGAAGAAGATAGAAAGTTAGTAACGAATATCAAGAAGACTAGAAATAGAGCCAAGAGAAAGCAAAAAGAAGAAGAGGGCTCTGAAGAGAAACAAGGTAAGAAGTTTGTCTCTGCATACGAAGAAGCTCTTTATGATTCTGATGTTAGTGACAACGAAGAAGAAGACGGTGAACGTGAAGTTTCAAAGAACAAGAGGTCAGATCAATATATCATGGAAGGTAGAGATAGCCCATTGGACTTATTGGACCGTCAAGCATTCGCAAAGATTTCCTCCTCTAAACCTAAGACAATTACGAGAAAGAAGTTTGCTGATAAGGCGGAGACTAAGAATGGTAAGTTTGTGTTTGGTGAACAAGACTCTGACCTTTTATCTTCTAAAGGATCTGGTATCGATGCTTATATAGACGCTGTTAAACAGGGACCAGTCAGAGGTCAAAAGAACAGATTGAAATTCAAGAATACCAAGGACGATGAAGATTGGTCAGATGATGAAGAAGAAGTTAAACCAAAGAGAGTTGATAAAAAATTCAATAAGGCAAAGGTCAGCAAGCCTCAAAAAAAGTTTAAGGCAAAGAAAAAGCTTTAGATATAGATAGTAATTTACGATAATAGAAAATGCTCTGGATATAAAATATGAGTAGTTTCTATGTGATAACTCTTACACCTTTAATCTATATGCAGGCCATTGAAAATAGACAATTCCAAAGTTTTCAAATTTTATCAAAATAACCCTAAATATTCCCCATAATGAATACGCTATTCTCTGTGCACTGTGGCTGCTCCTATTAAGATCTTCCCATACATCCATATTCAGTAAACCGTATTTTTCACATACTGCATCAAATCTCAAATGTCTCAATAGCTGAAAAATTCTCATCACAATGACAGTGAAACCTTCGTTAACAATCAGACTTGCAAGGTTCGGGAGAAAACACCAGCCTGTATACAATATAGTGGTTACCAACAGAAGACAAGCTCGTGACAAACTTCCCGTTGAAGTTCTCGGTACTTACAACCCAATCCCAGTCCCATTAACCTCAGAGGAAATTGCCAGAGGTGAAAAATCATACAAAGACGTACAACTTGACTTTGATAGAACCAAATACTGGTTAGGTGTAGGAGCAAATGTGAGTGACAGGGTAGGATTTCTATTCAAAAGAGCAGGTTTATTACCAGAAGAATGGCCAAAACCAAGTAAGTTAACTCAAGTTGTTCCTAAGTCGGTTATCAAGGAACCAAGCAGTATAAGCGAAGAAACCAAGGTGTTGTATAGAAAAAGATGACTTGTATATAATAAATGAACAATTAAAGATTACTTAGGGTTAAAGTAATGGGAACGATGGATTGAATTCTTCGATTCTATTTTACTCTCCCATAGTTATTACTATTACTGTGTTATTATAGTACTAAGCTATTAAGCTATCATTTGTATGCTAAGTATAGTATTCACGATACACTCTCTACTCTCCCCACACTCTATGCCAGAAATTCCGGATCTTTTCGTGTTTAGTGGGTTTGATTATCACCTCGAAAACACCGGAATCAGTCTCAGAATTCTGCTGAGCAATACTAGGTTCGTTCTCAACATAGTTGATCCATTGCGGCTCTATTGCATGGTTTTCGAATTCTGCAACCGGCTGAAGTGGTTTTCTTGGATGCTTTTTTAGCTCTTTCTTCAACCGCTTTCGGTTTGCTCCAATGCTTTTAAATATTTCGTTTTCTTTAGCTCCTTCTTTCTTCTGCACTACTGTGGAAAATTCTTTGGGGGTGAGTAGAGACATATTATCCTTTCTCATGTATGTCAAGCACACATGATCTACTATTTTGTTGATTTCCTCATCAATGGATTTACCGAGCCTCTTTAATTCATTGCTCATTGGAGATGAATCTAATTGAAGTACTCGATCATTAATAACACTGAAATGATCAGTATATAATTCTATTGAGAAATAAGTTGGTGGGTTATGCAAGAAGTCCTCGAGATGTAGGAGAAGGGCTCGGTCTAATGTACAATTTTTTAATACTGCTTTGAAACTCTTTACCAAGAGCTCCAACTTCTCTACAAGTATGAAAGTCAACTGCACTTCTCCACGGAAGAACTCACAAGGCAGCGATTGACCTATACTCAACGAAATCTGCTTGTCTGCAGAAGATCTTAAGTATTTATGAATTGGGTATTGTAAGCACTTCATGATGTAAATATTGGATTTTGAAGAAATTTCAAAGTTCCATTTTTCTTCACTCACAGAAGCAGTATAAATCAACTTAATGAATCTATCCAACTGCCAGAATATATCCACATGTTCGTTGTCTAAGTTATATAAATTGTCAAATAAATTGGGTGTGAATACTTTGCCAAGAATATTATCTAATCTCTTGTCATAGTATTCCTTGAAATCTGGAAAAATTTTAGGAGACTGACCAACTACGTCAATCAGATATGCCATCAAATTATACAAGTGGTTTAATTTAATGACAATTTCTAATTGATTTTCAAAATTGAAATCATCTTTTATCTCTAGTTCAATTTTTGCAAAAGTTTGAGAAAGATCCAGCTGGGGACTAATTAAAAATGGACCTCTGTCAAAAGTTTCAAAAAATGTGAAAATATTTGAGCCTTCAGAACTCAAATCTTCCCAAGCGCTTTCTACATGGGACATGGCAATTTAGAAAATAGTTAGGTCAATGTTAACAAATAATTTGCAACCGATTTGTGGAGAACTTATTTTTTGCGACAATTGAGAATTTAGTTAATGAGTGAAAGCTGCAAAAAAAAGGAAATATAGACAACAAAAGGATAAAAGGATAAGAGAACTACAAAAGATAAAAATAAAGGAGATTTTATATTAGAATACAATTAGTGAGTAACTAAATGGTTTAATCGAATAAACCGAAACCCATGTCATCGTCGGATTCGTCTTCTTCAGCAGCAGCTTCTTCTTCAGCTGGAGCATCGCTAGAAGAAGCAGCAGCAGCAGCAGCTGGAGCAGCAGCAGCGTAAGCTTCTGGGTTAGCTAATCTGTCCTTAATAGCTTCAGAACCTTCAAAGGTGTAGTCAGTAGCAATAGACAAAGCCAAAACGTTCTTGTAGTGGTTGACAACGGAGTGACCAACAGATGGGATAGTTGGGTAACCAACAGCCAAAGAAACGGAAGCAATAACGTTGATAGCAGAGACGAAGTGGGAAACCAATTCTTCGTCGGTGATGTCCAAAATGGCAGGTGGGAAAACTTGACCATTGTCGTAAACTTGGACGACAGACATACCGTAGGTGAATGGAGAAATGTTCAACATGTTCAACAAGGAAGCTTCAGATGGACCAACTCTTTGTTCAGCTTCAACAACCTTAACATCGGAAACAATTTCAATGGTACCTCTGGCAATCTTGGTTGGAACACCCAAGGCTTGGAAGAAAGAGGTCTTACCTGGTTCCATACCGGTGTTACCGGCTGGGACCCAGACATCCTTTGGAGCAATAGCACCGGCCTTAGCTGGAGCAGCAACGACATTAGAGGTAATAACAGTTCTAATATCCTTCAAGTCACCGTTGGTGAAAATAAAACCGACATTACCCTTAATGAAAGGCAACAACTTTTCGTATTCTGGCAATTCAGCCAAGAATCCTCTCAAAGCTCTTCTGACCATGGTGTTCTTACCCATTAAAACGGTAGCTTCACCTCTCAAAGTCTTTCTGATTTCATGCATTTGTTGGGAAGAGACATTGTCGACACCAACGATGAAAATGGACTTGTATTCTTCTAATAATTCTCTTAACTTGCTGAAGTATTCAGCTTTCTTATCACGGACACCACCCATTTCGACTTAATTATTTGACGATAGGAATATTTAATGGATCCAAAAGTTAGGGAAGAAATTTTTCACGCAGATTCTCTCATTTTCAGTATAGAGCAGTATTGAAACCCGCACGACATATTAACTACGAGGACTGCGATGTTTCGAGAGAGCCCTAAATGTGCGCACGATTTTAAAAAGTAAGCCCTAATCATATTAATCGTTTATTGGTATATGATCAAAAATATTACTCTACTTAGTCACAATTTGTACCACATCTTCATCATGTATAGAATGGTTTAATCCACATTTTTGCGGAGAATGCTTAGCGGATGACCCCCACACCAAAGCAAACTTAAACTGATTTTTCATATCTCTATGGATAGCATCACAAACAGCCTTCACAGAAGAATTATTTCTTACCACCATTGGATCAGAAAAGTCAGGTTGGATGCCTCTTCTCTTGGTGTACAACCTCACAAGACCTAACTGTCTCCATATCTCTTCCTTTAAGTCTTCAATTCCAAGATCCAATTCACAAGACATTACCACGGTGTTCGGAATTCTGGCTAATCTATCACACTCTTCGAGTGATACTACATCCACCTTGTTATAAACATACAAACACTTGATGTATGTTACATGCTGCTCATTGATGATATCAATGAAGTCATCAATCGTTACATTTTCATCTTTAATCAAAACATCAGCACTATGAATTTTATATTCTTTTAATAATCCTGCAACGATTTTTTCGTTCAAATGTAATGGAGGATTGATAGAATTCAATTTCACTCCCCCAGTTTTCTTGATTTTCAATGATATGTTTGGTTTCTCCTTGTTTAGTCTTATACCCATTGTCTCTAATTCATTTTCTAAGATATTTCTTTGGTCATCACCTTTAGTAGCATCAAGAACCATCATAATCAAATCACTGGTTCTCCCTACAGCAATGACTTGCCTACCTCTACCTTTACCTTGAGCAGCAGCTTTTATGATCCCTGGTAAATCGACAATTTGAATTTCGGCTCCATTATAATTAAGAATCCCTCCTACTGATGTTAAAGTCGTAAATTCATAGTTTGCAGCTTCAGATTTTGTGTTTGTAACTTTGGATAAGAATGAGGACTTACCAACGGATGGGAATCCGATCAACGAGACTCTGGCATCACCGGCTTTTGCAATTTCAAATCCTTGACCTCCACCACCAGATCCTTGGCCCGGTTGCGGCTCTAAAAGTTCTCTACGAAGTTTAGCTAATTTCCCCTTTAAAAGACCAAGATGGTATTCGGTGGCCTTATTTTTTTGGGTCCTCGCCATCTCATCTTGGATCTGTTGGATTTTCTCTAAAACACCCATAGTTGATTAATGTAATTCGACTGAAAAATCAAGCTTATTTTGAGATTTGACTTGGTTTGAGCGCTGCATTGCATCGCATCTCATCTGAAAAATTCAAACAGAGTCGGTTTAATATTTCATTAGTTCATTTATATTGACGAGTATGGCCAAGCCGGGGATAAATAAAAAGGGACACAGGAGTGGTACAGAGATATCGAAAGTATTGGCCTCTGGTAATGGAAAGATCAAGAAGAAAATAAGAGATATTCAAAGATTGTTAAAGAGAAATAATTTACCGGCTGATGTGCGAGTGAATAACGAAAGAACTCTTAAAGCTTTAGAAGTCCAATTGAATAACGTGGTTCAAAAATCTAACGAAAAGAAAAATGCTAAAAAGTATCACATGGTAAGATTCTTCGAAAAGAAAAAAGCTACCAGACTAGTTAAACAAGCAAGGAAGGCTTTAAAAGACGCAGAAGATGCAAATGACAGAAAAGCTGCAAAAAAAGCAAGAACTTATCTTAAGCACAAAGAGGTTGATTTAGTATATTCAATCTTATTCCCAAAAAGTGAAAAATATATTTCTTTGTATCCAAATCCTAAAGAAGAAGATTCAAAGTCCTTGACAGATAAAGCTAAACAGGGTATGAGAAGAACCGAGCAGAGAAGAATTGAATTCAGAAAAAATGTTGAAGGCTTGATAAAGGAAGACAAACTCCCGTTCAATTTAGATGACCTTTTGAAGGGGAAGAAGGTCAACGTGGAGCAAAAGAATAATGTCATGGACACTGAAGAAATCGATGCTCCACAAAAAAACAAAAATACCCAAGTCGATGAGTTCTTTGAACAAGAGGCAGAAGAAGAAGAAGAAGAAGAAGAAGAAGAAGAAAACTATGATGAACGGGATAATCTAGAAGAAGAAGAAAGTGATGAAGATGAGTCTGACGATAGTTCTTCTTCTGACGGTGCTTCTTCTGAAGGTGATTCTTCTGCCTAATAAGCATCATGTAGAATTTTGTATATTAATGACATTACTGCATTTATAACTAAATTTTCTAATCCCTTAATTGCAACTTTGTTCCGTATTGAAGGTCTATGCCATCATTGATACAAAGTATTACCACATTACTTCCATACAATTCTTCTGGTATTTCTATCGCACAGGTTATTTTACCCTTTTTACCCACCATTTTTGGAGAGGCACGTTTGATTAACATCAACTCCGACTTATCTTGATTAGCCAAGATCACAAACCAGGATTCTCTTTGGGCCTTAGGGAAGTTAGGGCAATATGTCACAAAATTAGAATCCAATGGATAGTTTTTGTGATTGAGAGTGATTTCAAGCTCTTCCAACTTCAGCTGAACCACTTTAACTTCACAAACTGGAATATGGCTTGCGACATAAACAAATTGGTCCAACGCCTTGTTAGAGGGGCCATATTTTCGAACATCTTCTAGTGGAGCATTTTCAATTGATAAAGACTCACCTATTTTTGCAAGCTTTGCTTTACCCATATTACCCAATTGTTCAAGTGAAGGTAGTCTACTCGTGTCTTTGGCTGTCAATGAACACCCCGGTAATGAAGCCATCGGATGGCTGTCATACCAAAGCCTTTGTTTAATACATTGCATCAACCGAACCAAGGTACATACAACATTCAAGAAACCATACTCAGAAGCAACGTCTATGAATGCTTGAAGAATACGCAATGATTGATCTAATACGGCAATGGTGTCTTGAGAGTAATCGGCAATAGGAAGATCAGCTCTACTCATATAAGCTTGAAGTAACAAGTACGCTTTCACGTGGGGATCCCAGATAAATTCCCTTTCCATATCTTCAGCAGGGTATTTCATTTTTTGGGACATTTCCATGTTCATTAACTCTTCGCCGTGACGCGTGGCGAGTTCGTCGTATTCTGTAGCAGCTGCAAGAGTTTTCAAACAGTCTCTAAACAGGAAATCAGCATTTATAGCATGGACAATACTTCTTATTGTCTTGTGAGAAAGATAGTAATACGACGAAATATCCAAAAATGGGGTAGCTATAAGCTCATCTTTACCCTTGATGATCACACACTTGGATTCAATCAAATTATCTATTGTTTGATCGATCAATGATCCCAAATACGAAGAAATACCAGCACTAGTGATGTCCTCAATGCCATAGTAGGTAGGATTGTTGTGGGCTCTTCTGTATAAGAAGGTCCATGTTAAGAAGTTCATAGCCTCTTGTTTGGTTCCTATGGTACCAGATGAAATTTCTGCACCAATATGGTTATCTAAAACCTTGTGAAGAGATGATTCAACTGGGAACCCAATGTTAATGAAATGTTTATAGAACATCTTTTTCGATTCCTTTGTATATACAATGGCAGTACCACTTGTGTCGAACGCTGGACGACCAGCACGTCCCATCATTTGTAGAATATCAGTTAAATCCATGTCTCTATAGCCCTCGATTTTAGAATCGAAAAACTGAGTACCCTTTATGATCACTAAATGGGCAGGCAAGTTAACACCCCAAGCTAAGGTAGAAGTTGCAATTAAGATCTGTATTTTACCACTTTCAAACAACTTGTGAGATATTTGACGATCTGATTCAACTAAACCAGCATGATGTAAACCCATACCAAACTGTAAAGATAACTTCAAGGTCTCATCTTGAACATTTGCTAGGACATCTTGCAATTCATGGTCATCCAATTTCAAAAATCGTCTTGGATTATCCTCCATTCCACATAAGTGAATCAAGTCCAAGGCCGTGAGCCTCGTTTGTCTACGAGAAGCCACAAAGATCAAAACAGGCTTGTTTGGTGAGTGCTGTTTAATAGCCATGAATGCTGGTTTATTCATTGTCTTCATCAACGGAGCAAATGCCAAGTTATCCGGGAATCCATCAATGTACATTTGCAACGGAACGGGACGGACTGAAGATGGAAAGTTGAATAAGCCTTCTTTAACACCTAACCACCCAGCCATATCAATGGCATTAGAAACAGCCGTTGACATACCCAACAATCTAATCGGGTTCTTGGTCTGTGAAGCAATATAATTCATACGACTTACGATCATCTCTAAAATTGGACCACGATCACTGGCCAATAGATGTATTTCGTCCATGATAACCAAAGAGACTTCTTGGACAAATGTTCTCGTTTGCCAGTTACGAGATATACCGTCAAACTTTTCTGGAGTGGTAATAATTATATCCGCTCCACGAATTTCTCTTGCCTCTGGTAAAGAATCACCAGTAAGCTCAACCACTTTGTGCGTGGTAACTTTTGAAATACGTGCCCTCCAGTCATCAACTCTTTCCCTGACTAAGGCTTTCATGGGGGCAATATACACAATCTTAGAGCCTGGGAATTGCTTGAAAGCATGCCAAATTGCTAATTCTGCAACGACAGTTTTACCGGACCCCGTAGGAGATCCGACAAAAATATTGTCATTCGTGTTGTATAAGTTGAAAAACGTCATGGTTTGCATTGGGTTAAAGTATTTGAACCTCTTATCGTAGATTGATTCAATTCCCTTATCATGTAAAGCCGTCACCGGTAATGGTTGCAATCTTAATAAGTTCGTCCTGATTGTTTCGTTACTCGGTCTGATAAGGTGTTGAAATGAAATTGTGTGGACAGTTTCTGAGCCAAGCCATGTATCAGAAATTACTCTAACCACAAGTTGGGCAGGAAGCGGGTCTCTAAGAGGGACCATAAAGTCCATTTCATGGTTGTGAAGTTGCTTTTGACTGATAATTAGTCTTTCTACATGCAAGAGCTCAGAGTTATCAGACTCTTCAACGAAAACCCAGAAGAATTGAGAATTTCCGTGATACATTGGATCCCATCTAAAATCAGCATCTAAGTACACATGCACTCTCATGACATTACTTGAAATCGGAAAGATTTCACTATCAATTTCGACATAAGGAAACTTGGATACAAATTTGTGTACTGTAGATCCCATCTTCGAGTTATGAACCAAGTCACCTAACTCTGCAGAGTCCATATCTCTTAAAGTTTGAATTGAGGGATTCTTAGCTCTAAAACTCTTCAAGATTGTCTCAGATAAGTCGAATTGCGCTAAGGGATGCTCAAATTCCCACATTCTTTTATCAATAGATTTACACAAAGAAAGCAAAATCTTCAGAAATACTCCCCACCGTCTATTAATACCAATCAAGAATAAAGCCCTACAAATTCTTGCAGCATTTTGGGCCACATAATTACTATCAGCTATCAAAGAAGATTCCTTGATCATAGCCTGAGAAATGAATGCTTGAAGTAAGACATTGGTTTTTGTTTGACTAGCTTCTATTTCATTAGGTATTTGACACTCAATGGCACTTTCCATGAGTCTCTCTATCTCCTTCTTCTCTTCTTCCCTATTCTTCACGCTATCAAATTCGCTACTCATACTTATGATTGATAAAACGTCGGCTTCTGTAGCTCTTGGATTCAACATTTGATTGAAGACTTCGACAGAGTTGTTCAATAGATAGAAGTCAGAGGCAATTCTTCCTAAATCCTTAGGGATGAAAGACCCTGAGCTCTCACCAAAGATGATCATTTGAAGAGCATGAAGTCTCCTTGCAGCAGTAATAATCATATCACGGCGTCTATTATATAAAAGAGGATCGTCCTGAAGTTCTTTCCAATCAATACCATAAGCGAACGGATTCTTCCTCATACGAACCATCATATAAGTATAGCCAAGCCATTGAATACCTTCGTCCACGTTTGTAACACTTCCTAACGATATTTCTGCATTCAAGTTATCGACTAATTTGGCACTCAATTTTGATTCAATAGGATGCTGTTGGGAAATTAAAGAAATATAATGATCAAGCTTATCACTAGTAGTACAAAGAATCCCGGTACCAAATTGCTCATACTGCGGTCTACCAGCCCGACCAAAGATTTGGAGAACATCAGAAATCCCTAAATCAGTGTAGCCACCTTGTTTTGCATCATACACTTGAGTTCCCTTGATAATTACCACCGCAGCGGGAAGATTCACACCCCACGCCAATGTAGATGTACAGCATAATACTTTGATTACGCCTGCGGCAAACATTCTTTCAGTCAAATTACGATCTGCTCTTAGCATCCCAGCATTATGAACACCAAAACCATGCTGAAACAATTCTTTCAAATCTTTGTTTGTATTCTTTCTGGCTGTCTCTCTTTGAAAATACTGGTACTGTGGATTGTCAGAACAATCAAACAATTCCCGCTCGTGGTTGTCCATAGCATTAGATATGAAACCTCTAGCGGAATTAACAGTTTCTCTTCTTTGGTGCACAAATACCATGACCTGAAGACCTTGGCTAACAAATTCAGCCAATTTATCGTAAGAAACGTTATTTAAATTATCCCTTGCAGTCTTTGATCCTGCTTTACCTCTGACACCAATCAACTCTTGTCTAAGAGGAACAGGTCTGAATGTTTGGTCAAAATAAAACATACCCACATTTCTATTGACCCCCAAAAAATCTGCAACATCAGCATAGTTGGGTAAAGTAGCAGAAAGACCAACAATTCTGATCATCAGCTGGCTACTTTCAACTTGTCTTAAAGTTCTTGCTACCAAAGTTTCAATAACTGACCCTCTATCTTCGTGCAATAAATGAACTTCATCAATAATTAAAAGCTTAACCTTGGATACTAAGTCAGTGTCACCGCTTTGTTTTCTGGTGACCACATCCCATTTTTCAGGGGTCGTCACTATTATTTGAGTGCTTAAAATTTCCAGTTTCGTCAATTGCATATCTCCTGTGAGTTCTCTGACTTTTATACCCAACCACTTCAACTTCTCTGAGTATTTATCTACTATTTCTGCTGCAAGAGCTTTCAAAGGGGCAACATAAACAATTTTGAATTCCTCGTAATCAATATCAATAGACCTATCTCCATTTTCATCAACGGTTTCACTGGTGAACTGGTCAATTGCATGAAGGATTGTAAGCATGGCTACATCGGTTTTACCAGCACCAGTTGGGGCACAAACCAACATGTTTTCATTGGTGTTATATGCAACAGGAAATACAAGGCTTTGCATCTTGTTCAAAGTGGTATACTTACTGAAAGTACCTTTACAAAGGAAGTCTAGATTAGCAATTTCCACTAGCTGTTTGTCACTAATCCATCTATTTTCACGTTGATCAGGATGGGGGATGATCAACTCTTCGTATACTTGATATGAGTTTCTGGTTGAGCCAGCAGGTAATGCATAATTTTTCCCCATAGCAGCCATAAACTGACTATCATCATCTCTCTTGAAGACATGAGCATACTTATTACCTGATACCCTTGGTGCTAGAATTTCGCTCTTTCCTTTTTCTTGATTCTTAATAAGTAGCTGAACTCTTTCTTTAGGGGTCATAAACTTAGACCCAGACCCGTTGTCACTATTGTCTTCCTGGGCTTCAAATGCATCTTTGTTCTGAATGATTTTTGATATCAAATCAAGCTCATCAAATCCCAAAATATCGAACAAGGTTGACTGAATCTCTTCTTCGCTTGAACTGGTAAGCACCAAATTCTTAACACTTTCAAAGAGGTCTTCATTATTGTGAGCAAGCGAAACTCTGGTACACTCATCTCTGATTTCATTAATCGCTTCAATTCCTCCGTTGTTGCTGTCTCTAGCATTTTGGACTCTATCTGTATTAATATCAACGAACTTCGAAACGATTTTTTTTACTGGAATGATCTTTTCTGTATCAGTATCCATCTTAGGAAGCTTAAAGAACGATATTTCGAGTTTTTCCAACGCTTCCATCATCGGACTCATTGCCTGCATGTATGATTTAGTGGAATTAACATCATAGTTAGCCATTTCGATTATTTTAACTATGACTCTTGTCTCTATCTCACTAAAGTTATCTCTCTGAGAAATTCGTATATACAGGAGCCCTGCTGCAACATTTTCAATTCCAACCGTTCAAGCTATTAATAAGTCTGCTAGTAATTTCTGGAATTACTTTTCGAATCAAAAAGATGTAAAATTCTAAGCAACTACAGTGCTACCTAGAAGTTTCAGCTCTCAAACATTTCCTTCAATAGCGAGGAAGGGATCTCTTTAGTCCATTCGATACTTGTGACCTGTATATATCATCGCTCTACCTGCAGTCTCTTCCCGCACTGAAAACTGAAAAAATTATAGATGAGATGCCTAAAAGATTTCAATCAAGCATGGGAAAGAAAACTAGCCAGACAGGCACCTCTTTAAAATCCAGAAGGAGTGGAAAGGCCATTGAAAAGGTGTCTAAGAAAAGACAACATATTGAAAGTGACAGCGAGGATGATCAAGAAGAATTTAATAACGAGAAATTAGTAGATGAAGTTGATAATGATTTCGATGAGGTCGCAGAACTCTTAGGTGAAGACATCGAAGACCCAGATGCCAAAAGGGCTAAGAAGGAAAAGTTTCAACAAGAAGAATCTTCCTCTGCTCCTAAACCAAAGGTTGAAGAAATCACTCAAGAAGATGACGACAAAGATGTTAATTATTCATTTGATAAAGCTGGTTTATCCGAGCCAACTTCCAAAGCTATTCAAGATATGGGATTCAAGACTATGACCAAAGTACAAGCTAAGACCATTCCACCTTTATTAGCCGGTAGAGATGTTTTGGGTGCTGCCAAAACTGGATCTGGTAAGACTTTGGCATTTTTAATTCCAGCCATTGAAATGTTATACTCTTTAAAGTTCAAACCAAGAAATGGTACAGGTGTAATTGTTATTTCTCCAACCAGAGAGTTGGCCTTACAGATCTTTGGTGTTGCCAGAGAGTTGATGGCCCACCATACTCAGACTTTTGGAATCGTAATTGGTGGGGCTAACAGAAGACAAGAAGCCGAAAAATTACAAAAAGGTGTCAATCTTTTAATTGCAACTCCTGGTAGACTTTTGGATCATTTGCAAAATACTGAAGGCTTTGTTTTCAGAAACTTGAGAGCTTTGGTCATTGATGAAGCTGATAGAATTTTAGAGATTGGGTTTGAAGATGAAATGAAACAAATTATCAAAGTTTTGCCCAGTGAAGAAAGACAAACCATGTTATTCTCCGCCACACAAACCACAAAAGTTGAAGATTTGGCCAGAATATCGTTGAGACCTGGTCCATTATATATCAATGTTGTCCCTGAAGCCGAAATATCGACTGCTGATGGCTTAGAACAAGGGTATGTTGTTTGTGAATCGGATAAGAGATTCTTATTGTTATTTTCGTTTTTGAAGAGAAACGTTAAGAAAAAAATCATTGTGTTCTTATCTTCTTGTAATTGTGTTGACTATTTTGGAGAATTATTAAATTATATTGACTTGCCAGTATTGAATTTACATGGTAAGCAAAAGCAGCAAAAGAGAACCAATACTTTCTTTGAATTCTGTAATGCTAAGCAAGGTATATTAATCTGTACTGATGTTGCTGCCAGAGGATTGGATATTCCAGCTGTAGATTGGATTATTCAATTCGATCCACCAGATGATCCAAGAGATTACATCCACAGAGTTGGTAGAACTGCAAGGGGTACCAAGGGTAAGGGTAAATCATTGATGTTCTTGCTTCCATCTGAATTAGGATTCTTGAGATACTTGAAAGCAGCTAATGTACCATTAAATGAGTATGAATTCCCAACTAATAAAATTGCTAATGTTCAAGCACAATTAACGAAATTGATCAAGAGTAATTATTGGTTACACCAATCTGCCAAAGATGGTTACAGGGCTTACTTACAAGCATATGCGTCCCATCATTTGAAAACTGTTTACCAAATTGACAAGTTGGATCTTGTGAAGGTCGCCAAATCGTTTGGATTTGATGTACCACCAAAGGTGAATATAACGATTGGAGCCAGTGGGAAATCTTTGGACAAGAAACATAAGAAACAAAAGGTCGGAAAGGGCCATAGATAATAGCATGCAGATGTAGTGATTAATACATAATGAGTAGTGAAGGTATCTTTAAGTTTTCGCATCCAGATGGAACAGTTGCAAAATTTCAACCTCTAGTTCTTTAAATACAATATTGATGAGCCCTGTATTATGTTCTATAAAGTCAAACCACCAGCTTAACCTGATTAGCTATATCTCCGTGTATCATATTGTATTTTTTTTTTATTTGGTATACTACCCTTTGATCTAACTGGAACACCACTTTTCCTCAATCTCAGATCTTTCTCTAATCATCGCGACGCGTCACCATGAAGTACCAGGACTACATCACGGAGGAACCCCAAAGGGCCAACAAACGTAGTCCCATTCTCATCCCCGATGAATACGATAAGAAAGACGACTTTGTTCTTCCCCCAGCAGGGAGACAATATGATCGTCAATTTTTCTCCATGTATCAAGCAAGATTAAAGATATTGAAAGCTAGAGTCGACGCAGATGCTACTAAAAAGTGGGGGAATGGTACCCGTAAACGTGACGGACAAACCATTCATAAATCAGACAAAATATTGAATATTGTGAGTAACCAGATTTGTTGGGTCAGTGGAACAGTTTTCTGTGACTTAAACAATAAATTGGATATTTTAAAAGACGTTGAAAACGGCAACGACGATGTATTGCCCGTTGTCCCCTCAAGTTACCGTACACAAGATGATGAAGAGGTGATTATGTTAGAGGATGAGAGTGGTAGGGCGATACTTCATGGAAAAGAGTTTTTTCTGAATAATATCTTGGTAACTGGTGTAGTCGTTGCAGTATTGGGTATTGAGCTCCAGGCTGGGATATTTGAAATCATTGATGTTGTTCACCCAAGTATATCGCCACAGAAGCCTTTGTGTCTGGGAACTCGTTCTGGTAAGATAGCATTTATTTCAGGGCTTGAAATATCTGAACCAAGCGACTATGACTTAAAGCTTGAACTTCTTAAACTGTACATCCAAGGAGAAGTAGGTGATAATAATGAGCAGGAGTTCGTCAGTGGCATATCTCAGGTAATAATTGCCGGTGATTCGTTTAAAGAAAAAGAAACAGCTGCTAATGATGATTACTATACACTGAATAATTATGGGTCTAAGAATATCTCAAAGTTCTCTACTGAATCTCTCCAACTTTTCGATAGATTCGTCACCGAGATTGTCGCTACGTGCAACGTTGGTGTGATGCCGGGAGATAATGATCCTACAGACATATGTTTACCACAGCAAAAGCTCCACAGATCATTTTTCTTATCCAGTAAAAATTATGTGGGGAATAACGTTAAAGCTTTGACTAACCCAGTTTGGTTAGAAGCTAACGGTGTACGTCTTTTGGGTACATCCGGACAAAATATCAGTGACATTCTTAAGTATCTAACCAGTGAAAAGCTTGAAGACCCTGATATCGTTCTAAAGGTCATGGAATCTACACTTAAATGGCAAAATATCGCCGCCACAGCACCTGATACCTTATATTGTTACCCATTCAACGATTACGACCCATTTACATTAAAAGATGAAACACCTAAAGTTTATTTCGCAGGTAACCAAGAAAAGTTTAGTACTAAAAGGATAAAGTTAGAAGACGCTGAAGTGCGTTTGATCAGCGTACCGAAATTCATTAAGACAGGAGAGATTGTAGTGATGGACTTAGATAGTCTTGAATGTGAAGTTGTTAAGATTACAACTTAATGGTCTATATTATAAATCCATTTCTAGACTAAAGAGGTATCAGGTAATCTCCCTCAGCAGGGTTATGCAATCCAATGTATCACCAGTGCGCTACACTTCGTATCCACATTAACGCACTAACAATAGGCTTTAGTATAGTTCTAACTCACACGTCTAATCACCTACAGATACTCCAATTTATACCTTTAACCTAATATAAACAATGTATACGAATACATAAACTCATCTGCATCTCTCTACGCTTTTGTATTGTTACATCTGCGGTGGCTCCCCTCCCCCAGACTGCTTCTAAATATATAATACGCAACAGTCGTGTCCAAACGCGGGAGTAAAAATTCTCAGTCATTTTCCCACCGAACTTCAAGTTTTAAACATTCTTTTTGAGAGGTACTTAACTCATAATTAATTGCTAGTCATTCGTAACTTCATACATCGGTACGTGCGTACACTGTCAATCCATCGTCACGTTACAGTCCCTTTTACGACCTTTTCTCTTTCACCTTCCTTCATTCAATTGATTGACGCCCATTTGACCAATTCAACTCCTTGAAATAGTCTTCCAGTTCCTATCATGAGTGACGATAGAAACCATTTGAATATCCCCACTGCCGGGACCAATGGAAAGAAAAGAAACTTGCATATTGCACACAGACGTTCACCTTCAGAGCTCACCAACTTAATGGTAGAACAGTACAATCTCCAACGTCAATTGGAGGCCGTTCAGGCGCAGCAGAAACAATTGATGCAACAACAGCAACAGCAGCAGCAGCAGCAGCAGCAACCATTCAACCCCCGTAATGACATGGCCCCACCTTCCAATTCGTATAGCTCTCATTCAAGGTCATCGTCGATAAACTCCAATAGTGGCCACAGAAGGACTGGTTCCAATTCGAACATGGGCCACAATAGAAGACATTCCTTAGGGTTGAATGAGGCCATTAAAGCTGCTGCTAACCAAAGACAGTCTAATTTGAATAGCTTGAGCCCTTCCTCCAGTAGTCGCAATACAAGTCCTACTGTTGGTGGTGGAAGCAGCGGATCCGGCACAGTAGATGAACCCGTTGGCTCTTTCAGATTCCCAGCTAGCTCCACCAGTGATGAGAGCGATCCTTCAACTGGATTGAGCTCATCTCCTCCATCCGGCGGCCACGGAAGATCTAGATCTTTGGCTTACGGTCAACCTTCCTTCAAATTTCCTCCTGAAAAAAATACTTTATTACCTCCAACACCTAATTTCAATATCAGTCATAGCCCAGACAGAAATCAAGGTCATCAAAAAAGAGGATCACATTACAGAACTAACTCTAGAAGTTACGAGTCCAATAACTCCAATATTAACAATAATTGGAGAAGCCAACAATCCCACCAAAGACAAGGTTCTCAATTAGAACCTCCTCAACCGTTTGTTCCTGGGCACAGGCACAGGAATTCTTCATACGGTGGTTCTTCGGTTTCCTCCCTCTCCCTGTTTTTGCCCAATGGGCAAAATAACAATAATCAGAATAATGCCAACGGTAGAAAGTCCCTTTTCGCTCCTTACTTGCCTCAATCTTCACTCCCTGATCTTATCAATGAAGGTAAATTGGTCACCGGTACTTTGAGAGTTAACAAGAAGAATAGATCTGATGCTTATGTTTCAACGGACGGTTTGTTAGATGCTGATATCTTCATTTGCGGATCCAAAGATCGTAATCGTGCTTTAGAAGGTGACTTTGTGGCGGTTGAATTATTAGTGGTCGATGAAGTCTGGGATTCTAAAAAGGAAAAAGAAGAGAAGAAGAGAAGAAAAGATACTAATTACACGAAGTCTTCTTCAACTTCTGTGTTGAACGATGATATCAATAATGATGCCACTTCATTCCCTTCATCCTCTGGTACTGATCACCTCAAACCCGAAGATACCGCTAACCTTGGTAGAAAAGGATCTTTGAAACAAAGGCCAACAATGAAGAAAAACGATGATGTCGAAGTCGAAGGCCAATCCTTACTTTTAGTTGAGGAAGAGGAAATCAACGATGATGTCAAGCCATTGTACGCAGGTCATGTTGTGGCTGTTGTTGACCGAATTGGTAACCAATTATTTGCTGGAACTTTAGGTTTATTAAGGCCAGCTCAAGCTGCTCAAGCTGCTAGAGATAAAAAAGACGGTAAAGAATCATCAGTTCAAACTCCAAGAGCACCAAAGATTGTTTGGTTCAAACCTACTGATAAAAAGGTTCCATTAATCGCTATTCCTACCGAGCAGGCCCCTAAAGATTTTGTTGAAAATCATGAGAAGTACGCTAATGACTTATTTATTGCCACCATAAAAAGATGGCCAATCACTTCCTTACATCCTTTCGGCACATTGGTCAACAGATTGGGTAGAATCGAAGATCCTGAGACAGAGATCGACGCTATTTTGAGGGACAATAATTTCATGTGTGATGAATATCCAAGTGGTGAAGAAAACAGGGCAATTCTTGAGTCTTATATTAGTGAGTTACCACCTACCGAAAGTGAATGTGAAAACCCCAAGAGAACACCATATTTCTATGATTACATTATCGCTTTTTCTCCAAATGATGAATTTGTTGATCATGCATTGCACGTAAAGAGGTTGTCGGACACTAAGATCGAGTTAGGTTTCCATGTAGCTGATGTTTCATATTATATTGAATCAGGTTCAATCTTAGATAGGAAGACAAAGAAAAGATCATCCTCGGTGTTCTTACCCCAAAAGGTTGCGCATCTCTTGCCTCCTGAGGTCAATGATATAATTTCATTTAAGGAGAACGAAAAGAACTTGGCGGTGTCTGTGGTGTTCGAAATCGATACTACCAATTTTGAAGTTGAAGATCTTTACATTCACGAATCTGTGATTATCCCAAAACAGAAGATTACTTTTGATTCTGTTGATGCCATATTCAGCGGTAAGACTGTTGATTCTATCTCTTCTGCTACTTCAGATTATGTCAAGACCTTCAATTTAATCGCCAAAGAGTTCCGTCGTCAAAGACTTAATGACAGAGACTTAGACATCACACCCAACTTGACTTTATTGGATAGATTAGACGATGAAAAGGTAAGATTGGACTTGAATATCTTCAAGGACAGTAGAATCTATGATGTCATCTCTGAAATCTCCCATAAGGTCAATAGTGCTATAGCAGCTAAAATCCACGCTGGATTAGGTGATAAAGCATTGTTGCGTCGCCACCCATTGCCTACTTTACTGAAGATGGAAACTTTTGTTAGAAAGGCTGCCAATTTGGGATTCAAAATTGATACCACTGACTCGGCAACTCTTCAAAGGTCTATTTTGTCTATCGAAGATCCAATCAGCAGACAATGTATCGAAACCTTGTTATATAAATGTATGACAAGGGGTAAGTACTATGTTGCAGGTAGACAAGATCCCGATAGTTATAGTCATTACTACTTCAATTTACCTTTATACACTCATTTCACCTCACCTTTGAGAAGATATTCTGATATTGTGGTTCACAGGCAATTGAAATCATTGATAAATCCTGAATATGAAACAATGCAGGATTTGGACTCATTGAAGGCAATTGCTGATTATTGTAACTTCAAAAAGGATTGTGCAAATAGTGCCCAAGAGCAAGCCATTCACCTATTACTATCTCAAAGTATCAATGGATTGAGTAAAGGGGCTGGCCAGTTGTTGTGTATGGGTACTGTTGTCCAAGTTTATGAGTCATCCTTTGACATCTTTATTCCGGAATTTGGAGTTGAAAAACGAGTCCATGGTGATCAACTTCCATTAGCGAAGGCCGAATTCGACAAGAGTAATAGAGTATTGGAATTGTTCTGGGAACAAGGAGTGGACTCTGCTACGTATATTCCATCTGATGAAAAATCAACATTATCTTATAGATCTTCTATCAAGAATAAGTACAGAGCATCGTCTGCAGAAGCAGTAAAAATTCAAGCTCAATCGTTTAAAGACAAAAATAAAGATACTGCAGATGAAATATTTGACAAGTTATCGAAATTGAACATTAACCCTCCTGAATTGAAGGTCCCAACAGTTGAAGGTAATAACGAAGGGTTATCACCTTATTTGAGCTCTCTCACCACCAGAAAAGAAGGAGAATACAACATTCAAGAGATTCGTGAATTGACGCAAGTACCGGTTTTAATAAGGGCTGAAATTGGTATGGCGCTTCCTTGTTTGACTGTTAGAGTATTAAACCCATTTTCTGAGTAACGAATTAATATATATATATATCTATTATGTTGAAGCAGTTCTCTCTGATTATCTCGATGATCCTGCACATTTCGCACTTGACTCTGAAAATTTTATTGGTAAGCTAGATCAGTGAAGTAATGGTCTCCGAAAAAAACACTTCTTCAGTTGCTAATGGCGATACCCAGTTCAAGGGTTCTCTGGAAAATCTGTCACTGGTAGATCTTGCTGCTCCAAAGTCAGTAGTACCCTCTAAAAGAGCTAGACTAAGTGAGGAAGACTACGGTACTCCTCTACAAACCAGAGTCGCTTCTCCATGCACTTTAAACCCTCCAATAGACAGTGATGGATTATCGTGGCCATCTGTTGGTGCCCGCTCTCGGATTGACCAAGGCGAAGAAGAATCTAAGGCCAGAGAAGGACGTATAGCTGAAGCAGTCAAGACCATTCTACATGAACTTGGAGAAGATGTGAACAGAGAAGGTTTACTTGAAACTCCGGAGAGATATGCCAGGGCCATGTTGTATTTCACCAAAGGTTATGAAGACAATATAAGAGATGTTATCAAAAGAGCCGTATTCGAAGAAAACCATGATGAAATGGTTATTGTAAGAGATATTGAAATCTACTCTTTGTGTGAGCATCATCTTGTTCCATTTTTTGGAAAAGCTCATATTGGTTATATTCCAAACAAGAGAGTCTTGGGATTATCTAAATTAGCTCGGTTGGCAGAGATGTATGCAAGGAGATTTCAAGTCCAAGAAAGATTAACAAAACAAATCGCTATGGCTTTGAGTGAAATGCTTAAACCTAGAGGTGTAGCTGTTGTTATTGAAGCCACACATATGTGCATGGTTAGTCGTGGTGTTCAAAAGACTGGCTCATCTACCACCACCAGTTGCATGTTGGGTTGTTTTAGAGAAGACCCAAGGACTAGAGAAGAGTTCTTAACTCTATTGGGGAGACGTTAGTATAGTTTATACGTAGAGATATGATCATGGGAACTTTCAACAATGTTACCATTTATGACGTTATGACATTCAACTTCATACTATAGTATATACGAATGAATATCTATTAGAAAATATAATTTACAGTTTTAGTATACAATATCGAGGTTTTGAGCAATCAAGTTTGCTAAATGAAGTACACCTCTATCATCTCCATATTGAGCCATAATCAGAACACCTTGGGTATGTTCTCCATTCCCTACAGGTATAGAAATCGAAGGAATACCTGCGAGTGAAGAAGGGGTCGTTAATATATCGTTGGTATAACCTTCGAGTAAATTTTTCTTCTCTGCCTCAACAAACTCGGCTATTGTCGATGGTTTGGTTATTGTGGTTGGTGCTAACAAGAAATCACACTTACTAGGCCTCAAAGTTATATCTGACTGAGTAATCATATTCGGCAAGCAAAAGACGTCATTGAATTCGTCAACCAATTGTTTACGAAGCTCAGTGGCCTTGATATAATGGTCTCCAGAATCAGAGGAAATCGTATAGTTCCCAAGAATGATTCTCCTCTGTACTTCTTTACCAAACCCTAATGATCTATTGCCTTTTACCACCCCTTCAGCACCGTTAAACTCTTCGTGATTGGCGCCATATCGAACCCCATCATACCTAGAGAGATTAGAAGCAGCTTCAGCGGTAGCTATAGTGTAGTAAGCCAGTAACAGTTTTTCTATTGACGGAATGGATACTTGGACTATATTATGGCCCTGGTCTAGGAGAACTTCTGCTACTCTAAACAATTTGTCCCTAGTGTCTTGCGTCAATTCCTCTACCAAGAACTCATCCGGTATTCCAATAGTGTATTTACCGTCTCTAAGATCATCTCTCTTATTACTCGCTTCTTCTATTTCTTGTCTTACAGAAATAGGAGTCGACGTAGGATCTTTAGAATCGAACTTGTCCAATACTCCAAACACATCCATTACCTTCGAACACTCGCCTGCTATTATCCCCACTGTGTCAAGAGTTTGAGCGTATGGCACAACCCCCCACCGAGATATTCTTCCGTATGAAGGTTTAAACCCGTATACTCCACAATAACTGGCTGGTAATCTGATTGAGCCTCCTGTATCCGTGCCTAATGAGAACGTACAAAGTTTTGCTGCCACACTTGCAGACGATCCACCAGAAGACCCTCCGGTCACATAACACCCATCAAATAGTGGGTTTAAGCTGGGCCCGAAAACAGAGTTCGTGTTTGAGGACCCCATTCCAAACTCATCCATGTTGTTTTTACCAACGAGGTCGAAGCCAGAACCATTCAATAGCTTTACTACAGTTGCATCCATGGGACTTTCAAAACCAGCAAGAATCCCTGACCCACACGTCGTAGTATTGGTGAGAATGTTGTCCTTGACAGTATAAGAGGAAGAGGTTCCAAGTTTTCCCATTTGTTTGACCACACTGTTCCATTGGTCTGTCACTGAACTATATCCACGTACATATGGTGATCTTAATATTCCAATTGGTAGCCTCCATGTTTCTTTGAACAACCCTGCAGCCCTCTTGATCATATCTCTACGCTGATCTAACTAACTCCACAATGCGAAACTGAAAAATTCTCATCATATATCATTGATCGTAATTTTAATTACCACCTAGAATGGCTATTACACTTTCCAGTGATAAAGGCAAGAAAACCTTCAATCTCGTGAATAACTTGAAGATTGCTATTGCATCCAAAGTCTTCAAAATCGATGTTGACACCGAAGGTGACTCATCACTCAAGCTTTCCAAAGAGGGATTTACTTTAGTTGAACCAAATGCTATAGTTCAATACCTTGCCAATGACTTTAGTGCTGACCCTGTTGTATTGAAAGAGCTGACGATTCTTTACGATGCTATAAAGTCTGATGATAAAGCAGCTATTTCATCATTCTTAAAAGACCAATGTCCTTTCAGTAAACCGCAGACCACTGCTTCCCAGATCATTTTGTTCTCTGCTCTTCACCCATTCTTGAAGGATGCGGAATCTAACAGCTGGACCCAATGGGCTGGTGATATTTCCAAGCTCGAACCGGTAGCTGAAGGTATCAAACTTGCTAGCACCATCACCAAGGTTGACAGACCGAAGGCCGTTAACAATGGCACCAAAAATATTGTACCAGGCCACACTGTGAAACCACACGACGAAAGCATTGTTCCTAAAGCAGATGAAAAGAACATTTTAATCACCTCCTCTTTACCTTATGTTAATAATGTTCCTCACTTGGGTAATATTGTGGGCTCGGTTTTATCTGCCGATATCTACTCTCGTTACACCAAGGCAAGAAACTACAATTCATTGTACATCTGTGGTACTGATGAATATGGTACTGCTACTGAAACCAAGGCGTTAGAAGAAAAGGTTACCCCAAGACAATTATGTGATAAGTATGCTGCCCTTCACGCTGAAATCTACAAGTGGTTCGATATTGGGTTCGACTACTTCGGTAGATCTGCTACTGAATTACAAACTGAGATTGCTCAAGATATCTTCATGAAATTGTACAACAATGGTTGCTTGGAAGAAAAGACTACAACTCAATTGTACTGTGAAACGCATAATTCTTTCTTGGCTGATAGATTCGTCGAAGGCACTTGTCCGAAGTGTCAATATGACGATGCTAGAGGTGATCAGTGTGATAAGTGTGGTGTTTTGTTGGACCCTTTTGAATTGATTAACCCTCACTGTAAGTTGGACAATGCTACACCAGTTCCAAGAGACTCTACCCACATCTACCTTAAATTAAATGACTTGGAAAAGGACTTGAAGGTTTGGGTTGAAGATGCTTCTTCCAAGGGAGAATGGTCAAAGAATACCAAGACTATCACCCAAAATTGGTTGAAACAAGGTTTAGAACCAAGATGTATCACCAGAGATTTGGTTTGGGGTACTCCAGTTCCTTTGGAAAAATTCAAGGAAAAAGTCTTATATGTGTGGTTTGATGCCCCAATTGGTTATATTTCTATCACAGCGGAGTATTTCCAAAACAAGGGTACTACTGAATATTGGAGAAAGTGGTGGCAAAACCCCGAAAATGTTAACTTGTTCCAATTTATGGGTAAGGATAATGTTCCATTTCACACTGTTGTTTTCCCAGCTTCTTTAATCGGTACCAAGGAACCATGGACTAAGGTTCATCACGTTTCTACCACTGAATACTTACAATATGAAGGAGGAAAATTCTCGAAATCCAGAGGCGTTGGTGTTTTTGGTAATAATGCTAAAGATACCGGCATTCCTGCTTCTGTTTGGAGATACTATTTGGCATCTATCAGACCAGAAACCAGTGATTCCCAGTTCTCCTGGACTGATTTTGTTGCTAAAAACAACTCTGAACTATTGGCCAACTTGGGTAACTACGTTAACAGAATTGTTAAATTTGCTGTGGCTAAATACAATGGAGTTATTCCAGAATTTAAAACTGAAAACGTTGAAATCTTTAAAGCTTTTGAAGAGGACATCAACAAATTGATTGAAAGTTACATCAAGACTATGGAAGGTGTTAACTTGCGTAGAGGTTTGGAGATTGCCATGGCCATTTCTGCTCGTGGTAATCAATTCTTGCAGGATAATAAATTAGATAACAGCTTATATGAAAACTTGCCAGACAAGTCTGATGCTGTAATTGGTATTGGTTTGAACTTAGCCTACATCCTTGGAAGTATTTTCAGCCCATACATTCCTGAAACTACCAAACAAATCAATGAAATTATGAATGCACCAACTTTATCAATTCCTGATAAATTTGAGATTATTCTTAAAGGTGGTCACTGTATCGGTAAACCGCAATACTTGTTCAAGAGAATCGATGAAAAGAAGATCGATGAATGGAGAGCTTTGTATGGTGGGAAACAAGTTGCTTAAAGAACTTTGAAATCTATATAATATAATAAATAATTAAACTATACTCCCCACTTTTTGACTGCAAAATTACCCCAAAATCACGCGAAATTATTCCCCCCACAAACTATAAAAGGGGGCAGTAATCCCCCTGTAGATCCCTTTTTTTAACAATTAGAGACAATTATTAAGTCTCCAAGCATGTCATCTTTATCATCCAAAGCAATCGCCGGTCTCGTTACTGGTTTAGCCGCTCCTCCAATTGCAACTAAGATGATTTTAGAACCGTATCTCATTAGAACAAAATACGATGAAATAGATCTGATAAAGCACGATATTGATCACATCGGCTGGCATGTTCGGAACTTGGAAGAATTAACTGGAGTCAACAAAGATGATATTTATGTTCCAGTCACTTATTTCCAAGGGAGGTACTAAAGCGATTATAAGGTTCGACCGATAAGAAGCCGAGTGTACCTTGTAGATTATATGTACAGTAATATAAATTAAGTTGAGGAACTCCGAATGTCTCCGGGACAATTAATTTTTGGAATTACATTACTTTTTACATTGAAGGTGACTTTTTGGGGTGACTTTCGGATGATACTGTCGAATCATTGCTGGGGGCAACACGATTTGGTATTTTCCGATCAATGCAACAGGTAGATTGTGCAATAATCAGAAACTTCAACCGAGCTGTTTTTGTGGTTAACAGATAAGAAAAGTTCTTGACAATCAAGAGATAATCAATTCTTATGTTGCACTATAGCAATCTCCTACTTCGGCTACCCGGCTGCTTTAACTAGTGCATTTCAACTGAGTGAAACCTTAAGCTTATATATCTAAGATTGTGTATCACACTACATCCTCCCTTTTAAGACATAACCACGAACTCTATTCAAATTGGACTATTCAATACAGCGATGGAATCCTGTGCTTCTCCTAGACATGCTCTTCCGATTTTCGATTACTATAGCATTCTTGTATAAACTTACGTACTGTATAATGGTTGCAAAATGTTTGCGAATAAATATTTTTTTTTATGCACAGAATCTCCGACGTAAATCATACCAAAAGAAATCCTAAGATTTACCGCAATACTTTTCACATACCTTTTTCTCATAAACAATTACTTAAACTTGAAGCTATTTCTTAGAAGATGCCGCTTGTGTTGTTTGGGTAATTTCGGCTATTGTCTATAGTCTTGAACGCGGCTCCACGTGGGAGACCTGTATTGCACTATCAGCCAAATTCCAGAAATTGTGCATTATTTACGGGTGAAAACCTCTAAAGGTTTGGTCACTTGGCGAATATTCCGAAACATTACTGCATATAAGAAAATTCCGACTCAAAATGGTTTGGCAATTTCCCAAATAACTGCAAAAACTGTGTACAAGAAGAAAAAGTCCAACGGTTTTAGAATAACATTATTCAAATCTGTAATTCAAGCATTTCTAAAGATAAAGTTTAAATATGGCTCACCTTCCCCTAGGTATATTTTAAGATCCACAGGTAATGAAGTTTTTCTCTACGTTGCTACTTGCAGCTTCTGCTGCTGCCCATACCATTCAAGGTATGGGTTCTATCAAGAGTCAATTGGATAAAAGAGAAGAAATGGACTTGATTGAAAATCTTTTCGATAACTTACCGTTTCCTGACCAAGACTATATTAACAGTCATTTGAACGTTTTGACTAGTTTCAATGGCTCTAAATGTGATGCTTGTAAAAACAAATTGAAGAAAGCTAGAACTTGGTATGATGAAGATACTAAGAATCAGCATTTAATCGCATTTACTTTGTTTAAGTATTGTTTATCTTTAAACAAGAATAAACCATCCAAATGTGATACTACGGACTTTTTCCTTACCACTCAAAATAAGGCTCATAATATTGATCCAGAAATCTACGATTCAGGATTTGGTGATGAAACCTCAGTGAATCTTTTCGATAATGACTTTATGCAGATGTTGAAAAGGTTCAATCTCTCCAGTGAGTTGGACATGGATTACTATTGTTACTATAAAGGAGATGCTTGTGACTTGCCAGAAACTCTTGATGTTGAAGCTGAATATAATTTAAGCTCCAAATGGCCAAAAAAACAAAAAAAACATTATTTTGAACCAGTTTATGATCTTGAGGATAGGGAAAGATTCAATGTCTTGCACATTACCGATTTCCATACTCATTTAAGATATACCGTTGGTTCTGAAGCCGACTGTGATCAAAAGACTTGTTGTATGATCGAAACTTACTCTGAAGACTTACCAGAAAAAAAGGATTATAACTTTACCCAAAAGTACTTCAAGTATGATCCTGAGCTCACTGATATCGACTTTTCGTTCTACCCGCTGGCTCATTACGACTCTGAAGGAAATTATGTGAAGGGTGACTACTACGATTTGCCTGCTTCAAGAGGTTGGGACAACAAGAAAGAACCGGCCACTACTTGGGGTGGTTACAAATGCGATGCTCCAGTTGTCTTGGTTAACAATACCATGAAATACATTGGTAGTATGAAAGATAAGGAGTTCGAATTCACATTATTCACAGGTGATTTGGTTGATCACGATAAGATTCACTGTACCCCAAACATAACGAAGCACTCTGAACTCTTGGGTTTGAAGATTATGAAGGAACACTTGGAAGATATTCCGGTTTATCCATCCTTGGGTAACCATGACACTTTTCCATACGGTCAATTGGCTCCGCAGAAATACGACACTGAAAACGTTTATCAATATAACAGCGAAATGTTGAGTGAAGTATATGTTGAAGAAGGATGGTTCAATGCCAGCGAACAAAAGGGAATCAAGGAACATTATGCTGGTTTCTCTCACGTCACTGAAAGAGGTCTTAAGATTATTTCCTTGAATTCGAATGCCTACTACCAAAAGAACTTGTGGAATTATATCAACTTAAGAGCTGACTACGACCCATTCGGGCAATGGGATTTCTTGATTAATGAATTGATTGAAAGTGAGGCACAAGGTCAAAGGGTTTGGATTATGGCACACATTCCATCCTCAGATGAAGATACTTTACCAATTCAATCCAGAATTTTTTCTAAGATTGTTGAAAGATTTAGTCCTTACACTATTGCCAACATTTTCTATGGTCATACCCACAAAGACCAATTTAAGATCTTTTTCTCTTCCGACTCCTCTGACGCTAAAGATGTTGAAAAAGAAGTCACCAACATGGCTTGGATCGGTCAATCTGTTACTCCAAGAAAACACTTGAACCCAGCCTTCAAGTACTACGAGGTTGAAGACCAGTCTTTCAACGTCATGAATACTTACAATTATTATGCTTCATTGAATGAAACTTTTGTTAGTGGTGGTGATGAACCGGTATGGAGATTCGAATACTCTGCCAGAGATGTTTATGATCCAGAGCACACCTGGCCAGAAGAAGCTCCATTAAATGGTACGTTCTGGAATGAATATGTTTTCCAAAAGATTAGCGATAAGTCTAACATTGACTTCAACCAATTGTACACTAATTTACAATACCGTCTGACTCGTAAAACACCAGATTGCAACAAGGATGGAAAGCTTTCCGATGACTGCTACAATGAAAATTACTGTAACATTGGTAAGCAATATTCTGACGAATATATCAAGTGTCTTAAAGACTAATTTAAACTAATTTAAACTATTTTATTCATTAGACTAGAAAATAAATTTAAAATTTACACTACTATACATTCAATTTTCCCCAGGAACATAATGGTCAACTTTTCCATAGTCTCCATCAGATCTACCATGTCCACCTCTACCTCTTGAGTTACCACGACCGCCTCTGAAGAAACCTCTTCCTCTGAATCCCCCTCTAGGACCCCTAAATCCTCCTCTACCACCACCATATCCACCTCTACCTCCGCCATATCCACCTCTACCTCCAACATTGTAGGGACCCTCATGTTGGGCCTGTCCACCAAATGCACCTCTTCCAAATTGTCTTCCTTCTCTGAAGCCAGGATCTAAATCTATTTCAAGGCTCTGTCCATCTAATATCGTACCTTTTAAATACTTTATAGCATTGAGAGATCCTGCTTCCTCTTTATAAATTACAAAACAGAATCCACAAGGCGTAAGCTTATTTCTATCTAACCCCATGATGATTTTGTCAATACTTCCACACTTCAGGAATAATTCGAACAACTGCTCTTCTGATGTAAAGTTTGATAAGTTTCCCACGTAGATAGTCTTGGAGTGTAATGCTTTTTGTAAATCATCAAACACTTGTCTCCTTATAGCTTTCCGGATGAGGTACTGTGATGGCCTGTCTAATCTGTCTGCCGAATGCTTATAGTTTTCTTCTAAGAGCTCCATTGAAAGATATTCTGAAAAATTCAATTAGGTGAAAAATCGCGAGATTAACTAACTAGCTATGTTCAAATCTGTCTTCAAGTCTGGAATACGAGCATCTTATGATGTGCTGAACAACCCAAGTTTCGTCTCAGAACCTTGGTATATATATCCTGCTAAGCACAATGGTACCGGGAAACCCGCCTCGGTTTTTATTTTCGATAAGACAAAATTCGAATCAAGCGTTAATAAATTATGTGCCAATATGGCTAATACTAAAAACCCTCGAGTAATTATCAGTGAATGCTATGAGTTGATCAAGCACGAAGTAAGCCAAATGTCAAAGTTAAAACATCCTCAGATCCTCACCATTTTTGAAGTTTTAGAAGAGACTAAATCCAAGTTCTTATTTGCAACTGAGCCCGTAGTTGATAACTTGATGACGATAAACTTTGACCAAAATCTTGATGAATTGAGCATTCAGAAAGGTTTGTTAGAAACTTGTAAAGGACTTCAATTTCTCCACAATTATGGATCGATTATCCATATGAATTTGCAACCTTCTTCTATATTTGTAAATCAGCAAGGAGATTGGAAACTTTCTGGCTTTCGATTTCTTCAGAATTTGAATGAATTATCACCACAAGAAAGAGAAAATCATTATCTCAGTAACACATCGATTGTCCCTTTTGTTAACTTGAACTTAAATTTCACGGCTCCAGAATTAGTTATAGACACGAATCATATACTTGATTTTGCTAACGACATCTGGTCTTTGGGGTGCTTGATTTACTACATATACAATAAGGGAGAGTATTTGATAAACTGTTTTGATTCTAGTAATGTCAACGATTACAAAAGTGAATTCAGGAAATTGGAAACAAAATTCTATAATCATAGAGTAGGCGATTTGAAATATGTGTTAAAAAACGTTCCGGATCAATTGTTTCCTATTTACCCTTCTATTCTAGCGAGACAACCACATGATAGAAAAACTATTGACCAAATGATAGACTCGGACTATTTTAATGGTAGTTTGATCAAGGCCATGTGGTTTGTAGATGAATTCCCCACCAAATCCTTAGAAGATAGGGCAACTTTCCTTCAAGGGTTGATGGAAAAGAAAGATGGTAAACCATTTTTGGATCAGTTTCCCCAAAGTTTTAAAACCAACAAGTTACTCCCACTCTTAATTGGTTTCCTAAGAAGTGAATTGGCTGTTAGTCTCACCAAAGAAGATCAAGAAAGTGGTCTCAGGGTACAAACTGGTTGTTATGCTCTCAGCTTGATTTTACAAATCGGATCCCGCCTTTCTAATCTATCATTTCACGACAGGATTTACGAACAATTATTCGTCCCTGACCCTAAACTTAAGAAAAAGGACAGAATTGATTACTTTGATAAAATGATTAATTTGTCTGTTAAAATGAGATTAACTTTGATTGAGAATTTGGAAGTATTAGTGGAAAAATTGAATGATAAAGATTTAGTTAACATTATAAAAAATTCGTGCTCTTTGATGTTGACATTACCTTCCGACGAACAAAATTTGAAAGCTGAACAAGTCAAAACACAGGACTTATTTTTATCAAAAATCAAACTATACATCAAGAAGTTTGACTTCCCTTATATCAAAAATTCATTCTTTCCATTGATCTGTCAGGTTTTCAAAACCACCGGCGTCTTGTCAACAAAACTCGCTACTATTTCTGCTTTTGAAGATATTGTCAAGAATAATGTTATTGACAAATTGATCGTCACTGAACAACTCTTACCTATCTTCCAAAATCTCAAAAGTAGAGATAAAAGGATTATAAATAGCTGTTTGAAGTTTTTTATTCACTTGAGTAATGATGATCGTATTCTGTTGGATTTAGAAACTGTTGTGGATTCAATTTTGACTGTTTGTTTGAAGTTAGTCTTTGGTTGTAACGAATGCACTCAAACTGAATTCAAATCATACATTAAGCAAGTTAATGACATCCAAGATAAATTAATCAAAAAGAAGTTGAAAGATTTACCTACGAGAGCTCCAGAAAAGTCTGACACCTCCAAACTGTCCAATTTTGAATCATTGATTAGTACACAAGCAATCAATTCTAATAATATGGATCAAAAGATCACTGGACCTCAAACTCCAACAATTGCACCAAAAAAACCGAACGTAAGAGCCCAGAGTGCCTCTTCTATAGATTCTCGGGTCAGTTCTAGACCGCTACGTAAGGTCGAAACGCCTGTTTTACAACCTAAAAGAAACATCCAGCCATTGAAATTAGGATCAGAACCAAAAAATAAGCCACCACTCTCTTTCGGTGCAACTTCCCTGAATACTGTTCCTTCCAGTTTGTTGAATAAACTTGAGGGAACATTTGATAATGAGTTTCTGGACTTTCAGAGTGCTACTCCCTCAAAAACTTCTCAACCAAATTCTAGATCCTCACCCGTATCTTTTCATCCAATGAACCCTCAGTCACCAAAAGTACCACCAGGATTTAATAATAATATTTTAACTCCTATGCATACGTCACTGAACAATAACAGCTCTATAAATTTGTCTCATAAGAATGATGACCTTTTGGACCTTTTATGAGGATAATTCTGCATATAATTTAATACTTCTTCATCTTTAACATGACACTACCATATAATTTAACTGGATACTTTATTATACATATGAACTACGTAATAGCTTTATTTTATTAATCACAAGCATTAATTTAACATGCAACAGTTGTGCCCGTGTATTTTGCAATTATCGCATTGAATTCGTGAGGCTTTTTGCAGCTAAATCTCTCTAAAATTTAGAAAGCTAAACGCTGCAGTTCTCTAAAGGGGAGAAGTATAAAAGCGTTTTTCTTTTAAATATCTTTCCTTGAGCATACAATTCTTAGAAGGCCCTGTTTGGATACTAAGCCCGGTTATTAAAGATTTTGCGTAGGCTGTATATTGACGGAGTCAGGGTAGCCTAAAGAAAACAATAGAAACAAAGTATTGTCCATAGTTCGTTGGATTCTCTAAGTAATTGTCAGGCTTTCTCACTTCGACGGTATCCTGGACTATCCTCCAATTTTGCTTTTAATGCAACTAGCAGTAGCCTACATCCGCGGTTTCTATTTCTCGCAGTGAAGATCACTAATTGAAATACTACTTACCGATGTACCCAGATCCACTTAAGGCTGTCGTAAGACAATTAACAGAGAATGTGGTAATTGCCTCCACTCCATTCACCAGAGCTAACACCATGAACTTTGGAGGAAGAATGAGTTTGTTCAATTATGACGATCAGATAGTAGTTTGGTCTGCCATTCCGTACGGAGATGAGGTAGTAAGAAGTTTGAAATTATTGACCGGCAAAGAGAGTGATTATAACGTCAAGTACTTAATCATCCCAGATGTTGAACATACCATGGCGGCAAAGTCTTTCAAGGACAAATATCCAGACCTTAAAATTATAGGTATGGAAGGAGTGGAGGTCCCATTCAAAATAGACTACACCGTTAGTACAAACACTGCCAACAAGCTACTCGATAAACAAAATTTGATGCAATTGGGAATAAAAGACGATATAATATTAAATAACTTTGAGTTTGTGTACTTGCCTTCTCACCCTAACAAAGAATTGGTAATGTTTGATAAGAACTCGAAAATCTTATTCCAAGCTGATTTGCTTTTATGTTTAGGCCCAAGTGGTACTAAACTCGAACAGTACAGTCCTGTGTTGGGTTATCCTGAGGACTTCAATCCTCACGGCGGATTATCATTCTTGACAAGATACGCCCATCCTGACTCTAAGGTTTTCAAAGGTCTCGTGAACAGATTCGTCAAGAGTAAAGAGCCAAGTGTGAGGGATGCACTTAAAGTCATCTACAACTGGGATTTCAAACAGATGGTTCCTTGTCATGGAAATGTTGTCGAGAATGGTAAACCTTATTTCAAGAAATACTTTGATTTCCTCAATTAATGACTCGTACAATAAATAGTATAGCTCCGTATCGTATCTAAGACTCGTAATAATAGTAATATTATCCCATGGAAATGTAAAGACAGAATTGGATTGAATTCTACCATACCTTTGGCGAAGCCGGGCTATCTCATCGCCCCCCACCTTCTGACTTACCCACGGAAATTCAGCTTGTTCCCCCGCAAAAAGTATGCGATCAACTGAAAAATACATTCACACTACATTTCAATCCCTTACTTCCCGATTGTACCATGGATGGGAGCACACTAGTAGGATCGACTTCAAGCATAGACGATAAAGGGTACGAATCTCGAATCCAACAGTTAAAAGTTTATAAAGACCATTTAAAACTTCACGAAACTTTTAATTTATCTCGCTTGATACAGGAGAACTTGAGACCGAACCTTACTGGTTATACATTGATTGGTGAAGATAAAATAAACTATAGAGGAAACGGGATTTTCTTCATTGACGACAAATTTCTTACAGAATATGAAGATTTTGGGTCTGTACAGCAAGAACAATCGAATTTCCTGATTACCTTTTTCAATCTAGGCTCAAAATTATCAGGCCATCAAGGAATTGTTCATGGCGGATTATTAGCTACCTTGTTGGACGAATTGACATGTAGGTTGGCTTTTCAAAATTTCCATTCCAAAAAAGGTGTTACTGCTAATTTGAATATCAATTACAAAAAACCATGTTACGTTGACTCATATGTTATGATCAAATGCGAAGCACTTAAAAAGTCAGGAAGAAAGTGTTGGGTCAAAGGATCCGTTTTCAGTGTCAATGATGACGTTTTGGAATTGTTAACAGACTGTGAATGTCTTGTTATTGAACCGAAATGGGTAAAAGACTTGTAGCCCAATTCATTATTTATATATTTATTTATTAACCTATTAATTTCCTTGATTATTATTTCAATTGTTTACAATGCTCTAACTTTTCTTGGTATATAACTTATCCTACTTTAATGCATCTGTTCCTTTGGCTTTAGATTGGCCGATTTCAAGTTTTGCACTCTTAGCACCAAACTGAATAGCTCTTTTAGCCTCATCTTTCACAAACTCCAAGCCCAATTTACCGGCTAATTGTCTTAGTATCCACTTCCTGGTGACTCTGGTTATTTCCTTTCCTCTTTTGTTCATTGTCCAGTCCAATTTGATTTTGTAGTTTGGTTCAACCTCATTTACTACCAAACTAATTAAGGATACATCAAGATACGGGTATCTCAATTCCTTTCCCCACCCACTGATAACTCGATCATCTCTCCCCAAATTTCTCTTATATATCACTTCTATGTCGTAAAGTAAAAGCTTGTTCAACTCTTCGTAATGCTTTGAAGGATCATCGTCCCGTTTCACCAGTGAAAAGAGTGCTTCATGTCTGGAATAGCCACCAAACAATTCATCTGCACCCAAACCAGAAAATAACACTTTGGCCAGCGAAATATACACCTCTTCATGGATGTATAAGCTCCTTTGCTTAATAAACTGTTCCCATGAAGCAGTATAGTCTGTGAGCTCTAATTTACGAGACGGTATGGTATTGTTGCTAGCAAAGTAAAAGGCAATTGCAATACTTAGATCCATCTGTGTTTGCTGTGGATACATCAATTGTTGGGCCTTTCTCCTATGTGTTAACCAAAGCTCGTAGCTAATATTTATCTCCACCAACCTCAAAGAGATATTCTTATAGTGGTACTTTTTTGCCAAATGAAACCATGATTTGATGCTCAATTCACGATCAGGACTACTACCTGCTGGTATACCCGTTCTTGGATTATCAAAACCAACTGTCAAGAGATCAATCCGTACAGGTATATTCATCTCGATATAATTCTCCATCAAAAGAGCTGCAACAATCGTACAATCAATTCCACCACTGAACAAGACCGCCAAATCTGCTTCTGTTGATCTTAGTGGGTAAATTGTTTCTTGTCTGATGAAGCAAGAGTGCTTTAAGCTCTTGTAGATTTTATCTACTTTCTCACTTGGATCCTCATAGCTCAAACTATTGATTGGTTCAAAATTTTCCCTTTTGAGACCTACTATTTCAAGCAAACCGTCTGACAAGCTAACTTTGTAAATTTTGTTTGTCTCACACTCTAAATATCTGGGTAATGGTACCGAAGATATCATTGTGCTTTCGGTGGTATGTTTGAAACACAATGACCTCTTTCCTATCGAGTCTCTCCCAAAGTATAAGACATTAGCTTTGGTGTCTACAACGGTAAAAGCATACTCACCATTCAATTTCTCTAAAGCCTCCTTCACTCCTTTGGAAATTATCTCATTTAAAAAGAATTCTGTATCATTAGAGAACTCACATTGAGTATTATAGAGTTCTCCATTAAACTGCAATATATATCTTTCTTTGGAAATGGGTTGTTTTGTAAAAGGTTGTCTTAATGAGAGAACTGACGAAAACAACTGCAAATGCATGGCACCAACCTCATGTTTCTGATACAGGATATAGTCAGGTCCTCTAGCCGAAATATCAGGTATAAGAAAATTCATCTCTGCAAGTGGAGAAGAAAAAGATTTCTCTTTGGTTTGCTGTTCCTTTCCTATCAAATCCTCAATCTCTTGTTTAATTTTACGAATCTTTTCCAGGTTGTCAACTTTGATGTTATTACCTAACTTTATTAAATCAGCATTCAACTGTCTAAGCTTCTCTTGGTTATTCAACTTGTTGAGGTCACTTTGTGATAACTGCAAATCCTTATGATAGAACTTTCCGATTTCGTTTATATCATTACATTCCCAATGAGTACCCCCATTCCACTGTGGAATCTCTGGGTGTCCTTCAAAGTCTTTACCCACTAGACATAGAATCCCACACATTACTCTCTTCGCAGTCAATAATTTTTGAAACAAAACTGGTATTTTCAGACAGGTTCAACTGCGATAAACTGATTTAATGAAGATTTCCATTCTTTCGGCCCTTTTATGTATAGGGAAGGTCATTGCAGAGAATCCTGAGTTTCATGCTTTTGATTCATCGTCTCTTTCAAAAGACTCCTTCTTTGAGCAGTTCTCTTACGAGAATTTGGCGGATTCTAAATGGACGACATCTAAAGGTAAAAATAGCGACGGGGATTCCTATGTCGGTGAATGGTCAATTGAGCCTGCTTACAAGTATCACGGATATAGAAATGATAATGGACTCGTGGTTAAATCCCCGGCGTCCCGTCATGCTATCTCCTATGAGTTTGACACCCCATTCGATAACACTGATAAGGATTTAGTGTTACAATACGAGATCAAGACTCAAAAAGGGTTGAGCTGTGGAGGCCCGTACTTAAAATTGTTGGGTCAAGGATTTAGGAAGAGCGGTGAATTCACCAACGATACTCCGTTTCAAGTGATGTTTGGTCCTGATAGATGTGGATCCAACGATAAAATCCATTTCATTATTAATAGAAAAAATCCAAAAAAAAATACATACGAAGAAAAGCATTTGGTTCAAGCTCCTATTTCCAAGACAACACAACTTTCTACCTTATACACATTGATATTTAAGTCCAACGCTGACTTTGAAATAAGGGTTAATGGAGGAGTCGCCAAAGCTGGTAATCTACTTGAAAACCCTGAATTGGTCAAACCAAGATTAAACCCGCCTAAGGAAATTCAACCAGCTGATAACATAAAACCAGAAAACTGGGTGGAAGACGAGTTCATCCCTGATCCAAATGCCGTAAAACCAGATGATTATGACGAAAAATATGCTTTCCATAAAATTCCGGACCCAGAACACATTAAACCAGAAGGTTGGTTAGACGATGAGCCAGAGCTCATTTATGATCCTGTTGCTATACGTCCTGTTGATTGGAATTATGAAGAAGATGGTACATGGGAACAACCAATTATTAGAAACCCAAAATGTCTTCGAGTAGGATGTGGAAAGTGGGTGCCTCGAATGATTCCAAATAAGAACTATAAAGGACCTTGGATACCTCCTTTAGTTCCTAACCCTGAATATAAGGGAGAGTGGTCACCTAGCCTTGTACCCAATCCTAATTACTACGAAGACACTAAACCCTCTAACCTCGAGCTAATTGGCGGGTTGGGATTTGAATTATGGTCTATGGAGGAAGACATACTCTTTGACAACATCTATTTGGGTCACTCTGTAAAAGAAGCTGAATTAATTGGAAATGTTACTTTCTCTCCTAAATACGACTTAGAAGCAAAGGATTATGAAATTAACAAGCCAAAGCCTGTTAAAGAACCTGCAACGCCTCCAAAATCTTTCGAGGAAATGTTGAGAGACGAAGAGAATACTTCTACACCTAAACAAATTTTAATTTTCTTCTATTTAATTTTCAAGAGAGAATTCTTGAATATGAAGGATTTCTGGTTCGAGTTCCTGAGGGACCCTACAAATACCTTACTAAATGAGCCATTAAAGGCGTTTGTGTACTCTGGTGTGTGTTTGTTCTTTTTTACCTTTGGATTTGGAATCCTCAATGTCTTGTCTTTCTTACTTGCATTCTGGTTTAGTCAAACAAAAGATGCCATCAAAGATGCCCAAGATAAAGTAAATATGACTAAAGAGGCTGAAGATTCTACTAATGAGCCTAAAATTGTAGAAATTATTGAAGACTCCAAGGATAAACCAGATGATACGAAAGCAACATCATCTGAAGTTAAAGAAACTTCTGCTTCTAAAAGACGCTGAGTTTGTATTAACAGCTATATATATATTTATACTTAATTGATGCCATTTTGTTTCTTAAATAAGTCCCAGGATTTATTCAATGTAATGAAAACTGCTTGACAAAGCATCTCGGTTTCAACATCTAGTTTCAAATTGGCCAACTTATCAGGATGAATTGAGCTGATAACTTTCATGTAATTAATTTTAACCTTCTTTGGTAACATTAGGTCATTTATGGTAATCTTTTTGGTAGTCAAAAACGGAAAACCTAAAGAGCTTGGTAAGATATCAGGCAAAGACATTAAGAGGGTTCTGAGATTATCCTCTTTCCCGTTACACCAGTTAAAGATTTTTCTTTGAACCTTATCATGAAGCTGATATTTACGTTTTTCCCTTTCTTCTTGTTGTTTATTTTGGTCCTGAAGTCTTTTCAAATTTTCATCATTAGACAGCTTCGAAGACAGAGTGGTCTTAGGCTTCGACATAGATTTAGGCTTTTGTGGTGGGTTCACAATATTGTTGACTCTCCTCTTTGCGTCCATTACCTTTTTATCATTAACACCCAACTTAGTCACTAGCTCTAAATAACACTCTAACGACTCTGTGAAAGCCTCAATCATTTCTAGCGCTTCTGCTTTCCTGGATAATAATTTTATGTACCAAAATTTAACAGGTTTATCGTTAATAATGTATTCTGTATCGTTAATTTCTTCTTTACTAAGGAGACTCAATCCCTGATCACAATGATCTTTTGCTTTTTTATAATTACCCAATTTGATTAAAGTGATGGCCACGTTAGAATTGATAATAATACGCAACTCATGACTGGTGGGGAGAGCATTCAAACACTTTTGATAATTGATTAGTGCATCATCATAATCCCCATTAGAGAATGAGGAAGATGCTTTCCCCTTTCCTATATCATAGTCGGATTGCAGGAATTGGTCCAATACCTCTCTAGTAGTTTTACGAGGGACTGAAGGTTTTGTGGTGACAGCTCTCCTTCTACGTGAAGACACATACACCTCTTCAGTCCCTGCTCCATTCTTGAACTTTTCAGCTCTAGACATAGATCCTAGGCCAAGAAGATCAACATCTGGAGATTGCTTGGTTTGAGGGGTTGTTGTTTGTTGCTGTGCACGCTGAGAGACCGGTGCTGGGGTCTCAAGTCTAGATTGAGGAGTTCGAGGTCTAGCAGTAGGTTGTGATGATGGCCTTGGGTTCAGCCATGGTCTCAGATCCAACGACAGTGGCTCTGGTGACGCAGTTTTAGTTGAAGAGGAACCACTAAGGGTTTCTTTTGCTTTGGACTTAAAAGTATCGATTCTGGCCTTGTTTCTGGCCTTTTCTTTCTCCTTCTGTTCGTCCATGAATCGTCTGATGGATACCTGATCAATATTCTCTTCGTCTGATCCATAATCTTCGTATTTTCCCCCACCGGCTTTTCTTTCTGAAGCTTGGCTTTTGTAATGTTCTTGGTTTTGCATCCAAGCTGGTAAATTATTATTAGGGGAGCCTCTTTCACTTCGCTGGGCTTGTTGAAACTGTTCAAAGTTTTTGATAACGGTATCTTTTGATTTATTTAAAAAGAATGAAGCTTTGCTAAAGAATTCAGTGGAAAGATCATTTATCTTACTTCCGAAATCATCTTTTGGAGGATTTGATCCTGATCTGTAACCAGAGGATCTATTGGATCCCCTTTTTTCTGGTCCCAGTTGTCCTCCACTCATGATAAAGTTCACACAGTCCTGCAAGTTGAATCCAACTTCATCAATGGCATTATTAGCAACGTCTACAGGGAACCCTATGTCTATCAATTGAGCCACTAGTTCATCACGTTGTGATGCTTTTGATTGGCTGGATCCAGGTCTTGAACTTGCTGATCCGGAATCACTATAGCCTTGTCTCTCTGTTTGGGGCAGATCTTCTATGTCACTGAATTGGCTATAGGATGGATGAATGGGTTGGGTATGGTGAATTGGTTCTAGTTTTGGTTCCGGCTCTGATTGAAATGCGTCAGTAAAGTCGTCGTCCAAGAGTGATGTTGTGATTTGGGTGGATTGACTCTGCCTTGTTGATTGCCCAACCTGTGTAGTTGGAGTAGTTTGAGGCTGACTTACTGGAGAATTGAATATATCGAATGGATCGGCAGCTGATGCCTGAATGGATTGCATGTTCCCTTTCCCCTGAGTTGATCTGTCGTTTGTAGAAGACTTATTAAAGACATCAAACTCGTCCCAAACATTTGATTCACTACGTGAAGTCAGATTCGAACTTGGGTTTGGGAAACTTGAGGTACCATTGAAATCAAGATTCGATCTGCTAGCATTAGGTGTTGATCCACTAGAGCTCGAGTTCTTAAGATCAGTTAATGTCTTCTTATTTGAAGGGAATAAATCAGCAAATGCATCCTTCTTAGGAGGAACCATAATATACGATCTGAGTTATTCACTCTGAAGTTCACACGACTTATTCGCATCAAAACAAAATTTTAGATGCTAGAAATAAATGCGTAGACTGAAAATTTTTTGAGAAGAGATATCTTGATAATTAAACATGCATTTAATGTACACTGTTGGGCCAGATGGCAAGAGATTATACACTTTAAAGAAGGTTACTGAAGAAGGTGAAATAACGAAGTCTGCTCACCCTGCTAGATTTTCCCCAGATGATAAGTACTCCAGACAAAGAGTTACTTTGAAGAAGAGATTTGGTTTATTACCAACTCAAGTTGAAGAAAAGTAATTGGACTGACGTCTGTGTATTATATATTAATAAATGGCATTTGGTGTGATGATAGTAGCAACCTGGTTTGTGTCTAGTAAGTGGATTGATCATAGACTTAGAGACAGGATCTAAATATTGGGGTTTAATGACATATTGAAGAAATACAGCCAGTAAGTCGTCCTCGACTTACTAGTCTACAAAATAGTTCTGTCTCAAGTCCCAAATTTTGAATTTCGTTGTTAGTTCCTAGTCAATAAGTATTGGGTGCCATGACCTTTGGAATGAAAACATCCAAAACCCTCTGATCATTATGGAATTCTCTCTGTGTGAATCTTCTCTATAATCGGTTCTTCTTTACAATTGGTTCTTCTCTACAATTCCCTGTCCATTAACTTGTTGACCTCTTTTCCTCTTCGTCATTTCGTTTCTCTTTATCATTTTGCTTCTCTTACCCCTTTAATCTTCTTATCCTTATCTCTTCAAATAGGCTCAGTCTTCTCACCGGTACGTTCCATGTCATAGGTTACATTGTTAGTATACCCTTCCCACAACTGAGCAGCTATCTCTATATCTAAATTCCTCTTGTTAATTTCTTGCAATGACTTGTTCATAGTTACAACAGATTCGTTCAAATTTTCCTAAAGGTTAGTAAAGCTTTTATATCCGTGCTGTGAGTTGGACATACCACATTATTGATGATACGAGAAAGTAAGGCACTCTGTGCTTGTTCGTGAGGATTCTGCATAGTTGTTTATTTTCGCAGTACATGATTTTATGAGCTTTAAATATGCGCTTTTTGTACGAGTTTGTGTAATCTTTTAAAAAGATGCCATAAGGAAATAATTCACACAGACTTTATTGAAATCGTATAATAAAAGAACAAAAGATTTCATTGCGTATTATAGTGCTTTTTTAATTAAATCTGATTTTCTAGGGATTTTTCCGTTATTTTTTTTTAACTCTAAATATATGGCATGCATCTGTTTTTTAAAGTGAAAAAGAAGACTTGAATCGTTTACTCTTATGGAGTCCAAAAATTATGGTTCCATGCCTTTCGTACTTGTGGTTTATGATCAATTGAAAAATACCTATTCAAAAATCTATTTACTGAAATCAGTACTCCCAGTACCAATTGTGAGTTTCACAAATATCATTTTTAGAGACAGATTATCTGGATTTCATTAAACTAACCATCAATCAAATCTAGTAAAACGTATATTTTATATCGAAATAACGGGTATCAAAATCTATTGATAGTTCCTAATCTATTTTTCTTTGTATTTATCTTGACATTTGACATAGTCTTCGCTCAAGAAAGTACCGGCATTACAGTAGTTTTCAAGGTAACAACCATTGGAAACGGTACCGTTGTTGTCACATTTTGGAGTTTTAAGTGTTTTACGGTATTGCAACTCAATGTACAATTGATTTGCTTCAACATTAGACTTATCAGCAATCTTCTTTAAGACAAATTCATTCCAGAAAGTACCATTCAATGGAGCATACCCTGGCCAAGTGTGTTCTGGATCATAAATTTCTCTGGCAGAATATTCAAATTCCCAGGATGGTTCAGCAGCACCATTAACGAAGGTATCGTTCAATTTGGTGTAATAGTTAAAAGAGTTCATAATGTTAAAAGACTTGTCTTCAACTTCGTAATATTTGAAAGCAGGGTTATGGTCGTCAATAGGAGTAACAGATTGGCCAATCCAGGCCATGTTAGTGACTTCTTTTTGAACATCTTCAGCACTAGAAGAATTCGAGGCAAAGAAAACTTTGAATTGATCTCTGTGAGTATGACCGTAGAAAATACCAGCAATGGTGTAAGGACTAAATCTCTCAACAATTTTGGCAAAAATTCTAGATTGAATTGGGAGAGCATCATAATCAGAAGATGGGATATGTGCCATAATCCAAACCCTTTGACCTTGGGCTTCACTTTCGACCAACTCTTTAATCAAGAAATCCCATTGTCCAAATGGATCAGGGTCGTCTCTCAAATTAATGTAATTCCACAAGTTCTTTTGGTAGTAGCCGTTAGAGTTCAAGGAAATAACCTTAAGACCTCTTTCAGTGACGTGAGAGAAACCAGCATAATGTTCCTTGATTCCCTTTTGTTCACTAGCATTGAACCATCCTTCTTCAACATATACTTCACTCAACATTTCGCTGTTATATTGGTAAACGTTTTCAGTGTCGTATTTTTGTGGAGCTAATTGACCGTATGGAAAAGTGTCATGGTTACCCAAAGATGGATACACTGGAATGTTACCCAAGTATTCTTTCATAACTTTAAGACCCAAGATTTCTGCTTTCTTGGTAATGTTAGGGGTACAGTGAATCTTATCGTGATCAACCAAATCACCTGTGAATAAGGAGAATTCGAAATTTTTATCAGATAACTGTTGAACAAATCTCATAGTGTTGTTAACCAAAGCAACTGGTGAATCACAAGTATAGTAACCCCAAGCACCAACAGGCAAAAAGGCCGAGTCCCAACCTCTTCCGGCTGGTAAATCATAGTATTCACCAGGAGAGAATTTACCTTCTGCGTCGTAACCAAGATCTGGGTAGAAAGCAAAATCCAATTTTTTAGCATTTGGTGCAACCTTCTCGTAACCAGTGGTGAAATTATAATGGGACATATTTGGAAGAGCAGCATTATAACTTTCTGGTAAGCAACAAATTCCACCGGTACAGTTACCTTCCGCACCAACAGTGTATCTGAATTGAGAGTGAAAATCAGTGATATGTAAAACATTGAATCTTTCTTTTTCATTAGTACCATAATCAGGTTCGTAGTGGTGTTTTTCCTGTTTGGCAGGCCACTTAGAATCGAAATTGTATACATCAATATCTGGAGTTTCTGGAAGTTTACAAGCTGAGCTACTTTTGTAGAAACAATAATATTCGAGGTCCAACTCACTAGAAGTGTTGAATCTTTTCAACATTTGCATGAAATCATTGTCAAACAAGTTAACAGAAGTATCTTGACCGAAACCAGAATCAAATTTATTGACTTCTCCAGTAATTGAAACTGGTTGAGTAGTAAGAAAGAAATCAACAGTATCACACTTGGTTGGATTATTCTTATTTAAAGCAAGACAGTACTTGAACAAAGTAAATGCGATTAAATGTTGATTATCTGGATCATCTTCCAACAAGCCTTTAGCGTACTTGATTTTATTTTTACAAGTATCACACTTAGTACCATTAAAGGAAGTCAATTCCTTTAAATGGTTATTGATAAAATCTTGACTTTGTAAAGGTAAGTTTTGGAAAAGACCATCAACCAAATCAATTTCAGCTCTTTTACTCAATTGAGTTCGGATATTGTTCAAACCGTTGATGGTGTGTCCCACAGCTGAAGCGGCTAAGAATAAGGTAGTGAACAACTTCATCCGATCTAGACTTTTAAGTTGAAAAAAAACAAGAGGAAATATCGTTATATTTAAATAGTTCATGCGGCTCTATTTGTACTATGCAAGTATTTTTCATTTTTTTTTTTGCAGCTAATAAATTAAATAGGACCATGCACTCCCGAGAAACTCAACAACAGTAAACGAGCCGATACGGAAAGTTAATTAACCTGTCAAACGTGCAAGCAACATTCGGACCGCTAAAAGCACTATTTGCAGTATTTGCACCTGTGTATAAAGTGTCCCACGTGTAAGTACCGTATACTCCAAACAATAGTAAGGGCAAAAAAAAGGAGAGGGTTACGAGATGAACAAGTTTGTTTTTCTCGTAATTACCTAAAGCCCAATTTGGACTTTACTTTGTCCAATAGTTTCATAGAGTTCAATTATGTTGGATCAAATATGAAAATAATTATGTACGTATTACATAAGCTTCAGTAACTATTTGGAGATTTTTTTTTTTCGCAACTACGGTTAGATGCAGTTCCTTATCAGTGTCTAGTTGGTTACTGGTGATTTATTTAACGATTTAACATCTACCGGCCAAATAATAATCGGCCACCAATGGTCTATGGTCACTCATGTATACACCATTGAACTTCGAGTGCAATAAACCGAATTGGTCAAGTCTTAAAAGAAGTTTATCTTGTGGCATTTCAGAGTATTTATCCACGCCATCGCAGTTGAGTTTATGGGTGATTTTACTAGTGTAAGATGGAGCAAAGATATAATCGATATTTTGACCACCCGACAAAAGCACTTCGCCTTCGAACCCCGTGACTGTTGATTTAATATGTCCAAAACTATTAAAGGGGGTGACATGCCTAGCACTATCAACCAAGTTAGTTGATAAAATGTCATAAGTTTTTCCCCTTGGCTCATTGTTCAAGTCACCACAAAGGAAAGAAGGCCATTTATTGATCTCTGCCATCTTTTGAACTATCACTTCGGCAGATCCTATTCTTGATAGTTCCCCAACATGATCCAAATGAGTATTAAACACGTTAATGTGATTATCGGTCTGTTTATGTTTCAAGGTAACGAAGGTTAAGATTCTTAAGTACTTTGCATCCCACCCTTCGAGAGACATTCTTTCGTTTTTGTCATTCAACCAAATGGTATCGTCAAAGATTAATTCCCACTCTGATGGTTTATATAAAATAGGAACAAACTCTCCAATCTCATCTCCATCAATTCTTCCCTTCGCTATATAAGCCCACTCTGGATCTTCTCCTGTCGAAAACTTATTGAGTTCATCCATAATATCAAGTAACTGGAACTTGTACACTTCTTGTAAAGTCACTACTGTATTAGATCTAGCATTAAATTTGATAGAGTTGGTCACCTTTCTTAATCTGTCATTCCACACTTCTTCACCAGGAACAAGAATATCATGACCCCCGTTCTTTACATTGTGAGAATATATCCTGAAACTAAATGGTTTAATCTTGAGCTTATAAAAATTGTCGTTCACGGTAGCATAAACCTTAGCCTCAAGAGTTACAGTTTTTGGCATGGACTTCCCGAGATTATCGGGAGTAGGAACGCCTAATCTACCGTACCCCTGAGTCTTGGGATTATGACCAAAACTATCTTCATGTTCTATGTTACCAATCTTATTATTTTTCGTCAGAGCCAACTCCTCTTCATCGCCGTCTTCAGCGTATATGTTTCCGTTAACACCTGCTTCTTCAGGATCTATCTCACTTACACCACCCAAAAATTTCATTGGATTTTTAGGGTTTTCTGACTTTTCTTCACTTACAGGTGGAGGAATATTATTGGGTTTAATATTGGGTCTTGTATTCCCATTCTTTTTTCCTGGGTCTTTAGAAGGCTTATGATTGGGAGAGCTCTCTTGGTTGTCAGATGACTCTTCCTTCAACTTGGGTAGACTTTTATCTAAACTTTCCTTTGGGGTTGCAGTATCGGAGTTTCCTTTAGACTTGTTCTTAGTACTTGGCGCCTTAGACTCTTTTTCATCACTTTTATCCTTTTGGTTTGAACCGTATTTCTCTCTCCATTCTAAAAACTCCTCGGTGCTATCTTTTGGATCTCGTACAGATTTTCCTCTAAATCTGTAATTTGGTTTCACAACTAGGAAAACTAGAGTAGAAAATACTATGGCAACAAATACCAAAAGACGGACTCTTTTGGTACTCAGCTTCTTTGTCATTTGATTAGTGCCTTACTTATTGGTCTCCTTGACTTTGCGCGTCAACGCTAAAATTAAATACCCCAGAACTATTGCAAAAAAATAATACGGAGTTGAATCAAAAAATCTAAGCCTGTTTGAAACTTCTGGAAACAAAAGGGACCTGTTTCAAACTCTTTTCGAAAACCTCATGTATTCATCAAAGCTTCATTTTCAGATTTATAGCTTTCGTGTTGCCTGTAAATCACAGAAGAGATAGAAGCTCACCTCTTCGCAACTATTTGTTCTAGAGGCATTGGAGTAGATTATTTCGAGACATACCTAGATATGCCGTTTTGAATAAGATATACCGGTATGGGAATTTTTGCTTATTAATGACTTTTTACAGCGCAAAGAAGCTGAATAAAATTTACATCATTTTCACGCTAATAGATAAAAGATTACCAGATAGCCATTCCTAGCCCTCTACAATTCCTATAGCAGTTTAGCCATCACCATACAATGGGAAAGGAAAAATGTACCCATAAGATATTGCATTGTTTTGAATGAGCTGTCATGACTGCACCTTCAAGGAAGATGCAACAAAACAACATCCAACAAATACGGTTGTATAGTGTAGTGGTTATCACTGTCGGTTTTGATCCGACCAACCCCGGTTCGAATCCGGGTACGACCTTTCTTTTTGATATTTTTTGAAAGTTTGATAATAACTTCGAGCATGCCTTCAATGGCTCTTTTTAGACAATAAAGTAAGGATTGTACAAAAATTTTGGAACTCCGAACGACATTATGAAACTACAGAGTCTTTCCACTTAAAATCGATACCACGTTGGTACTATCGTTCTGGTGATACAAAACTTACTTCGCACTTGAAATAGGGCATTGAGATGGAAAAAAAATTTAATTTTTCAGATAAAAGAAATGTCCACAGTTATCGGTGTATCATTTGGAAATACCTCTTCTAGTATTGCTGTTGCCAGCTCCGAAGGTAAAGTAGAAGTTATCGCCAATCCAGACGGTGATAGATCCATTCCTTCTTCTTTGGCTTACGTAGGAGATGATGAATATCATGGTCAACAAGCCAATGCTCAATTGATCAGAAACTCTAAAAACACCATTATTAATTTCAGAGATTTCATTGGTAAGAAATTCGAAGAAGTCAATGTTGATATCACCAAGAATGGTGCCGCTGCTATCAAGACTGAAGATGGTAAAATCGGTTTTAAAATCGCTAGAGAAGACAAAGAAGAAATCGTTTCTGTCCAAGAAGCTACCAAGAGACACTTGATTCAATTAAAGAATGCTGCCGAAGATTACTTGGGTAAAAAGGTTGAAGGTGCCGTCATTACTGTTCCAACTGATTTCACTGATGCTCAAAGAGATGAATTGATTCAATTGAGTAACGAAGTTAACTTAAAGGTCCATCAATTAGTTAATGAACCAAGTAGTGCTTTATTGGCTCATTTAACTGACAAAGAAGAAGAATACTCCAAAGACAAGCTTTACTTAGTTGCTGACTTTGGTGGTGTCAGATCTGATGCCGCCATTGTTGCTGTTAGAGGTGGCATTTTTACTATCTTGAGCACTTTACACGATAAAGAATTAGGTGGTGATAGATTAGATGAAGCTTTAATGGAATTCTTTGCTAAGGATTTCGAAAAGAAGAACAAGACCAACCCAAGAAACAACCAAAGATCTTTGGCTAAATTAAGAGCTGAAAGTATTGTTGTAAAAAAGACTTTATCTAACGTTCAAAGTTCTACTTGTTCTATTGAATCTTTGGCCGACGGTATTGACTACCACACTACCATCAACAGATTAAGATATGAATTAACTGTTAGACCAACTGTTGCTAAGATGACCAGCTTTATTGAAAAATTGGTTGAAAAAGCCGGTTTATTACCATCTGAAATCAGCGAAGTTTTGTTGGTTGGTGGTTCTTCAAACACTCCAAAGTTATCCAGCGAATTAAGAGCTATCTTCCCAGAGTCTACTTCTATTGCTTCTCCAACTTTCGACACCAAGGCCCTTTTACCAAATGAATTGGTTTGTAGAGGTGCCGCTTTACAAGCTGCTTTGATTGAATCTTTTGATGACGAAGAAATCAAGGAAAGTTTACAACCAATTGTTGTCAACACTCAACACTTAGCTCACTCAATTGGTATTAAAGACGGTGAAGGTAAGTTTGTTCCAATTGTTCTCAATGAAACTGCATACCCAATCAAGAGATCTCTTGAAGTTACCAATGGCGACAACACTTCTGTATTAGTTGAGTTTTACGAAGGAAAGAAGACTGTTAAGGAAACCGTTATTGAAGCCGAAAAGGTTGAATACAGTGACGATGAAGATTACTCTTCTGAAGAAGAAGAGCCAGAAATCATCAAGGAAGTTATTGAAGAGTGTGGTGAGTTATTAGGCTCATTGTCTTTGAAGGACTTAAAGCCAAACACCAAATTGGAAGTCTTGATCAATATTACTCAAGACGGGAAGTTGCACTTATCCTCTAGAGAATTAAAGGTCGGTTCCGTTGCTAACAAGGTTGAATTGGGATTTAAGTAGATACTTGTATAGAATAATAATACTATTAAAACACTCAATACTATTAAACACTCATTATTAAAACACTCAATAGTATTAAAACACTCAATAGTATTAAAACACTCTTTATAAGTATTAAGTTCATATATATGTATTTATGCGGGTAGATGTCAAAGTTTAATAACCAGCCCATTCTACCGTTAAATTTGGGCGAAATGCACTGATTAAATAAATTATAATTACATCTCGGTGCTAAATTCCTAAGACGGTGTAAACAGCTCTACTGCAGGCAGACCATGCAGAATTATTTAACATGCACACTACGAAAAAAACTACAAAAGTTACCTTGAAAGCTTCGGAAAATAGAGTCAGAAATTCAAGGTAGATAAGCTAGTGTTGTTATAGTAGATACGCTAGTATTGTTATAGATTGGTTTAAAACGGAATTCTGATTAAAGAGACAGCGCTGTTGCATAGCTCATTACGTTTCCTAAATAGTAAAATATGCAAGTTTGACATAAAGCGCAGCGGTCCGACGAAGAGGAAATGCAACCTACATATAAAGGGCCGCCCCAAACCAAATACAGGTGTGAGGATCATACACGAGTCCAGTGAAAAATAAGGGAACAGAAGAGGAAGCTATTGGAGTCGATTGAAACTAAACGAAAGAACGATTGCAATTCCCATACCACCCCACAGTAATGACCTTGTTTATTGTTGATCTATCAGACGAATATTGGTCTGGCGTGTGTAGTAGCTGCTTACGCAAAAAAAAAAAAAAAAGAATTAACTGGGGACAAAAATTTTTCTGCGGAATAGCGCGACCTGGAAGCACTTTGGCGCCAAGGTAGCGGCGCATTCTCGGCGTAGAGGGAGAGGAGAAAAAAAAAAAGAAAGAAAAAAAACCGTGGGGTGATACTAGACCGAGACAACGGTACCTAAATACGGTTAATAAGCAGAAATAAATAGCAACAAGCCACTATATATTTGTTCTGAACTTTTGAATTTGAAACATATTTCTTTAAAAGATAGCCACATGGAAGAGCTGATGTGAGCCCGTAGTCAAACGCTGCTCCCCAAATGTCCCTTAAAATTATAATAGCCCAGATCAGGGAAGGCTAAGACCGAGCGCGATTTTGCTACACAGCCTAAAAATACTTGGGGTATATTAAAAGGGAGCGGCACAATTCAGGCAGTTTTTATAGATTTTATAGTTTTTAAAAATTTTATCAAAAAATTGTATAATAAACCATGGCTATTTTCAGAAGTAAATCAGGTAAAGTTGTCGAACAAGAGTATTCTCCTCAAAATCATGATAAGGAATACAAGATGCACAGTGCAAACGTTCATGATCCAATCCTTTCGGCTGTCAATGAAGCCCAGCCTTTCGAACAAGCAGCTGATAGATCATTTGGTCGTAGACCTTCTTATTTATCGCAAGACAGTGGGAATTTAAAGGATATTTTTGGTCAACAAATCGGTCAAAGTGATATGTCTAATCCTACCAGATCAAGAAATGAACGTCCTTTGGATACTATTCGTGGATTCGAATATGCCATAACCGGTGACCTTTCATACAGGGATCAGTTGGAAACCGGTAGATTGGGTTGGGGGTTCCATGAAGATTTTAGTTATAACAATCTTGTTGGTGGTGCCGGAGCTCCTGCTGAAGGGGGAGTAAGTGGAGATTATGCTCGTCCTACTATAAATTTTGATAGTCAGCCAATGTATCAAGCGCAAAACTATTCTGCAAGCTCATTAAAGAATGATCAGTCTAAAACTCCAAAGAAGAAGAAGAAAGGTTTATTTGGTAGAAAGAAGTAAGGAGAATTTTTGACGGAAGAAGTGGCTGTATTTAAGTTGTACAATATAGGCGAGCAGACGAGCGGGCGAGGTCGTCTAACTCGCATGCTAGTGAATTAAACGATGAATGTAGCGATAGTTATGAAATTGGATATTATGAAGGAGTTTAGCGTAGGAAACATATGGAAGGTGTAGAAATGTATTATGGGGAGTGGAGATGTTTATAGCATTGTAATTTAGTTCAAAAAAAAAAAAAAAAAAATAAATACAGTAGAAATTCTAGGATACAAAAAAGTAGTACAAGACCTAACACATTGATACATATACTAGTAAAACAATATATCAAATTACTAGACCATAGAACTGTCACTTACGATACTTTTAGTTTCCATAACCTATCATCACTGGACAGTTTTGTATTTATCTATTTATTTATTCGATACACTGCATTTTGAAAAACTCTGTGGATGTCAACCAGCGGTAGCAGGATTTATCTATTGAAGGAATTGTAATATTATGGATCACATTGGAACTGGTTGAGATAGGGAATCATTTGCAAGATATTCATCAAGTAAATCTCATCTTTTTGAAACCTCTACATCCGATCTTTGTTCCATAAATATAAATGAACACGAAAACTGCACATAAAATGATATTTTAATACATAACATGTCTATTTGTTTTTTTGATCGTCTCTCAAGGCTTTCCACACGGGAAGAAGACCAAAAATTCGACGAAATATAAAAGTCACCAAGAAACGAGGAGACAATCTCAGGACCCAATATAACAACGAAGCCTTACTTCCCCTGTAATAATCAACAATTCCCATCTTGGAACCTTCAAAGTCGTTCACGACTCGCTTAGCGTATGCTTCAGCAGACAATGGGCCATGATCATCAGCCAATTCTCTTCCCTTCCGAACCGATTCTTCAAAACCTTTTGATTGATAGCGAGAGTCCGATGATAAAGGACGTTTGTCGGCAATAGCAGTATTCACACCACCGGTAACAAAATTGAGCACTTTCACGTCAAAAGGTTCTAATTCAAACGCTAAAACCGAGGCATACTGATGAATAGCAGCTTTACTACTAGAATAAACAGAGGAATACGGAAACGGCGAAAGTGCTGAAGCACTTCCAGTGAAACCAATGGCTCCAGTAGTCTCTATAACGAAGGGAATTAATTCTCTTACCATTCTAATTTGCCCAAATACGTTAACGTTAAAACACTGTTCTATTTGATCATCCGTGACGTCTATAGCGGGGAAAAAACAGGCCTGACCAGCATTGTTGAACAAGTATCTGATTTTCCCCTGATATTCATCCTTGATAAGATCGACCAATTTTTGAACCGATTCTTTAGACGTGATATCAAGTGAAATTATTCTTACCCCATATTTTTCCAACTCTTGCATCGGTCCTAATCTTCTGGCCCCTGCAATAACATCATACCCACGTGTGGCGAATTCTTTAGCCGTGGCAAGTCCGATACCAGAAGAACAACCTGTTACAACTACAGTTCCTTTAATTGACATGAATTCAGATGAAATAAAACTTTCAGATGGAACTGTTGTAACTATACCATCCCCGCACAGTGGGAGCACGGGACGTGAGCGCGGGACGTGAGCGTAAAAACGTTGCTCGAGCTGTTGATAAATCTTTTAGGAGCCCATTGCTATTGCTTGAAGAAACCAGAAATGGTCTTCGTTGATATACTTAGTAACTAGAAAAGAGACTGCTTGGGTATCTTGGAAAGTTTTTCACCCTTTTTTTTTGTAAACTTTGGCTAATTGGGTAAAGAAGGCATTGAGCATTGGTTGCGAAAAAATATAAGGCCTAGCGTTCGCCAAAGAGTTGACCAAAAAAAACACAGTGCTGTTGTCAAGTTTGGATAGCACAGTAAAAACACTTGATTGACTCCAAAGTTCAAAATAGAGTTCACTTCAGAAGTTAAATATGATTTGTGATATGATTTGTGACTCAGAATTCTTTGATCTGCTAGCTTGATTCAATTGGGATGAATGCGATCGTCTAATGTTGGCGTATACAGGATAAAGGAATGTGTTAAGGTACATCACATTGACTGTTATTACTTGTCAAGGTTTGTAACTTGATCCATGATGAGTCCTTCTTATTTATTTGCTTGTGTTTAATTGTTTATGTTGTTTATATATTTTGTATTGTTTACTGGTTGTTTGTAATCGTCCAATTTCCTACAACCGTGTATTATTTTTCTTGTTTCACATCAAAATGTACCATACAGGATTCAGGTACCCAGTCGCATTCATATACCACTCGTTTCAGAGAATTAACTTTTTATTTTTCGCTCAGACATCACTGGTCCATTGAAGTTAGATCTGTACCGTGAGAACTATCGGTAACCCCGTCCATTCATTTAACGATAGCGTATTACAACGTTTGATATTGTACTACAAGGCGACATTGGCGAAATTGAGGCGTAGCAACTGAGTCATGGAACAGCAAGCACAAGCACAAGCACAAGCACAGGCACAAGCACAGGCTCCACCACCACGACAAATCAATTTCAATGTCAGTGACCATTACCAGATTCTAGAAGTGGTGGGTGAAGGGGCATATGGGGTGGTGTGTCTGGCCATCCACAAGCCCACAAATCAAAAAGTGGCCATAAAAAAGATAGAACCCTTTGAACGGTCCATGTTGTGTCTTCGTACACTTCGTGAACTCAAACTTTTGAAGCATTTTAATCATGAAAACATTGTCAGTATTCTCGCCATACAGCGTCCTTTAAACTATGAAATATTCTCTGAAATCTATTTAATTCAAGAACTTATGGAAACTGATCTTCATAGAGTTATTAGAACTCAAAAGTTAAGCGATGACCATATTCAATACTTTATTTACCAAACTTTGAGAGCTTTGAAATGTTTACACTCTGCCAATGTTTTGCATCGTGATTTAAAACCACTGAATCTATTATTAAATAGTAATTGTGATTTAAAGATTTGTGATTTTGGTCTTGCAAGAAGTATTGCTTCAAGCGAAGATAATTTCGGATTTATGACTGAATATGTGGCTACTAGATGGTACAGAGCTCCAGAAATCATGTTAACATTTCAGGAATACACTACTGCTATTGATGTTTGGAGTGTTGGATGTATTTTAGCAGAAATGTTAACAGGAAGGCCATTATTCCCTGGAAGAGATTATCATAACCAATTATGGCTTATAATGGAGGTTTTAGGTACTCCAAATATGGAAGACTATTATAACATAAAGCTGAAAAGAGCAAGAGAGTATATCAGGTCATTACCATTCTGTAAAAAGATTCCATTTGAAAATTTATTTGCCGGAGTTAATAATCAAGTTAATCCATTGGCAATTGATTTACTTGAAAAATTGTTGATATTTAATCCCGCTAAAAGAATTACGGTGGATGACGCTTTGAAACATCCCTATTTGAAGCTTTATCATGATCCAAATGATGAACCAATAGCGGAAAAGATTCCTGAAGACTTTTTTGATTTTGATAGGAAGAAGGACGATTTAAGCATAAGTGATTTGAAGAAACTTTTGTATGATGAAATCATGAAACCATTGTAATATACGAATGTAGAAGGGGAAATAACGTAGATTTAGTAGAACGTAGAATTACACCGGGTTTAGTATAGGTAACTTCAGGTGTATAGTAAAACCAGAATAGCGTAGATTACAGTCTGACGGATATCTCATACCTTCTTGTGGTTACAAAAGAAAAATCCTGGTCAGAAGCAAACACCATCACCGGTCTACAAGAGTTTTGATTATTTGACTACATGTGATTGTTCACCAAAATAATCTTTAATGCTATTATAATCACTCACTTCACTCTGTGATTTTCTTAAATTCCTTGTGAAGAGCATGGAGGCATGCAAGAACACTCACGGGATCGGCACGTGACCAAAAGAATACAAGCCCGCGTTTCCTACGCGCTTTTTGTCGATGAAAAAACACCAAATCAAAAATAGTAACTAAAAGAATGAAGTTATTTGCATTTTTCTGCCTCTTTGCTGTGGCCCTTTCCCATAACGTATTATTACCTCCTTATGGTAAACAGTGCTTTTTTGAGAACTTGCATAGAAACGATGAATTGGCCATTTCTTTCCAAGTGGGTAGTAGAGACGCTTCAAACAGTGAGCAATTAAAGGCAGGTTTTTACATTGGGTCTCCAAAAGGTGAAGTTCTAGTAAAGAAAAACGACGTCGACCACGGTGATGAAGTCGTTCGTGCAGATATAGACGGGAAGTATACATACTGTTTTTCTAATGAGAAGAGTAATAGAGTTGATTTGGATGTTTCATTCAATGTTCATGGAGTGATTTACATTGATTTCGAAAATCCAGATGCTAATACTTTGGACTATGCTATTCAAAGAATGAGTCAATTGACAAGCGATGTTAAGGCTGAACAAGGATATTTGGTTATTAGAGAAAGAACCCATAGAAATACTGCTGAAAGTACTAATTCCAGAGTTAAATGGTGGTCTGTATTCCAAATTATCATGGTTGTCGGAAACAGTTTATTTCAAATCTTTTACTTGAGAAGATTCTTTGAAGTGAAGCTGGTTGTGTAGGTTAATATACGAAAGTGAGTGGATAAAAAGAGGCCAGTAAGTTTTCAATAGGTGAACAAGATCAGTTTGGATAGAAAAACAGATTCTAAAAAAAAAGCACTACTAGATGTAAGATACAGATATAGTACTTTATGTAGCGTCGGATACGTTTAGCAGGCCTTGGGTACGGATAACTGAATAGCGGATGAGTTACACTACCTACTACACTCGTACGACCATTGGTGCGAGACTCGTCCCACCTCTCGGAATACGCTACGTCTGCACTTGGACTGCATCGGCAATGCCCCTATTCTATTGTTCAGTTTGACCCCTCCTACTTTCTTATCAAACCACGTTATTCACCAAGACTTAATTTATAAACACCGTACCCTCTTCACTTTATCACTTGTTATATGAACTTTTACGTAAGTCCGACAATTTCACCCCATGTTTCACAGTACCGTCGGGCAAATGGATGGAAATGGTGCCGCGTTCCGAACCTTACGGTATAACAGTTTCATTGCCTTATACACGGCGCCTACCGCGGTGCAAAATTCACGAGACTAAACTTATCATACGCTTATAAATCATATAGCTTATTACCTCTATAATTTGTTTCTTGATGTATTCTCTTTAACAGTTCAACTTTGACACCACAAACTGCTCATTGTCGGCCCTAAAATTCGGAGTTACTACCCCCAATTGCGATTTTTTCAAGGGAATAAAGGATATAATTCCCCTCAAAACGGCTTCCTGTGTGCAGTAGCAAAAATAAGGAAATCCTAACCACATAAATACACCAGTTTACCCAGTTTCTCGAAACGACAAAAATTTATAAACTTGACAATCATGTCGAAATATTTCCCAAACGTGAAAGAATTACCACCAGATCCTTTATTTGGATTAAAAGCAAGATACACTTCTGATTCCCGTAATGATAAAGTAGATTTGGGAATTGGTGCTTATAGAGATAATAATGGTAAGCCATGGATTTTACCAGCTGTTAGACAAGCGGAGAAAAAATTGATTAATGATCCAAATTATAATCATGAGTATTTAGCAATTGAAGGTTATGGTGATTTTGTTAAAAATGCCTCAAAGATTATCTTAGGAAATAGTTCAGTAGCTATTAAAGAGAATAGATTAATTTCCCAACAAAGTTTAAGTGGTACCGGTGCTTTACACTTGGCTGGTAAATTCTTGAAAGAATTCTATCATAAATCTGACGCAAAAATTTATTTCTCTAAACCAACATGGGCTAATCATAACCAAATCTTTCAAACTTTGGGATTCGAAACTGATACTTACCCATACTGGGATAATGATACCAAATCCTTAGATTTAAATGGATTCTTGGGTGCTATTGAATCTGCTCCAAACGGTTCTATCTTTTTGTTACACGCTTGTGCACATAATCCAACTGGTTTAGATCCAACAAAAGAACAATGGATTCAAATCTTGGATAAATTGGTCCAAAAAGACCACTTACCATTATTTGATAGTGCTTATCAAGGTTTTGCCAGTGGTGATTTGGAGGAAGATAATTATTCTATTAGAACTGCTGTTGATAGCAAAAAATTCAGTGCACCAATCGTTATTTGTCAATCTTTTGCTAAGAACTGTGGTATGTACGGTGAAAGAGTTGGTGCAGTTCATGTGATACCTGGAGAATCTAGTGACGGTGCTAATAAGGCCATTACTTCTCAATTGAAGAAAATAATTCGTTCGGAAATCTCAAATCCTCCTGCTTACGGAGCTAAGGTTGTTGCTACCATTTTGAGTGATCCAGAATTGTATGACCAATGGAAGAAGGATTTAGTAACTATGTCTTCTAGAATTAACCAAATGAGAGTTAAATTAAGAGATTCTTTGGTTGAATTAGGAACTCCTGGTAACTGGGATCATATTGTTAACCAAACTGGTATGTTTTCATTCACTGGATTGAATGCTGATATGGTTAAGAGATTAGAAGAGAAACATGGTATTTATTTGGTAGCCAGTGGTAGAGCTTCCGTTGCTGGATTAAACGAAGGTAACATTGATAAGGTTGCCAAAGCGTTTGATGAAGTCGTAAGATTCTACTCCAAGAGTAAGCTTTGAACAAATGATATAGTTAAGTAGTAGGTTATTAATAAGACATATGCAGTTATATTCAGTCATACAATCTTCTGGTGTATTTTTTAGAAGATACTTTATAAATAGAATAGAATAGTATAGTATAGTATAGTATAGTATAGTTTCCCTTTGATACGCTCTTTTTTTTTCCTCTCCCGATTCTCACCTGATTGTGACTCAATAGTGAAAAAAAAAATATTTTCAAGTATGTCAAGTTTCGGAACTTTATTCAAGGTCACCACCTACGGTGAATCACACTGTAAGTCTGTTGGGTGTATCGTTGATGGTGTTCCACCAGGATTAGATTTAACAGAAGACGATATTCAACCACAATTAACCAGAAGAAGACCAGGCCAAAGTAAATTAAGTACCCCAAGAAATGAAAAAGATAAAGTCTTGATCCAAAGTGGTACTGAATTTGGTAAAACTCTAGGCTCTCCTATCGGTATGTTAGTTTTAAATGAAGACCAAAGACCTCATGATTATGGTGAAATGGATGTTTTCCCAAGACCTTCTCACGCAGATTGGACTTACATTCAAAAATACGGAGTTAAAAGTAGTAGTGGAGGTGGTAGATCCTCTGCTAGAGAAACCATTGGTAGAGTTGCTGCTGGTGCTATAGCCGAAAAAATCTTAAAAGAGGTTAACGATGTTGAAATTGTTGCATTTGTTTCACAAATTGGTTCAGTTTCTATGAATAGAGATTGTAATGACGAAAAGTTCTTAAAGCATTTAAATACCGCTACTAGAGAAAGCATCGATGCAACTGGTCCAGTTAGATGTCCGGACGAAGAGATTAAGGAAGAAATGGTTAGAGTCATTGAAAAATACAGAGATGCTAAAGACTCCATTGGTGGTGTTGTAACTTGTGTTATTAGAAATTGTCCTATTGGTTTGGGAGAACCATGTTTCGATAAGTTGGAAGCCAAGTTAGCCCATGCTATGTTATCGTTACCTGCTTCTAAAGGTTTTGAGATCGGTAGTGGATTCGCTGGTGTTGCAGTACCAGGTTCTAAACATAATGATGCTTTTATTTATGATTCTGAACTCAAGAGATTAAAGACAAAGACCAACAACAGTGGAGGTATTCAAGGGGGTATTTCCAATGGAGAAAACATTTTCTTTTCTGTTGCATTCAAGTCTGCTGCTACCATTTCTCAAGAACAAGAAACTGTTAGCTATGACGGTAAAGAAGGTATCTTGGCTGCAAAGGGTAGACACGATCCTAGTGTCACTCCTAGAGCTGTTCCAATTGTCGAAGCTATGGCTGCTTTAGTTATTGTAGATGAATTGATGATTCAAAATAGCAGAAAGAGTACTATGGAGAGTTTAAAGAAGTAAAGAAAAAGAGGTAAATTGAAAAATTCAGAAGAAAAACAAACGTGTAAGTAGAAGAACGAAGTATAAGTAGAATCGAAATAATAGACGGATTTTTAGTAATATTGGAAACATTTTGATAACTTGTCTTAGATAGTACGTTGCAAATTTATTAAGGTCTTTTGATCTCGCATTTTTAGCACCCAATTCTTCATGGATAAAATTCAAATAACCCTTTTAACTATAATACTAGGACTTATCCTGGTCATAGCTATCTACTATATCCAGAACTTTGAACTCAAAGGATCAAAGAAAAGTACTTTTTTAATTATTGGATGTAATAATAGTGGGAAAACAGCACTCTTTAATAAATTAACTGGAAAATCTTCGTCCAGTACTGTAAGTTCTTTAGAAGCGAACTATGGAACTTTAAACCTTCCAATGAGTGCCGAGTCCATTGGTAAGCCGTTCCAATTGATAGACTACCCTGGCTACTTGAAATATGAAAATGTGTTCAAATCCGTTGTATCAGAAATTGATTTAAAAGGTGTTATATTTGTAGTGGATTCAGATATCACCAATTTTAATAAACAAATAAACCTTATATGTCTTAAATTATTCAAGATCCTTACCATTACAGAGTCCATTCCAAACGGGGTTGATTACCTTATTGCTATAAACAAGAGTGATTTATTCAACTCTCTTCCTATATCAAAAATCAGAGTAGCATTAGAAACAGAGATGACTAAAGTGATTGAAAGTGAATTGAAAAACAATGAAGACGATTTGTCTTTTTGGTTGGATATGTTACCATTTCAATTTGAAAAAACCAATGGTAACGTGGAATTTAGGTCCGGAAGCGTATTGAAGGACAAGTACAGTGAATGGGGTAATTGGTTAGATGAAAGAGTTGTAAATCCATAGACACATCGAAGAACAAGAAAAAACTGAATCAAGGTGTATATTATTGTGTCAACTATCATTAGGGTCCGGTTTACTTGGATCTGTTCGAGGGGCAGAAGGAAAATAATTTGGGGATGCCATATCCTTTAACCGTTTCTCGTTATTTTTTTTATTCATATAACCCTTAAGTCTCAATCTATACATATCATTGTTCAATGTGTAATCTTTAAACTTGAAAGAATTGATATTATCCTCCAACTCTGTAAGCTTCTTTTCGTGTACTCCCTTTTCTTTAATTAAATTCTCATATATATCTGGGGATTTATCGTCTTTTGCATCCTTACTGGAAAATCCTGGAATTTTATTGAAAATGCTGGGTGTATTCTTTTGAATCTTTAAGGTCAATTCTTTTAAAAGGGTTTCAAGGTTCGTTTTCTCTTTAACTAACGTATTGTATGATTCATTAGACAGATGAGAAGCAAAGTTATCGTCACTTAAATGAGATAGACAAACATAGAAGAAATCAGCATTATTGGGGGTGATCAAAACGTGAGGCGATGGTTTGTAGCAGATCAGGCAAGCCTTCAGTTGACTATCTGCTACTTGTCTTAGTTTATATTCATTGGGGAATGGATTCATGCGCAGGAAGTAAGTCGGTAATTATGGAGAGAGATGGAAGGGACTAAGAATAGAACAAGAATAAATTCCGAGGGTACCCCGAATTATGAGGGTACCATTAAGCACATGACAGAGTAACTGCGATTGTGTGTAGAATAAAACTATATAGAGAATACGTATATATATGTGGCAATGTATATTACATACAACTAAAGCGTATACCTATCTTGCTTTGATACCACATCGTCTAGGTTAACTCGTGGTAGTACCCCCCTCAGGGCCCCGCGCTCCGCAATCACACAACCAATAAGTACACGCTTCACAAAGGATTTCACGATTAGTCAAAAATGAAAAAATGAGAGAATTTTTTCCCGAAAGTGTCAGTTTTTTAGCCCCCTTTAATAAAGCATCTTCACATCAGCTTGACATTAATCGTCGGAAAATCGTTGTATTCACGGTAATCTAATCAGTACTATCTATATATACGTATTAGGCGCTTCCTTAGACCACCCCCTACTCCTGTTTTATCTACTCCCGAACTCCCGCCCCCTTTAGATAAACACGTCCTTGAAAATTAGTTCACAACGCAATCCAGCAAATAATTAGTCACACACAAAATAAGCTGAATATGTCGGATCACCAAGAAGCTGACATAGATTCCATCGTCGATAGATTGTTGGAAGTAAGAGGTTCAAGACCTGGTAAACAAGTCACGTTGTTGGAACATGAAATAAGATACTTGTGCACCAAGGCAAGAGAAATATTCATTCAACAACCAATATTATTGGAATTGGAAGCTCCAATCAAAATCTGTGGTGATATTCATGGCCAATATTATGATTTATTAAGGTTATTCGAATACGGAGGATTCCCCCCAGAAGCAAATTACTTATTTTTAGGTGATTATGTTGATAGAGGTAAGCAAAGTTTAGAGACAATTTGTCTTCTTTTAGCTTATAAAATCAAGTACCCAGAGAACTTCTTTATATTAAGAGGTAATCACGAATGTGCTTCCATTAATAGAATCTATGGATTTTATGACGAATGTAAGAGACGTTATAATATCAAATTATGGAAGACTTTCACAGATTGTTTTAATTGTTTACCAATTGCTGCTATAATCGATGAAAAGATCTTCACTATGCATGGAGGTTTAAGTCCTGACTTAAACACCATGGAACAAATTAGAAGAGTTATGAGACCGACTGATATTCCAGACGTTGGATTATTATGTGATTTATTATGGTCGGATCCAGATAAAGATATAACCGGATGGTCTGAAAACGATAGAGGTGTTTCGTTTACTTTTGGACCAGATGTTGTATCAAGATTTTTACAAAAACATGATATGGATTTAATTTGTAGAGCACATCAAGTTGTTGAAGATGGTTATGAATTCTTCTCAAAACGTCAGTTAGTTACATTATTCTCTGCTCCAAATTATTGTGGAGAATTTGATAACGCAGGTGCAATGATGAGCGTTGATGAAAGTTTATTATGTTCATTCCAAATTTTAAAACCAGCTGATAAGCAATCAAAGTATCCTCAACACCCGTTAATGGGAAATAATCCTCAAAGAAAACAGAAAAGAGGCTCAAAGTAAATGAATTAATGCAATTATGTTTCTCATTCTTGACTCAATAGTTTTTGCTATTACTTTAACCAACTATTATTTTCAAATATGATATGAATATAGTTAACAATTTGGAAAATTAATCTTGTCCGTTTTATTAAACTGCTCTCTCCATTTCATTCCCTTCATTTCTGTAACTTTTTAATTTTTGAGCTTGTTGGTATTGAGTCAAATGTGATTTTATAGTTTAAATAGCTATTATAAGTCTGATGTTTAAATTTAAGTAAGATTTTGCAGCCATATTAACACTATATATGTATGTATAGGAAAAGGTCAAAAAAGTTTTCCATCGCAAAAAACATAAGAAAAAGACCACTACATATTATTCTTATCGTAGCTTTGTATAACTTCCTCTAATTTCGTCGTTGGTGTTACTGCCTCTCTTCATATTACCTTATCCATACTTTAATCACACGCTCTTTATGTATCTCGTCTTTTACCGGCCGCCCCTCGCGTTTTCCTCAATTTACAAAAAACTAAAAACAGTCACAATTCCACGTGATTATAAACTCGATCATTTTTGGACTGCGCACAAAAATTTTTTCAGTGAGGGTACTGAAAGTTTTTTGAGATTTTCAAAGATTTGTTCCATTTATTAAAGTAATACAAGATGGTATGTTTTAATATAAATGACCCATGTTGATGATTAGATGTGTTAGACTTCCATGCGAGCTTCTACTTGCCACATACAAATTGTCTTCCATTACGCTGCGTAGTTGCCAATCCCGATGGAGCAGTCCTTGATATCCTGTGACCCTAATACCAAATTAAAGTGAAAATTTTACACTACATAAAAATGAATATGTCCTTGAAATATCCCTGTCCAATGGAGCGATGTCGGGAGGACAGCTTAAGGTAGCTTTTTTGAACGACTTCGATATCGGGTGTTGTTATCACCCAACTCCAAAAAGGAGCGCCACACCTCCTTAGCCAAAGATCACTTGTATTCGTCCTTTCTTAATTTTTTATGGCTCTCATCGGAAGTCCAGCTCATCGTTATATGTGTGATTCTATCAACAATTCCCAAACGCTCTCTTACTAACAATTACAGGTTTTAGTTCAAGATTTGTTAAACCCAAACCCAGCTACTGAAGCTCAACAACACAAAAAGAAGGTTTTGGTCCAAGGTCCAAGATCTTACTTCATGGATGTTAAATGTCAAGGTTGTTTGAACATCACCACCGTATTCTCTCACGCTCAAACCGCTGTCACTTGTGACAACTGTGCTACTGTCTTGTGTACTCCAACTGGTGGTAAGGCTAAATTGACTGAAGGTTGTTCTTTCAGAAGAAAGTAAATATTCTGTAATTTAATAAAAACCGCATAGAGATGTAATATTTGTAGAGAGATAATGAAGAGTTGCCCCCATGTTCACTTTGGGATATACTACTTGAATCTAGTACTGTGTGTAATAAATTTGGTTCTCAATAAATTTGGTTCTCAATAAGTCCGATTGTACAAAGATCATTTAATTACCATAAAAGCGTGACTTTTTTAGTAGCAGTAATTTTCTTCTTCCCCTTTACCTACTATACCCGATCTTATTCATTATGTACAGCAGCGAATATTAGTTCGAATTTCACCCACATTGCAAATCTGCTTAAAGTAGAAGTCATGAAAAACTTATTACCTAATTAAGAATAGTTATAAACATTTTGCGACCGATGGTTTTATTATTTTAAGAGTACTTCCTCAATTATAATCCCATTCTACAGTAATCTAACCATATCTCATGATACGTGCACTATTAAACCTCCTTTTAGGGGCCCAGATAGTTTATGGTTTGAATTCCCAATCATTATATTCTTTCTCCAATAATAAAATATACTTACATTTGGATAACAACGACCTCGTTTCTCTTGATTTTTCCATAGCTGGTGATGTTGCAATTGATACGAACAAACAAATTAATGAATTACAGAGTCCGCCAAATGGATCGGCATTATTTCTTGTAAACGATCAATTATATGGAATGAATGGTGATAATAATAAAAAATCCGGTGATATGAATTTGATAAAATACGACGATCAAGCAAACAATTGGAATAGTCTTAAACTTAACTCATCTGAATTGTCTGAAAATCTGTTTTATGAAGGGTGCAGCTATTTAACCAGCTTAGACTCTAGTGATATTTATATTTATGGTGGAAGGGATTCAAACAATAAGGTAAGTAGTCGAATGCTTTCTTTAAACATTGATACCTTACAATTTTCTAACATCACCACTTCTACCAAGCCGGAGGCATTCTACGGGGCGGCCAGTTTAATTTCTCCAGATTCTCTGACGAATCTTTTAATTGGTGGTGAAAGCAATGATGGCTGGTTGAATATGTTTCGACTTGCAACATGGAATTTTGAAAGTGGTTGGTCATTCAAACAAGTTGAGAAGAAGGATCAAAATATAAGTTCAAGAAGAAATGCATTGGTATTACCGGTTTTTTCAAAATTGGATAATAATTCAAATACTGAAATTTCGAAAAATTATAAAGTAAATAAAGTACTTGCAATCGGTGGTGAGCAGGATGGTGGTAATAAAGCTGAACCCGAAATAGTATATTTGGATACCAGTGGAAGCGATTGGTCGTATCTGATTCCAAGCTTGGGAGGTACGGATTTTAATAAGACTGATTACCTTGCAATTGTTACAGTGTTTGAGAATATAATTGCAATCAGTAAGAGCAATAAAAGAGATTCCATTTATCAAATCAATTTATTTGACTTGGAGTTCAATCAAATACTGAAAATGAATATTCCCACAAATCCTGAACAAGCTCAAGGTGCAGAAAATTCTATAAAGCAAAAAGCCATTCTTGGAACAGTTATACCCGTTTGCGCTCTTGTCGCTATAATTACTGGAGGTTATTTTCTTATGAAGAAACGTAAAGCCCAAAAGTTAGAGAAGGAACTTAGTGACTTAAACTATCATTTTGAAAATTATTACAAAGTTGATGAAAAGGGTAATCCATTTAATGATTCTCATTCGACTTTAGATGTTAACTCAATCGATTCTTGGGTGAGGAAGAGACATGAATTCGACATGAATAAGCATTTGAATAGTACAGAAACACTTACGAAAGACAATTCACCGGATGACTATTTCAGTCAACATATAGATCATGAAGATAACGACTCACTTTTACTGACTCCCCAACCGTTGATGACCATTAATAAACTCAACAAGCAGGTGATACGACTTAAAAAATCAATAAGTTTTAATAACCTCCCGTCACCTGAAAGACGTAATAATTTACTCAATGACGATGAAGCCAGCATAGAAAATTTTACGCCAACTAGAGAAACATATATAAATGAAGCCATGAGAAGTTCTAAAGGGACACCAACGAAAGCCAGAAAGAGCAGTGAACATAACAATGTGAGTAATATAAATGCTGTGCTGGTTTTTGGCGGCGAAGATTTGGATACTGACGATTATTCGCTTGACAACGTTGATGTTCAAATTTTGGTTAGTTCTAAGAGACGCTCCGCATTAAAGGTGATGAACCCGGACGTGAATTCACGGCTGAACTCAGTAAAGAGTTATATTCGGTTACGTACGCCTTCTAATGATGAAACTGACCAAAATAAATAAAGTAGATCGTGTTAGCATTACATGATATAAATGTATAATTTGTGTACTGTTTTGGCAATTCGGAAAATAAATAAAAAAAATTGAGCCTCTTTCATGATTTTATCGGAATTGACCCACAAAGAGATTAAAGATATAGTTGAAACCATAGTAACCGTAACCATTATGAGCCTTAATAGAAGACAGCACGATATGATGAAAATTTTTCTTAACTTCTCTACGAAAGCATTGCTTTGACATGTATCACCACCAGTTAGTATACACTGCCTTGTTCCACTGTTTCTCAGCCCCTCTCATCTACACACCACCTCGCCGTAAGCTTATCGAGTTCTCGCATTGGCAGAGAAAAAAAATATCACCAGCTAAAACTAATTTAATGCACTAGGAACTGTGGAGTAAGCCAAATTACAATGAATGTTGATGATACCTACGACAACGGGGCGTTCATATTTGCTGAAACAAATTCCGACGCTCAGCATCATAATTCTTCAGAAACCAATACACAAGATCCGGATTCTCATGGGTTCTTCATGGCTGATAAAACCGATTTTTTAATGGGGAGCCATAGTAATGCAAAAGAATCGGGATCCTTCTTCAATAATAACGGAATGATCAATGATGTACCAGAAGAACGAGGAGGAAGTGGTCTCGAACAGTCAATGGAAAATAACCCTGACATAAACACTGTTCATTCCAATGTTATGGATAACGTTCAATTTTCAATTCCTGGTGGATTTCAAGATAACGATATAATGGACATTGATGACTCTCCTCCGTTTACCATTGAACTGGATAACTTTTTCGATACAAATGTTAAAAGCTCAAACGATAGGGAAGCATTGTTTCCTCATAATCAATATTTTATTCGACAATTTAAAGGTCAGGATAATCTGCCAAACATTGAAGTATCACCAACATCAAATGACATTGGTACACCAGAGGTTCCATCCAGACACCAGTTTGACACTCCGGTGTCAACATCAAATTCTAATATCAATCTTAACACTGCTTACCTTCCGAATGACTCCCAATTTGATGAAGTATCGAGATATTCGTCGTTTATAAGGGATAATGAATCCGATAGTCACTTGAGAAATGCGTCTATAGATAGTCATTTCAATAATCCTTCGATATCTGTATCCCAGGCCCCAATGGCAGGCCAGTTCACTCAAAATCCCTACTTGAACGATCTATCTCCATTGACAACCACCACGTCGCTAACTCCTTCAGTAAATTCAATTCATTCCACACAACCTTCATTCTTTTCTGCCCATCAACATCTACCTAGGCAGTCCATTGAACTTACAAACTCCCATAGAAACTCAATTGACTATATCTCTAAGCAGAGAAACTCTATCGATTCGGCGAACTCTAATCAAAGACAAGCAAGGGGTAACAATAACCGGTATCTTAGCTTCACTAACTCCATTTCCAACTATATTCCATTCATGGGGGAACGGAATAATCAAAGTCAAAGAGAATCTCCTATATCAGGCCCTACTTCCCCGATGTCTGGAGGATCTGGTGGAAATCTTTACATGAATCAGCAACCTACCCCAAGACAACAGAGTAAACACCTAATTCGCAGCATCTTTAAATCAAACCCTCCTAATATTCAGGAACAACAGAATGGTTTAACAACAGAATTAAGAGATGACATAGATGAAGGGATAGATAAAGATTTTCCTGAAGTGGACAATTCTGAATTTCTAGTTTTAAGCCCCACGAAAGAAGATTCTGAGCTTGATGAAATAGACTCCTTACCTAACAACCTAGCATCCAAGAAGATAAAGAAACCAAAAAGAAGTATATTCAATAGATTTAAAACACCTGTTAAACAAGAAACTGTGGAAGAACTGGATATTTTTGTACAAGATGGTATAAACAGAAATAGTGGTAATAGTTCGGTTAATCACGACCTTGATGATATTGGGAATAATGAACATAACGTATCTCGAACTCCGTCATCTGCCAACACCGTTAGAACGGGGAATCCATTGGACACAACTAATTCTAATCATCTGATGAACCAGCCGGATTATGCTGCATTATTTGAAAATGTCGGAAAACGTAAGATGATTGGGAAGAGTAATACTTTTAAGAATAAATCAAGAAACAAGACAGAAAAGCCCGAGAAAGAAGACTTGGTAGTGGATGGTAATTCAATCAATGTAAATACTTTTAACAGAAGTCTGATTGATACCGCTACCAGCTTATCGTCTTCGGCAACCTCCCATTCTCAATATGTGAATGCTCCTGAAGGATCTATCAAGGAGGAAGATGAAGAAGGCGGAGAAGAGGAAGCAGAAGAAGATGGTATATTGAGTAATGCATCGAAAAGATTGTTGGGATCTAAATTAATGAAACGTAAAACAACAAAGAAGCAACCAGATATCCGTAATGTTAAGACCAAGGTTATTAATGATGGAGTGGAAGTTGAAGTTGACTTGAAGACTTTAGATTTGCCAGATAACACTAAAGCGTTTCCGATAAGTACTGTGAACTCCAAGAGTCGTACGAGGGGTCGTAAAGAGAACAAAGAAGCTGATCTTAATGACCTGAGCAAGGTTTACCTTTGTACATATTGTTCCAGAAGATTTAAGAGACAAGAACACTTGAAACGCCATTTCAGATCTCTACATACATTCGAAAAGCCGTATGATTGTAGTATCTGTCATAAAAAATTTAGCAGATCGGATAATTTGAATCAACATTTAAAGACTCACAAGGAAGAGGAAGAATTGATGTCTGGTGATTCTAATATAACTGAAAGCTGAATCATATTGCATTCTATGAGATTATAGTTAGTTTAATTCTATAGTATCTTTGTCTCATCTGACAAAGATCAAGTTGATTAATTAAAGAGTATCAAACATTTTTGATTATCACAAAAAATTTTTAATAAATGGTGTATGACTTAATCTTATGTTTCTAAGCTGTAGTATTTTTTTTTAAAAAAAACATTATATACCTTATGTAACTAGCTAAAAGAATTGAATGTACGTCATTGAAAAGTCATTAAGAAATTTGGGTAAATGATACTAAAGTGTTGGTATATCGTTAAGGGTTTGAAGTAAATTTTGAGTCATTTCGTTTTCATTAGATTCAACTATTTTAGAAGGAGAATGATCTTCTCTTAATGGCGAATAATCTCTTTCTGGTGATTCCAATGAGTCCGGGCCCTCTGAACTATCACAACATATCTTTCTCATTTTATGTTTCTTCATTGCATCTATCCTTGTAAACTCTTTCCCGCACAGACATTTACATGGTCTTGCTTCAATATGGCCCTTCATATGACGATTTAAATCATGTTGTCTGACAAACTTTTTCGGGCAATACATACAACCGAACGGTCTATCACTTAAATGGGTTTGAATGTGTGATCTTACATTATACCGTCTTGTAAACTTCTTGCCACAATTCTTATAGTTACAAATGAAATTTTTATTTTCATCTGGACCTTCAAAATATCTATCAAGTTCTCCTGGTGGAAGTAACGACGTCTTTTTAATTCTTTTCTTAGGAGAACTTTGTTTGATTGCCTGGGCAACGTCCCTGTTGTCTTTGGCATTTGGTGAAACGATTGGACTCCATTCCAAAATTACCTTGTTCCTTGAAGGTGTCATAGGAACTTGTTGGGGTTTTAATGGTGTCAATTGTGCAATGGTTTCATTTGCATCAACAGTTTCATCGGCCAATGGATTTCTGTATGGACTAGAATTGTAATTTGCCTTTATTGGAGACGAACTCAATGATTGTGGGTTGACGGGAGAAGAATAACCTGGTTCTCCAAAATATTGATTATTATCAGAAAAGAATTGGGGGTGGTAAAAATAATTGGCAGCCATGCTATTTTGCACTGATACCATATTTCCATGGACATTCACAGGAGAAGAATCTCTAGTATATGTGTGTGAAGAAGGAGATTGGTTAAGAGACTCATCCCCCATTTTTATAGGTGATGGGGGTGGTAAATATGTGTTTTGGCTTGGGTTGAATGAATGGGGTTTGGTTGGAGATGGGTCATGGACTGGGATGGGTACAAACTTCATACCTTGAGCTTCAGGTTTCCCGTTATCTTGTAAAAGAGGACCTATGTCATCCACATAATTGTTGTCTTTTTCAGAATTACCCATACGGCTCAATTCTTGCAAATATTTAGCGGAATAACTAGTACCTGGGGTTAAGCCTGCTTTTTGCTGTTTTTTTACATTTCTTCCTTGTTCCGATGGAGTAGGAGAAGGAGAAGGCGGAAATTTATAGGATTTGGGGTTCTCATTTGTAACCAAATAGTCAGGTTTGCTCTTTGATGGTACCTTTGATTCTTCTTCTATAATAGGTTTTGAAGATATAGCATTCCTTAAAGGCAGTGATTGAGCACCCACCATCTTTACAAGTTGAACAGGAGATATGGATGATTTTTCGTCATTTTTAAATTCGATCGATAATTCTCTGGTGTGGTTTTCGAATCCAAAGATAGCAGTACCACTAATCTTTCTACTATGCTTAGCTTGATGTAAACTGAATGAATTACTGGCAGAATGTTGGGCAACGAGCTGCTGTTGAACATTTTGCTGTTGCAGTTGCTGTTTACCATAGGGCAGGGATTGAAAATTATTATTGAAACCAGTTGGAACATCCAAATCTTGGATCCCTAGTAAGGTCTCATTGAATAAATCGTCAATATCATTATTCATTAAATATTGATCTAACTCTTGAGGCTTTATTAACTCATCAGATGTGGGCATATCGGCCCAGTCAGTGAATTGTTCCATTAAAATTTGCTATTTTACTTTTTTGGTTTTTGCTTTGATGGTTGAGTATAACAATAATAGGGATTTGCAGCTAAACCACAGTTGTAATAGCTATAACAAATTTGAAACCTGACGGTAAAGAATGGGTTCAATTTAGTTCAAGCTTGTTGGAACGCAAAAGGTTATAAATGAGTGAATCGCCTATGTACGTCTTTGGAGGAAGTTTGTAATTGATTTTTTTTGATAAATTTGGATCAAGTCATAGTTTATAGTTGATGCGAAAATTTTTGGTTCCGGATCTTTGAATTTCTACTTTGGGTAATTCATAAATATTTGCAACTATTTCGCATTCGTCCTATTCGGGATCTGATATCAGTGAGGTTTATAAAAGTGATTCCTTAGCGTTTATTAGTTAAGCAATGTTGCATATCAGCCATATTTTTACTCAAGATATACTAAAGCACTTACTATGGGAAAAGTGATCTTGACACTTTCCTAAATCGGACGTTACGTAATATTTGAAGAATTTGTATTGTATTAGCCACCTCGTCTCGCCTATTGGGAAGCTCATTGGTTATTGTAATCAGATTCTCTAATGATTTAATACATCGTAGAAGGCATAGCAACGTATGGATTAGGTAAAACACCATTTAGAAACCACCGGAGAAATAATTTAATTATTTAAAATATTTTTTTGCTTTTCACGCAATAATGATAAGTATCTAAGGCTTTCTGATTCTAGGGATCAATAACAAACCGGATTGTCTATACGGTTACGGTTTTAATGCGTGCAGAAAACAGAGCTATGGACTATTTTCACGACATTTTGGAAAGAAAGAAAAGGTTGAATATTAAGAATGCTACTTCGTGAATTTTACTATAAGGGAGTACTACCAACTCAAACACTTTATATATTTATTATGCAAGCGAACACTCATTCGCTGAAGAACATTCAACTACTTAGAATAAATAAGATTTTTGTCTAGACACTTATTGTAACAATAACATCTTTCTTGGGTCTTCAATTAATTCTTTAACGGTCTTCAAGAAAGTGACAGCTTCACGACCGTCCAAGACTCTATGGTCGTAAGTCAAAGCCAAGTACATCATTGGTCTGGAAACAACTTGACCGTTAACAGTAACAGGTCTTTGTTTCACACCATGCAAACCCAAAACAGCAGTTTGTGGCAAGTTAATAATTGGGGTACCGTATAAGGAACCGAAAACACCACCATTAGAAATGGTGAAAGTACCACCAGTCATGTCTTCAATGGTCAACTTACCATCTCTGGCCTTTTTACCTAAGTTCGAAATTTCTTGTTCAATACCCAAAATTGAAAGAGATTCGGCGTTTCTTAAAACCGGAGTAACTAAACCTTTTGGAGTTGCAACGGCAATAGAAATATCGGTGTAATCTCTGAAAACCAAGGTATCGTTGTTTTCAATAGCAGCATTAACGGCTGGTAAGTCTTTCATAGCTAAAGTAGAAGCCTTGGCGAAAGCACCCATGAATCCGAATTTAATTCCAGTCTTTTCTAAGAACTCATCCTTGTATAATTTTCTCATCTCCATTAAACCAGTCATGTCAACTTCATTGAAGGTGGTTAAAGAAGCGGCAGTGTTTTGAGATTCCTTTAATCTTTCAGCAATTCTTAATCTCATTCTGTTCATCTTAACTCTTTCTTCGTTTCTGGAGAAGTTAGTGAAAGTAGCAGGTTCAGACTTAGTATCTTTCTTTGGTTCTTCCTTCTTTGGAGCTGGTTTTTCTTGCTTCTTTGGTTCTTCTTTCTTTGGGGTGGCGTCTTCCTTTGGTTTGTCTTCCTTTGGTTTGTCTTCCTTGACCTCTTTCTTTGGTTCTTCCTTCTTAGCAGCACCTTCTGGAGCAGCACCTTCTTCAATCTTGACAATTTCTTGACCAACTTCAACAGTATCCTCAGGGCTTACCAAGAGTTCGGTGATTGTACCACTAACCGGAGCATTGACTTCGACATCAATTTTATCAGTTTCAATAGTAGCAATTAATTCATCTTGTTCAACATAATCACCAACTTCTTTACTGAATTCAGTTAATGTACCTTCAGTAATGGATTCAGCCATTTCTGGAACTTTAACAGTAGTAGAAGCAAATCTATAAGTCGTTATAATGGGTTGATGAGTGAATGACTTGAATGGTGATGGTGTTTTCACAATAGATTTGTTCAAAGAGTGTAAAGATCTCAAAGGTCTAACTTCATTCTTTAAAGAAGCCTTGGCAATTGAAGGCCAACGACGAGCCTGGATTTTTAAGTTTCTTGATAACATTATTAATAATTAGTCGAAAGAAAAAGTTTTGATTGAATTAAATTTTAAATCCCATCAACTTCCAATAAAAATGTCGCCCGGATGATGGTGGGTTTTTCCACCCTTTCGTACCTCGGAGATTTCACCGGAACGCGACATTGTCTCGGGGTCTTTGTCAATATACTGCATTTTATTGGTTGCGTGTTCCCTAAAAACACCGGGGGCTCCGCGCAAGCTTAATTTCCCCAGCTGTTGCTTTGGGCTGTCCCAACCGAGCCGACGCGATACAACGGTACCACCTTCCCCAGGTGTTTGCTTACTAGTTTTTTTTTTGCAACCAATTTATGAGGACTGAAGGCTCCGTTGCAAGACCTTGATTTGTTTATTGGTCAGTTTATTCTTGTAATTGAGGATTTCATTGGCTTAATAGTTGATCTACTTGTACTCATTTGACATTAGTGTTTTCCCTATACGGATTATCTTTGATATGTTTTACAACTCCGCGTACCCGCAATTATCTGACATCTCTTACGGCACATGTAACCGGATTCCGGCTAATATCCCGTTTATTTAGTGCTTCAGTGGTCTTAGAAACAAATTTAGCTCATAGAGTTCAATTCAGTATCTAGACTTTAATTCTTAAACAAGTTCAAATTAAATTGTACATCACAAGAACATAAATGGATCAGTTTCTTTACAAAAAGTTCGGATCGTTGAACTTGGATAAATAGTTGAAATAGCTCGCTTTCAGAGTGGTTTACATTTGACCAATGCTTCAGCTGGTTCAAAAATATCTTTATTCTACTATAAAATTGAACAATAATGAACTACAGGTTAAGATGTTCTTACCAATAATGCTTAAATATAGGGAAGGCGAGATCAATTCCAGATGGTGGTTCAAATTCAAGACCATAAACTACTGGTAACCGAAAATCAGTTTAATCACGAATGCAATGCTTTCTCTTTCGAGAGAGGAGCTGGTAGGATGTGAAACCTGTAAGATACTTATACTACCCTCTATATGAAGAATGAAAATTGATGATAAGATAAAAAGTGAATAAAAAATTAACACTTCCAGACTTTGTGCTCTACAAGACTGGATTAGCTCTTTGTCTTGATGGATTTAAGCCTATTGGCTTTTTATTCTTTTCTTCATAGTAAGTTGTTTTCCTGCATTCTTTTATTGCACTTTTCTTTTGCTACATCATATGACCTACACCGAGAGACAGAAAAAGAAAAAGATCTTGCTTCTGTTGAGTCAATCGCTTTCATTGCAGGAATAAAACCGAATAGAAGGATTCCTGTCGAAATAATCAACAGGGGAAAAAAGTAAGCCCGACGCGGGACTCGAACCCGCAACCTTGTGATTAAAAGTCACACGCTCTAGCCGATTGAGCTAGCCAGGCGCTGTCGTTGTGAGGAGATCACGAAAGATTGTCATATGATGAACACCAGTCTCACATTTATGGCTCGTTAGCATTGAATGGGTTGCATTATTGATCAAATACTTCAGCACAGGTTTTCCGTAGAGATTTTGGAGTGTCATTGGAATTAAACTGCATCAAATACCTATAAAGAACAATATTTAATGTGTTAGACCCATTCTCTTTCAAACTCAGTTCCATTTCACTACGAAAGGATTTCAAAAGAAAAATATGCAAAGTACAGAGTTTACTGAATCATTCGTATCAAAAAACAAAAAGAATTCTTCTTCTTCAGGGCAAACTGCAGAGAGTTTATTACGCTGTAACTCTTAGCGTGATCCTTCACGTCTTTTAAATACGGCGAACTTGCAAGTTTAATCAAGTATTGCTTGTTACTTTAGATTTATCATATTTGAAGTTCTTAATTTCTAGTCCACACTAAATAACATCCCTCTTTGCTTTTTAGCGTGATCAGAAGGTATCAAAGTATTAATCTAGTTTTGTCGGGTAAACAAGGAAAAGCCACTACAGCAATTTCGGGTCGAATGCAGAAATATTAAAAGGATACTATGAGACTTTTGGCATTGGAAAACTGCGTATCCTTGTGGTAACTCTTCTAACAAATATGCATCCCTCAGATCAAATTCCTAATTAGTGCATTTCGCAGCCAAATTAGTTAGACTAATAGCCAATATTTATTTTTTTCCCCGTTTTGGGTACACTGAGAATCCTCTCATTTACTGACGAAAATCATCGTAAAACATCCCTTTTAAATAGGTTCATTACCGAGTTCTGGATCTATAAGTACAAAATGTCTTTCCAGCCTTCTGGCAAGAGGGATGTAAGGATCGTTAGTGATCTATCTCGATTTGAATTCGACAGCCCGACTCCTAGGATCAGATCGAGAAACCCCACTCCTCCTTCTTTAAATCAAAAAGCCTCCACAATGAGTATGGGCAATTCCACCAACCCCAAAAGTACCACCGACTTACCGCCATCATTCTTCGATGATGAAGCTCCAGTCCCCGATCCAGGACCTCAAAGAAGAAAGACTCTATTAGAGATAGCGGAAACTAATAATGCATTGCCTAAAGTCAAAGACAGTAATATAGACTATGATGATATATATGAGTACTATGAAAAAGTACTGTCGGCATCTTTTGAAACTCCTCAAAACAAAGACTTTGCCCCATACCCTGGTTCCATCAGAAGACAACAAATTAACCCCCACAGTGAAATATCACTTGGTCTTCGAACTATATCAGATGATTTCGGTACCATGAAAACTCCCTTCACAAATCAAACACCGGTTATGCCATCTGGTGCATTCAATAATACGAACTCTAATTTGATGGAGCCAGATTACAAAGATAAAGAACTTCCTCCAATAATACAACCAGTTGACCTATATCACAATCGTAATGATTCTAGTACTATATATAAATCACAAGACACCATAAGTTTAAATTCCAGGCAAAGGCTAATGGAAGATCATCTATTAAAATCGGTTATGCATAGATCCTTGTTTAAAATTCCTGCTCATAACTTGTTAAAAAATGATGACGCTTATGAAGAAAAAGTTATTACTATTACAGTGAACTTTGTGATATACTTCTTCGAGATGATTGTAGCTATGATCATCATTACCATGTCTTCGATCCTTCTAAATAATGATCATAAAATGAGTTCAAGTATATACGGTTTTTTCATTGCAGATGGTACAATATCCTTACTTGTATCATTGTTATTCATTAGTTCCTTGGTAAACTTTGAAAAAAGGAATGGAAGTTTCTACGTAACCACAGCCATGATCCTTTCTTTGGTATCATTTATTATAACAGTCAGTCATGTCATTCCCAAATCTGATTGTGCCAATGAGTCGACTTGTAATTTAAGAAAAGCTAATAGTGCTTTCATTATAATTTCAACTTTCTTGTGGCTTTTTGATTTGGTACTGTTTTTAACTGTGCTCTATATTTCAAGAATGAATTTATTAAATGATTTGAACTTTGATTATACTGATAAAGGACTTCAATCGGAGTATAACAAGTCAATTTCTTTGGATGAAAAAAACGATCATTCTGATAATCATAACGAGCTCCTCGACCCTAGGGGTGACCTGTTGAAAGAATACTATTTGAATGAAAGCGGAGAAATGTTCGAATTAACCAATGAATTTGATGTTAGAGGTAAAAATAAAATTATCGTGTATACTATATGAGGCCAATAAACTAAAGCCCGCGAGAGTTTGGGTGCAAAAAAAAAAAATCTTTGTGTAACCCGTTATTCTTTATCCGTAATGAAATTTACATTCATTTGTTCCATTCTGTTGATATTTGGGACTGGTAACAGTATGTTCCTTGATCCTTCCTATAAAAGGGTCATGGAAAGTAGGGTCAGTTTACAGAATTTGAAGTCTATCAGAGATTCTTTAGAAAATGATTTGAAAAGCTTGATTCCAAAAACCTTCTATGAATCCCCACGAGGGATTGATAATCAAACCAGTTATAGTGCTACTGGTTCTGATGATTTATATGTTCTTCCCGGTGACCTTTTAAGATCGGAAGTTTTGGAGAAATTAGGTATTGATTTCTTAAACGAAGAAAGCCATATACTTAAACTTGAGGATAAAGACATGGTGATTCCTAAGTCATTCGAAACTTTGTTTTTATATAACACTTCCTCTCAAATCAAATTTCCAGAAGAAGACACTTTGATTTCCAAGTTTGTTGATAATAGTATCCCCTTCAATCTACCAAGTCAAATGAGCTTCGATAACTATTATTTGGTTATACCTAAGGTATACATGAGAGAAAAGCTCCATTTGATGCCAAACGATACCAGTGAAATCATTAAGCAGTCTTCTATTTTCTCAAAGAGTGTTATCAACTCATCTGTACTTCAAATTCCTGTTTTCAAATCCTCAATCAAAGATAACAAACCTCTTGTGGTGTTCCTGTTTTCTGATACTTCCATCAAAGATTTGAGCTCGATGAAAACACCCATTATGAACATAAAAAATTATTTACAGAAAAAGAAATATTCATTCTCTAGATTCTTTGATCTGCTTGCTCAAAATTGGGTAAATGATGTCGATTATAAAAGTCTTGTGGCTTCAAATTTCTGTACCATGAGTTCTAAGAATATGAAAGACAGTTACTGTTTGCAAATAAAAGATAAGAAATCATTACTATTGTACCCAGCATTTAAGGAACAATTTGAATTTTTTAAGCCTGGACAAGCCCTTCAGAAAAGATATGCCCCCTTAGATCCTGAGATTGCAGAAGCTCAAGCAATTAGACAAGTTCATGATAAGCTCAGTAAAGCTGCAGATAAGTTTAATGATGTGACGTATGAGCTTGCTACCGAACCCAAACCTCTTATAGAGAGAGTAGACGAACGACTTGACGAAAAACGGTACAGATTATACGACAAGGTAGACGAAAAGAAAGATAGACTAGGAGATAAAAAGGATGAACTTTTGCAAAAGGTAACTGACGGAGTTGATTCCGTCAAACTCAAGCTTGGGTTTATTGACAATTTAAAAAGCAGTGATTATGATTTGACTGACAGCTCTTATCAAGTTGGAAAAGACAATTTAATCGAAAAGAGAAGTTGGCAAGAGGGGGTTTCTGATGAAGGGTTCATTCTACCATTATCTTTAGTGAGACTTGAAGAGCCTATCTTAGCCACGCCTAGAGGTAGGAAATTCACTCAGGTTATTTATCATTCGATAACAAAACCTAGGCTTACCAAGAGATTCTCTATTTTCAGCACCGACCCAAATTGTGAAAAGATCACCTGGTATAATGTGTTCCATCATAGTATATTTGGAGAACCAAGATTCTGTATGAGTTAATATTTTTACATCTTTTTGTTTGTATTTATATATATATATAATATAGACGTCATAATAATCTTCACCTGAAATTTACCCTTTGATTAGTAGTCGACCCGTTGAACCCAGTTGGTTTCTGGTGGTATGGATTCTGGAAACTTGCAGCACTGTTATTACTGCTATTATAGTTTGAGCCAGAGAAACCATTGTTGTAACCAGTTCTTTCGAAATTGTTGAAAGCATTACCTGGGTTCCCTACTATAGTAGAACTTGGTTGTGTTGGTTCCATGTTTTCCATGTAATAACTATTTCTTTTAGCTTCATCAGATGAGCCTGAAGGGAAAGCAGTAGTTTTACCCTTGCTCTGACTACCAAATCCAGAAGACTCTTCATCATATACTGAATCATCTTCATCGTATTGCATACCCTTATTTTCGTGACCCTTCATAGCACTTGCACCCAAGGCCATCAATTCATAATCATCATCATTCTTATTAGCTGGTTCACCTGGTTTACCGTTTTTGTTGTCAAATCTTGGAATAAATGAGACTCTATCATCTTTCATAGGTTGGTACCTAGTATCTGGATTTTGGTACACCAAAGCTAATACACAAGTAACAATGGTGAAAATCAATAAGAATAAAGCAAACACAGCATTAAGAATGAAGTAAACGATACCCATTATTGAACCAACTATTTGTGGTTGACCAAAAATATAACTGAAGAACATAAAAAATAAAGCATTGATAGTATTGATGACTGCAACAACAATGTTAAAGGCATTGGTTCTCTTATCCATGAATGGTCTAACCCAACAAATTCCTACTAAATAGACCAATTCTATCACAAAAACAATAACAGATTGTACCTTACCTTTTGATTGCAATACAGCAACAAATAATGACTTCAAAAACACATAGGTTAAAGAAATAAGGACAAAATAATAATGATCAGCTCTGTAATGAACATAAACAAAACCAAATTTGTTCAAGAAGTTGGCATCACCATACAACAAATAAGCTGGATTTTTGTACTGCTGCACGGATCTTCTGCCTCTCAAGAAGACCCTAGTTGCTGCTTGATATAATAAAGTAAAGACAATTACAAATAAGAATACAGCCACTACAACAGAACCGGCCGAGTCCCTTGTACTCAATTCCCAGAGACACAAAAGACAAACTTGAGGGAATGCAAGAACCAATAATCTGTATAAAGAACCCTTGATAATACTAGACCATTGCTGTCTGTATTCGTTGAATTTTCCTTCGTTCATAATTTTCGATCTAACCGAGATTTCAATTACAGCTTTAAATAACATCAAACAAACAATCATAACAAACCCAAAGAATAATAAGAATATAATTCCAGTTAAGAAAATGCTGGTGATTTCAATACCTGCCAAATATGCGACTCTTTGAATACCTCTAAGAACTAAAATTTTTGAAGACAAATCATCTGCTTTTTCGTTGGTGGAGTATAAATCGGAATCTAGAGTATCGCTTTGGCCAAAATCATCGTTAGCAATAGATAATGAGAATCTTTTGAAAAGGGATAAGTGGTTAGAAGCTTGAGTCTTATGATAAGCGCCATTCAAGAACTCTGAAGCGGATTCCATAAGAGATCTTTTTTGAACAGAAATAGACAAATAGCTTGCGTCTAAAACATCCGTTGAATCACCACCAGTTGCTTGAACGTACCAATTTGCGATTTTTTGAATAAAGCCCAATCTGATAATACCCAAAGACCATTGGAAATTCTGGGCCCAAGCAGCTGCAATTGGAGGAACCTTAGCGACGGCCATCATGGCGGTAATTGCCAAACTTTGGAAATAAATAAATAATGACATGGAATTCGAAGCGATATGAGCAGCGGTATTGGAATGACCGATAACGGATATCACACCAGATGTTATGACACCCAACCCAGAAATTGCAGCAATAGGCCATGAAGCATATTTGGTTTGAACAGTCTTACCGTTAGTTAAAATGGCTTCAACACAAGCTAAACTATCCCCACTGTCGTCATCCATCAAAACAACCCTAACTCTTGCATCCAAGTCAGGAATTGTGTAAGCTATACCAGGAATTTGACTAATTTGATCTTTTGGTAATTTGTCAAAAGTCTTTTGAATTTCCAAGTGACCAGTGGAAAACGGACAAATTGAAGGATAATTTAATGAACAGAAAGAGATGTTAGTCTTAAAAGCAGACACCCCATATGCAATAAATTCAACATTAGCAGTAACATTTGCGTCAATATTGGAAAGGGCAGTGATATCAACAAAAGCAGAATTATTAGAAGGGAAAAACTCAACGTTAAATCTTGTAGCCGTAAATTGTGAGTTATCCATACAAGTTAAAAGAGAACTTGTTCTAATAAATTTTCTCAGGGCTGAAACCCACGAGAAAAGTAAAATAAAAGTGAAAAGCTGGTAAAGTAATCTCATTTCCAGTAGCTAACGAGTTCAAAATTCTAAAAATTTTTGTATCAGTGAAAGTGATTTGGGCGTATACCTATTGTTATTGTTATCGCTTCTGATCTGATCTAATCTAAGACTTTGACTTGAAGAAACAAAAGGGGCTAAGGTTTAAGCAACTTGTAATCTAGATATGTAATGTATATCACTTGCTTAACACCACGACGTTATGTGTTATAATATGAAACTTTTTATCCCACGGTGAGGTCAGTTATAATAAGAAATGAGATGGTGAGAATTGGTGAAAATACGGGCTGAGGTTTAGTCGCGCTTGGCGATGGTAGGAATCAGGAGTGCCCAGGACGAGACGAATAAGCTTTACCACTAGTCGCGATCTTCTGGGCGGAAAAATTTTGAATTCTGGACGGGCAACCAGCCGCTGCGGTTCACTGTTTTAACGGCTAAAAAACACTGGGGTTTCCATTTAATGTTTTTTTCGTGCAATCTTTTCGCTTCGCCACGGTCTGTGCTCGTATACTTACTGTCACAATATATAGTCTTTGTATACTAGAGTAGTTCCAGTACCTTTAGAGGCTGTTTGAGTTGCTACATGTGGCAGTGTATCACTTACAAATGTTTATGAAGCTATTTTTAACTCCCTTGTTTATATGCAGCGAGCTTGTCAACCCTGTATATAATTATGGGTCTAGGGGAGAATGCATTTGGGCTTAGTAACTTAGACTCGAGTTCGAGGGCTATAAACGAGGGCACGAGATGAGATGCAAATATGCACGTATGTGTATTATTCTTGCATGAATTGTATGGGATTAAGTACTACTAAAATTGGGGAGGTAGAAAGCTTCTTCTGTGTCTAATCGATCCCTCTACATTCTCGCGATTCCTTCCAATTACACAACTGCTTCGTCTCTTTTGGTACTACTAATTGATTTAGTTTCACTAGAACTACTCTAATTTTCAATATATTAAAAGAAACAGCTCTACTTAGTATGGAATACCATTAGTCAACCTTTGGAATTCATCGTATCCCTTGGTATAGAAACTTTCCATAGCCTTTTTAATTAACCCCCTCATATGATGAACGGCTTCCTTTTCTGGCTTGTTCGGTACGAACCTTTGTCTCAACTTCTTAATCGTTGTCTCTTTGAAACATGGCAATCCACTTTCTAACATAGGATTCACACATCTGACAATGGTCTCCATATATGGTCTACATGCCAAGAAACCCTTGACACATAACTCTTCGAACCATTGGAAGGCTTGAGTATCATGACTTCCTCCCAATACCATAACCATCTCATGGGTTAACTTGAATGGTGCAACTTCGAATTTGACTCCACCAGGTACAATATCAAAACAGAATCCAAAATCAATATGAATAACATGTCCTTGATCATCATACATAATATTACCGTTATGACGATCTTTAAATTGTAAGATATATGAAATAATTGAATAAGCGGCTAAGGATCTTATCAAATTGTTTCTGGCTTGTTGAAATTCAATAGAATTTTCAGGGCCAAATTTAGTGATAAAATATTCATATAGTCCATTAACTGCCTCTCTACCCAACATATCTCTTGAAGTAGAATTGGGTAACACATCAATAACACCACAGCCAGGAGCAGTAGCAGTCACTCGGTATGGATAAACAAACAAATCTAATCCAGCGTTCGTCCAAATACTTCTAAATACAGAAATTAACTGCAATGCTAAAACATCTTGTCTGCAATCATCACCAACTTTAAAAATGGCACTTTGCCATCTTTCAATAGGAATATAAACTTTTTCACCATACTCATCAATATCTTCGATTTCCTTTTTGATTTTAAATGTAGCCATAAATGGTGCTTTAGCGTGACTTTGTAATGGCTTACCATTCTTTCTATTGATATCGATAACAACACCATCAGGATTACTTGGAAGGTAAACACCTGGTGCAACAACGATCTTATTCATTTCTTCGTCAATCTTAGTCTTCTTTTCGGCTTTAGATTTCTTGATGTATGGCTTCAACTTACCAGAAATATCGGTAACCTCATTAAAAAATCCGAACTCTTTTTTATAGAATACAATATCTTCTTCGTTGAAATGTTTGGTCATCTTCTCTTGCACTCTATCCAAGGTTGGCTTAAGTGAGTCTGGTACAGAGCTTTCATCGTCTTTATAGCTGTTTGCCAACATATTCCAAATAATTTGATGAGCAAACAACTGTGATACTTGGGCTGTTTCCACGATAAATCTTTCAACGTAGCCCTTTGCGTCAAATCTTAATGACTGGACAATTTGAGGAACGTAGAAAAATGTCAAGTTAACATCATGATGTTCAAGAGATCTCATGGTATACTGTAAAATAAAGGGATTGTTACCAAATGGTGGTAAGAACAATTGAATAGCATCAATTGGTGATAATGGCTCCCAGAATAACAATTGATGACTTGGGAAGTTTGTACCAGCATTAATTCCAATGAAGTATTGAACTGCACTTGGGTAAGGAATAGCAGGTAATGGATTTTCAGTCAATAACTTTTGTAAGAGTTCATCAAGGTTCCTGATTTTATATCTCAATGCTAAATTCACTGCTAAAATAGGGTCAAGTCTATAAGCCTTTGTGATAATAGTTCCATTGATCTGGTTGGAAATAAATGAACCTCTCACATCGTCTGGGTTCAATGGGTTCAACCAAACTGTGATCTTGGCGATTTCGTCATCAAGGAAGAACATGACAATGACCTTTTTGTTCTCTAAAGCTTCATCATGGGACGTATTGATATGAGACATCAATTTAGTAACATCTTTCAAAAGTCCTAAATCACTTTTGGTCTTCAACATATTAGAACCATAAGGGTATTTTGCAATCTTTCTAAACCAAGTTAATGTACCATCCAAGATCAATTCAGTCAAATACTTTTCGCTTCTACTACCCAACTCGTGGTGATAATTGACAACATCGAATGAGAATCTAATTAACTCAAATCTGACAAATCTAGCATAGGGATGAAGACTTGCACTATCCAAGTTCTTCAAACCTACTTCGATGAATCTAGTGAATATTTTCAAAAGGTGATCACTTTGATGCAAAGTTGCTTCGAAGCTCGAGGCAAACAATCTGATAATTTGAAGATGTGGTTCAAATCCCTTGAGAGTTACTTGGGCCATTTTGTTCATGTTCTTATAGTCAGAAGGAGAGTATTCCATCTTCATAAACTCTGTGGCAGTAAGATCGTGGTCGGTGGAGAACAATCCTTGACACAAAGCTATACTGCTCTCCCATCTCTTGGCAATTTCTGAGATCAATAACACCGAAATGTTAGACCTATCTTTCATAACTGCAAACCAAATTCCAATTGCAGCATCCATAGTTTTAGATTCAAAAATTTCAAATGGGATTTCCACCAAATATCTTATCATTTCAGCAGTATTTTCATCACAGATCAAAACTAATCCACCAATATCACTAAGTAAGCTTACCACCTCGTCGGTTTTAATATGATCAGTCTTGTTTTCAAGTCTGAACCGTAAATCAACAATCTTTGTCCTGATTTCTTTGAACGCCGTATCGGTCTCTTCCTTGTTACGTAAAGAAACCTTATCCAACAAGTCAGTGACAAAGTTAGATCTCCATGATAACTGAGTTACAAAATTTGGTAAAGAATTCAAGTTTCTAGATTGAAATCTAGAGATATTGCTAAGTTCTCTTTCATTAGGTAAAATAGACCCGGCCATTTCCAAAGCAAAGGAAACACCATATTGGACATCACTAGTTGGACGGAAAGTATCATTGTCAGAGACATACAACTGAATCAAGCTCTTAACATCAATATTACTCTTTATTAAGACCAATTTAACCCAGTGTTTACACTTTTCACTGAATCTCTTGAAAGTGTCATTTCTCCATTGATAGCTATCGGATAGCATCAAATGAATACCAGTTCTCTTCGCCCTGTAACTAATGGTCGGTTCGTATTGATTTTGATCGGCGTCAACAACACTGTCGAATAACATACTTAATAAATCGAACACAGCAAAAAGAGATTTTTGATGGCATAAGGATGACGGAATTTTATTGATGAGCAAGTCACAACATTGAATAGCAGCATCTTGTAAATCTTCAACCCTGTGACAACACAATGCAAGTATGGTAGTCAATTGTTCAGCAATGCTCTCTGCACTGAAATTCTTATTGGCACCCAAACCAACGTGATGGATATAGTCTTTAACAATTTTGAAAGACAAATATCCAATATATTTATCAACCCCACTGGTCTTGATTGAAGGATCAGAATAGTAATACAAAATTTTTGAACAGTCACCAGTTCTAACTCGGAAACTTTCAACCAATAAAGTGGCAGATAAGAACATCAACTTAGGATAAGACATGGTCCTATGAACTTCAAAAAGCTCATTTAATGAGGTACGGTGATCTTTAACGTTGTGGTTAGAGGATCCTCTTCTCAAAACAGTGTTCAAGTCCAAAGAAGTTTCGGTCCTGTCCCAAGATAACTCAGAAGCCAAAGGAGGTGAATTATAAGCGATCCTTTCTAATTCCCTGGAGTATACTCTAACGTTCTTTGATTCAGTTGAATAGCCATGGACTACCATATTAAACCAAATATTTCTAAATAAGTTAATCGTCTTCGTGTCTTTAATCTCTAATGGTTTTTCATCTGCGTAAACGTTTGGTAACAATTCAGCCAAAGGTTTTAAGAAGATGGCGATTTGGTCACCAATTTCACTGATTTCATTATGGGATCTGTGGTGTTCCAAGACTTGAACATCACCTCTACCCACAATAGACAGTAAAACTTCGTGTAAGTATGTGGTGAACAATGGGTGTTCTGGGTCAATTTTATGGGATAATTCAACTCTAGCTTCAATTAAGTTACTCAATAATTGTTGATTATCAGAGTTTAAAGCATCCAAAGAAAGCTTATTGATCAATTTGTTCAAGATAGTGAATTCCCTTTCTGGCAAACAAGGAGCGCAAGATACCAAACCTTTCAACAAAATTGGGCCAATAGTTGAATCAAGTCTGGATGTTTTTTGAGATAAGATAGTTACCGTCAAAGTACTAACACTTTCATCATTACATTTTTCCACGACATGAGTAATTGCAGTGATAGCGTTGATACAAACATGGGTGTATTCATTGTCCTCATAATCAGTAAAGGTTCCGTTAGGTCCAGCGGTAGTACCATTTTTTTCACGAACATTAGAATTTATCGATGGAGATCTACCGTTATTAGAGATAGATAAGTCTCTAATGGAAGAAATGTCTGGTCTACTGAGAGTAGTCGTACGTCCAAGGTTGTTTCTGCTTTGAGATCCAGTGTCATTGACAAACAAAAGGTTAGTTAAGGCATAAATTGTGGTAACTACAGCATCTTGAGATAAGACTTTGGTTGCCAATCCCAAGCTTTTCGAAGCATTCTCACAATAACCAAGAGTGAATTTTGGGTTTGCAACCAAAGCAGTAAATGCTCTGGTCAAAGAAGAACCAACTGATTCATCTTTGAATACTAATAATGAGCCTAACTGGATTACAGAAGCACCTAAATCAGGGTCTAACATAACATCATAAATAGATAGGCAATTCTTGAACAATTTTCTGCAAACTGCTAAATCCATGTTATCAGTGAACATACCACAACCAATTACCTGTAAGTTATAAGACTTTGCTAAGTATCCCACTTTAAGTCTTTTCAATGACGAATAAACAATAAAAGTTTCACCTCTATCCAAGAATTCCATCTTTTGTAAGGCCAAATCAGTTAACGTCTTGATGATTTCCATGTGATGCTGTTTAACATCCAAACTTTGGTCACCAATTCTAGAATAAGACTCTTGTTCATCTACTTGTTTGGAAATAGTGGCCAATAAGAATTCAATTAATGTTCTATCGTTGTTATTAAGAATGGTATTAATGATGGATACCATTAATCTACTCAAACTTTCAACAAAGTAAACTGGAGAAAATTCAACAACATCATCATTATCCAACAAATAAGACAAAGGATGATTTTCGGTTCTAGAAATAGAATGAGAGTAATTCTCTAATTCATTCAAGAATTCAAAATTATCAATGCAAGTATCCAAGGTTCTAAATACCTTAAAAGAGCCGGATGATTGAATCAAGATCTGTGGTCTTTCGGTCAAACTTTCAATAAATCCTAATAAAGCAAAATAATTAGAGTAATCCAAATTCTTATTGTTGAACAACTTTTGATTGAAAGCATAAAACAAATCAATTACTTGATCAAGGTAACGATTATCAAATTTGAATGCTAGATTAGTTGCAGCAGTGGTTAACTTCTTACCCAACAAGAACCAAGGCGTAGGTCTCGAATTCTTACTAATTACCTGATCATCAAATTCCTGATCGGGTAATTCCATCAAGTACAAGCTGACTTTTTCCAACAATAACTCGGCTTGTCTGGGGAACTTCATGTCGAACTCAGTGCTTTCACATAACGCAACCAATATCTCAAACTCTTGGGAGTTAATGGCAATGTTTGACAATCCCATGCTCTTTTTCGAAGTTTTCTCCATTAACTGGGTGAAGTTATCATCATGTTGGAGACTGACCACGTCATTGATACTTCCCGGGGTGTTCTCTATTGAGAGCTTGGCGAGTTTCTTGTAGGCCTCGCCTCTGATGAATCCACGAGGGATACCATAGTAATCCATTGTAGATGGTAGTTGAAAAGTTTGGGGTCGGGGCTAAATGTGCTCGTGAAAATTCCCCATAACAGTAGAGAAAAGATGTGCAGGAATTTTTTTCCCTCACGGTATGTACAGGATTTCCGATGCAAACTAAATAAAATGGGTTAGATTAGAGTTATACTTTACAGTATATATGAGTAATGGTGGTTCTAACATATACGGTATACTGATATGATGGACTAGAGAAAATCCGAATGGTTTCTTATATATCAATAAGATAATGTGTTGCTCAAATTCAAATTGAGCATGATACTGGAAAACAAGAAAATCCTATGACGCTTAACCAACTCCCCTCAGTGGTCAAAGGTAAATGCTAATCTCTAAAGCCCACACTAATGTTATAAGACCTCTCGTGTTACATTTGTCTACAGCTTTGGATTTATCTTTTAATTCAGTTTATGGTGGTGAGTCTATCAACTATCTATATACAGTATCCTATATTGTCTATTGTATTGGCTGTTCTATCTTTCTTACAGGTTGTAGTTACGGCCGTTCTAGTGGCATGGCGTCTATTATACATATATAGTCATAAGTCGTAAAGATGCAAAAAACTAAGAATAAGTTTCAATTAAAGTGTCTCTCAAATCACCAGTAATGGCGTCTTGTTGAGCATCTTGCAACTTGAATATAGATTCTACCACTGATAATTCAGGAGCAGTTGTATCTAAACCACTAACAGCCAACCAATCATTGACCACCATTCCAGCACCAACGACTGAGGAACCTCTGTTAATGGTACCAGCAACCAATGGAACTTGTAATAATGAACTCAATTCTTCTAAGTCTTGGATGGAAGTTTGAGGATGAACAATACCACCTTGATTAGATAAAGCACAGTAACTTCCAACCAATACATTACCAGCAATGGTTTGACGGAAAACTTCGACTCCCAAAACATCGGCAATCAACTCCTCAGTCTCCCTTTCAATATCTGGGTGGACTAATGCAACATAGTCATTACAACAAATGACATTACCTAAAGCTGATAATCTTTCTTCAACTCTTTGAATCTTAACAGTATCAGGTAAAGAATTTCTCAAGTGCATTAATTCTTGGTCAGTAGTTTGAGTTGGAACCAACAAACCTCTTCTGTTACCGGCAGTCATTCTTCCCACAATTCTGGTACCAGCGATGGTGGTATGAACGATTGGAATCACATCACCTAATTCTGCTTCGAAAGCAGAGTAGAAATTCTCAGAACCACCGACAGCAACGAGAGCATATGAGTTGGTCAACTTGGAGAAGACACCAACTTCATTAGAGTTTTCAAATTGTGTTCTACTAGCCATTTTTGTAAATGAGTAATAACGATAATTTTTAAAATTTTCATTTTTTTATCTCATCTTATGGGTGAGTAATATGTGGTCGTGTCCAGGCTTCGCGATGGAGGAATTGTAGAATAACAGGAATTTCAAAGAAATAGTGCCAACTGCTGCGAGTTTTGAGACAAGCATTTTAACTTTGTTTATGAATAAGTTGGAAGCCTATAGTTCAGAAGAAGAAGAAGAGGAGGAAGTAAGCATTGGTGATTTGGATAATATATTTTCTCAGAATTACGCATCAAATCTTCAAAATATGAGTCTGGTGTTTCTTAATTTTCCCGTTAAAATGAGCCCTGCGGCTTACAATTTGTTACAAAATGTTGCAAAAAAAAGTATATCCAATATAAAACTAGACCACCCAAAAATTTATGAGAGTTATGATTGGAATATTGCTGATTTAGATAATGGCAATACTTCAGGAAGTACAGATCAACTACATATATCGTTAAGTTCACAATTATATGGATCTCCAACAAACTGTACAAGATTCATTAAGAGGTTTAAGACTGCTGCTAATAATTCAATCAGCATTGACAGCATTGATAAGAAATTGATCAAAGAAGTTAGGAAACCATCAGTGCTTGTGGGTATTCTCAATAATCGAGTGATTGAATTAAAGATGAAACCAAAAATTGTCGTAATGCCTAGTTCTTCTTCAAGTGCTGTATTTTTAACTGGTGTAATAGATATGGACCAAGGGACTAAGAAACTATTCGATGACATAAACAACTTGGCAAAGGAGCTTATGAAATTAGAAGGATTGCGTCCTCTGCCGTCTCTAGAATTTGTAGACTATCATTTGTCGATAGTCAAGGGAGTATGTCGAGATCGCAGAATGGTGTCACCAAATAAGGAGCACGTTGAGCAGCTTGCAGGTTCACTTCAACAAATTGACGCAATAGATCTCGGCTCATGTCCTATCCATATAGATAACCTAGTAGTACGAGAAATTGGTGGTTCTGTTAAAAAAGATCACTACGTGCGATTATTATAGTTTCAACTCGCTTATAGAAATATCCAAGTCTCCCACCATACCTGGCTCAACCGTACACTCGCTACATCCTATAACACACTTATACAATCTCTATATATAAATTTCACAAATGTACATATTTTTCATTGCACTTTAAACGAGGAGTCTAGGACCTACCGCCCAGAAATAACGCGAATCTCACTGACTATCCACCATTTCAACTGATCCCCCAGTTTTCAAATCCCAATCTAGCTCATGTACAAGTCATCACACCGGAACACAGAGAAACAATTGATAGAGATTGTCAACAGCAGAAATAATGACAACAAATGCGGTGATTGTGGAGCTACTTACCCAACTTGGGCTTCCTCTTCTTTAGGTATCTTCCTCTGCGGAAGATGTGCTTCAGTTCATAAGAGAGTTCTACCTGAAAACATTTCCAAAGTCAAGTCATTGACTCTCGACAATTGGACCTCAGAAGAAATTGATCGTTTAAGAAGAATCGGTAATAAAAAGGCTAGATCTAAATGGAATGCTAAAAAGGAACCTTTCCCTTACGACGAGGACGATACAGTAGAAATTGAAGATTATATCAAGAATAAGTACGTCGAAGGACGCTTCAGAAATGATGACTTTCGTCCTGCAGATGATGATGAGTATGGTGATGTAAGACTGGGCCTGAGACTGGGCCTGAGACTGAGACTGAGACTGAATTCTGTACGTCAAATCCCCAGATTAACTCACAGAAAGCTCACCACTTTTGAATCTAGCCAATTCACTAGACAATCCCATCAAATCATGGGGATGGGATTTGGCGACATGGAATTGGTAAGAGAAGCTTTGATTTTGAGTAACGGCGATGTGGATTTTGCTTTAGATATCTTGAATGAAGACTCAAAAGTAAATCCTGCTAAGCAAGAAGTGGCACCTTCCTTACCCAGGAGACCCTCTGGTGCTAATCGTTTAGCTGTTCCTTCCGAAAGTGCTGCCCTGTCAAATTCTGTCGCAAGTACTAGTGCTGCTGTTGCAGCCGGTTCGGCTGGAACTGGTACTGCCGACTGGTGGTCTAACTCTTCTAATGTATCGGCTAATCCAACAGGTGTACAGTTACAACAACCACAGATTTACCAGTACACAGATCCTGTGACAGGTCGAGTATCGTATGTTGATTCTAATGGACAAGAGTATTTGGACCCTAGCAACCCTCAGCATCAACAGCTCTTAATGCAACAACTGCACCCGCAACTAGTTGCTCAACAAACAAACAAGCAACTGATTATGTCCTTATATAATCAACCAAGTCAATTTACTTCCAATGTTGCAGTTCCAGTAGACCAATCTCAACAGAATCAGCAATCTCAACCTCAACTTCAGCCTCAACAGACTCTGTTTCAACAACCTCAACAGACCCAAGCCCAATTCCAAGGATTTCAACCACAATTTCAACAATCCCAGCAGTTTCAACCACAATTCCAAAATCAGCAATTCCAACAGCCAGGCTATCAACAAACTGGGTTTCAACAACAAGGATTTGCTCCTCAACAAACAGGTACCGGCTTTCAACAACCTCCACAAGGGTACTTTCAGTAGTTTTGATGTTTCAAATGATAAAAATGGTATGTATGGAAATAAAAATAAAGACGTAGAATTGACTTTCTATATATGTTACTAAGAATAAACGTCTTCAGAATCACCCGTAGCTATATGATGTAAATTATCATAAAAATGATACTTGTATGCCTTCAGCCAGATTCGAACTGACGATCTCCTCATTACTAGTGAGGTGCCTTACCAACTTGGCCATAAAGGCTTTTATACTGCGATAAATTTATCGGATTATCTCGCCTGCGC
>JAKTWY010000019.1:0-221471 GCA_030582335.1 Yamadazyma nakazawae
GATAATGTATTAAGATAATTTTGAAACCGTGACGACAAGTCTGCCTTACCAACTTGGCCATAAAGGCTTTTATACTGCGATAAATTTATCGGATTATCTCAGTAGGGAGACACCAACCAGTTGGTCTTCTGCTACTAATTATTTAAATTAATTTAATCGGTTCAATTTAATCGGTTCAATTCGATCGGTTCAAATTCTCAACTGAGTAAATTAGATAATTAAGTTTTTTTTTCCTATCATCATCATCATCATCATCATCATCATCTTATTTCTTAAATTTCCAACTTGGCCATCAAGGCGGATTTGCACGCGAGAGACGTCTCTTTCGCTGTCTCACAAGTTTGCGAGACACTTAGATCACCTCTCTGATTGATCGCGCACGACCTTTTTGGTCCTTGATTTATTGGTAGAATAATGGAACTTTTTGAGGTGAGGTGGAGTTGGTTCGAACTTCGACGGATGAGTTTGAGTTCTATAAATCGATCAGTTTTTTCAATTCAATTCAATTCAATTGGACACAATAATTTAGATATATTAACAATATACGAAAAAAAAAAAGAGAGAAGGGGAGATAAGTTTGAACTATTGGAAAGTAATCAATATGAAATGGAACTTACTACATGTATATAAAATTAAACATAATTCCCTGCCTGTGGAGGCATGTTTACGGAGGCTTTTTATCAGAACACCTGTTAAATAAAAATGTGGTGCTGGGTTAATCTAACAATAATACTCCTGACACGACTATAAAAATTTGTCATAAATATCGATTAAAAAAAGTATACTAAAAACGATTGATATGTGGATTCTTGATACATACAAGTCATAGGTGTTGAGATGATAATAGTGATTCTTTTTTTTCTATTTTTTTAGTTTGGGTATCATTTAATGAATTTATAAATTGAAATTTTTTGGTAGAATTTATGATTTTCACAGTTTAAACATTTGTACACAAAATATAGTACTACTAGAAACAAATAAGAATCAACCTGGAGATATTCTATTAACCAGTGTTGCTCGTTTAACGATAAGAGTTATTAAGAAAATAGTTTATACATAATTGAGCCACACTACGACAGAGTGTATTTCTTAGAGCGAAGTCTCGAGGAACTCGCCTCGGACTTAATCCCGATCCGTCTAGCCGGACGCGGGGGAGTGTGATTTTGACGTAACGAATCCGAATCGGATTCATCGACCAGAGATAGCCGGAACTTTTTTGCAGACAAGAGCTGATACAACTGAACTGAACTTATGCAATTGATTTGAATAAATGAATTGAGCCGATTATTCATATAACCCACTCTCACAAAAGCCTTTCAAAATTTCGTAACTTAAGCCATGAAATTTTGAAAGCTCCATACCCAGATTAACCGCGCGGAAGTTAGGAAAATACAATACCACCACGGTACGGGTACTGTCGCGCGGTTGCCACGGTAGCTTATGTTCGCAGCAGCTTATGCTCGCGGTATGATTCGCCGACTTGATAAAATCTGATTGGACGCTTCCATCAACTTTTCATGGGGTATAAAATCCGCTCAATTTCCATTAAATTTTCACAATTGATTAATCACAATGTTCTCAAAAAGTGCTGTTAGATCTTTCTCATCTTCTCCATCTGCTGCTTACAAGGTTGCCGTTCTCGGTGCCGGTGGTGGTATTGGTCAACCACTTTCTCTTTTATTGAAATTGAACCATAAAGTCACTGACTTGGCCCTTTACGATTTAAGAGGGGCTCCAGGTGTTGGTGCCGACGTTTCTCACATCCCAACCCCATCTACTGTTAAAGGTTACAACCCAGACAACTTGGGTGAAGCATTGAGCGGTAGTGACGTTGTTGTTATCCCAGCTGGTGTTCCAAGAAAGCCAGGTATGACTAGAGATGATTTGTTCAACACCAACGCTTCTATTGTTAGAGATTTGGCTAAAGGTGTTGCCGAACACGCACCAAACGCTGCTGTTTGTATCATTTCCAACCCAGTTAACTCTACTGTCCCAATTGTTGCTGAAGTTTTGAAGTCCAAGGGTGTCTACAATCCAAAGAAATTGTTCGGTGTTACTACTTTGGATGTTTTGAGAGCTAGCAGATTCGTTTCTGAAATTGCTGGTACTAACCCATTACACGAAAAGGTCACCGTTGTTGGTGGTCACTCCGGTATTACCATTGTTCCACTCTTATCTCAAACCAACCACAAGAGCTTAGACACCGAAACCAGAGATGCTTTGATCCACAGAATTCAATTCGGTGGTGATGAAGTTGTTCAAGCTAAAGACGGTGCAGGTTCTGCTACTTTATCTATGGCTCAAGCCGGTGCTAGATTTGCTGGCTCCGTCATTAATGGTTTGGCCGGTGAAAAGGATGTTGTTGAACCAGCTTTTGTTGACTCTCCATTGTTCAAGGATGAAGGTATTGACTTCTTCTCTTCCAAGGTTACTTTGGGTGTTGAAGGTGTCAAGACCATCCATGAATTGGGTGAATTGTCTAGTCACGAAGAAGAATTGGTTAAATTAGCCAAAGAAACTTTGATCAAGAATATTCAAAAGGGTGTTGACTTTGTTAAGCAAAACCCATAAATAGTTTTGTAGTGAATTTATTTATCTATAATGAGTAACTGATTGTGAAATTTGTTAGGACTAGTATTGGGTGTTGAGTATCTTGGGGGTCTATTTAACAAATCCATACCGAGATGCGACACACGCCAACGACATTCAAACTTGACACCTGAGACCCGGTCTTGTAACCCGAGACTCAAAAATTCTAGTAAATTTCGGCATGCGTTGTGTTCTGTAACAAGTTGCAATTAGTGATATTGTATGTATAGAATATTCGACTTTTGTTAGAGGGGTAAAAACGGGAACTAGAAACGAGCAAGCCCATCATGGCCAGACTTCGATTTCGGTAAGTCGTACGTAGTCTACATATATAAAATAAATTAATGATCAGGATAATAGTGCACATAACGTACACGATCTAGGTACGCTTATTTTTTTACCCCATTCTACAGAAAGCTATGTCCGCATTCACTTATATAACTAACGGTAATTCGGTAATTCATATGAGCCTACTGAGACAATTCAATTGGGTGCAAATTTCGCAAAAATTTTAAATGAGAAAAAAATTGATTGCGGTACTTTGAGCCATGGTGTATGGCGGAACTTTGAGATTCATTTCGAGCGGTCTCACTGAGGCTCTCGCCGAACGGTACCTGGCATGACAATACATCAAGCTATTGTTAAAGCCAGACGCCGCTCTGGTGATTCAGCAGTTCCGGAAGGCTGATTAAACGGCTAATTTGATAAGAGAGGTTTTTGATTCGCCTATTAAAGAGATAGACGTTAAGATAATAAACTTTTTAGATGGACGAATTTCATTTACCTGAAACTCCCCTATTTCTTTGAGTAAAACAGCTGCGAGTGGTGCAATCAGTTGTAGGAAATAGTGCCAGAAAAATGCAGATGCTGCTGATTTTGGCGCGACAACATAGGAGCGGCACTGGGGGGTGGCTTGTGGCTTTTCTCTTGGCCCCGCAAGGTGCCGGGAGACTGCACCATAGCACCGTAGCACACCGTATCACCGTAGCACGGCATCACGGCATCACGGCATTGCTGCAGTTCCCTAATGCTGTATCACCCCGCCGTAAATCACCGCGGGCTTGACGGAAATTTTTGCGCGGTAATCGGTGGATGCCTGGCCCGCGGATCTCCTCAACGGATCCAGACACTTTTCAGACGCGTTGGTTAATCACAGTGTCCTGCAGACAGTCTATAACCGGGGACCGGGGCGCGCAGTACGGGTGAAATGTCTAAACAAGAATCCTTGTAAATAAACCCATCTCTACTTCATCCGGTAATCATAATATCTGTTTCGAACTAGTTATTCAGCTTAATCAAAGACCCGCCGGTCAATTTGTATTTACATTGTTTCCTCTTCCCTGATTGGACCGTAAAAGGACGTCAAAAGCAGTGGTATTCAAATGCGTCCGCTTGCGTTTGGACCGCCATTTCCGAGGGCAGAATAATGTTACCCGCGTTCGTATAGAAAATTTTCAGTATTCGTTTTCGTTCTCTCACTATTTTTTATTGTTGGTACGTCACAGGACACTAGACTCTCTCCCCAAGACCTGAGCCGCGGCAAAAGATATTCTCACCTACTGTTTATCACTACTTACGACCCGCCCTTCAGGCATCAACCCATCAACCGCACCCGTTTGGTAGCTCTCTACCAATCATAATACAGGGAGTCTCTGATCCCCAGCTTTTCCCCCAGGGGCCAAGTAGTAGTACCCCAAGAGGTATCGAACCACCAGTTTCCGAGATTAGCAGCTAGCTGCATCAATATAATCCCGGTATAACAGGTTTTTAACCTAATGGAGTTAAATTGTCTGCGCTGTGAACTTTTCGCTCTTCTGCCTGCCCTCGGAACTCTCTCCCTACTCTAAAAATATATTTTCACCGCAGTTAGGAAAAACGCATTGAGTGGTTTTAAAAATTTATTACCACACCCAGTCGTTACATTTCAACTTTTCAGACTTTCTGTCTTTAGCTTCAAACTCCTTGCATACACTCACACCAAGTTGTCATATTCTTGAACACTTTGTGTTAATTAGATCTTGCAAAAGCTTCAGAAATTGGGTCCCTTTTATTCACCCTTCAAGTTCAGCGTTCACTTCAAAGTTTTAAAAGCTCCTGTTAGGTTTTTCAATCGATTTTTTTATTAATACAAAACTTGTCATACTTATATGGCCAATTAAACGGGTTGAACATTCACCAATGGATAATTATTTGATGTCGTCGCCCCGTAACCAATTCGACTACGATTATCAGAATTTAGACATGGGTCTCGATACCTATGAGCTAAAAGATTTTGAATTAAAAGATCTGTTGGATTTGAATATGGAACTCTACTATGATGATATGACGCAGGCGCCACAGTATACAAATACTAATTCCAATTCCAATCCAAATGTAAATTCATCTTCTAATACTAATTTAATGACAGGCTCAAATCCTAATACTAACTCCATATCAAATCCTCAACCTCACGGGATTCACCAAACTTTCGATGCAATTCGTTCTCATCAGCATAACTTCTCCACATCATCAGCGAAGTTACCGATGTCTCATCTGACAGAGAGTATCCCTCCGCTAACCCTGTCACATCTGGATCAGCTGTTCATGGAAATCCACGATGCAATTCCACCATCCAGCTCTGGTCACTCTCGGGCTCCATCCCTGGACTGGACCAGAAGTAATTTAAATCAAGGACAAGGGCCTGAATGGAATGTCACCCCATTCCCTTATCAAAGCTTGACCACCCCTCGTCGAGTGAACAGAAATAAATCCGTTCTGGTGGGATCGTATAATTTAAATACCCCCTTGCGGTCCCAAGATGATAGTACCGGCTCAAGTACCAATGGAGCCAGTATTAGCACTAATGGAACGGGGAATTCTACTAATACCAGTATCACTACAGGCTTAACAGTGAGTGCTCCAACATCAGCTGGAGGATCAAATAAAATCACCAAAACTCCTTATCGTCATTCAAGATCACTTTCTAGAACCAGAACAGATCGTGGACTTTACTCGTTCCATACGCCGAACTCTTTCATCTCACCAAAATATAACGATTTAAGTTTTGAAAATGATGATTTTCAAACTCCAATTCAATCAGATACTCAATTAAATTCTCATGCTCATGTACCGAACTTCAACCTTCAATTTACCAGTCCACTGAACTCAAAAGTATCACCAACTCTTCAACGTCAAAATACTTTGGATTCAATTAAAATTGAAGATCAGGATGATGATGCTTTTAAACAATTAAAAAGGGCTAAATCTTCCACCAGCATTAAGGCATCTCATTCACCAGCAGAATTTTATCAAAGTCACCCGTCAAGTTTTAATCAAGGTCTCTCCCAGCAAATTCAAGAGAGTGCAAAGTATGCTGTAAGTCAAGCTACTCCAATTACTTCACTGAAAAATGTTCAATTATTACAACTGCAATTTAATCCATTGAAGTCTTATCCTGCTTCGATCAATTTATCCTCAATTGCTAATAGTAAACATCCAGAAATTCCTGGTTTACTTCCTCCAATGTCTTCGTTACTGGCACCTGCCACTGCTCAACCGACTTCATTACTGGCACCTGCCACAACACCATCTCTGGCACCAGCTCTGGCCACAGCGTCAACTTCTGGTCAAACTCCCAATTATTCAGGATATCCTACATCGATACTGGCTCCAGCTGAAGATTCTAATTTATTAGGCCATGGACCTCTTCTGGCCCCGGTTTCAGTTCAAACCCTGTCGATGCAAATGTCACCATTTCAACAAACACCACTTCTGGCACCAGTCATGGGCCCAATGGGACCATCGCAAGGCCCAATGGGTTCTTCTGGCGTTCATCATGTTCTGGAAGCTAGTATTAAACAAGCTCAAGAGATCAATCCATCGTTTGTTCCAGATTTACCCATCAAAATTAAAGATAAACCAGCTAGTCTTAGTGATCCTAAGAAGAAACACGTATGTCCTCTTTGTTATGCTCGTTTCCATAGACCAGAGCACGTTAAAAGACACATGAAGAGTCATTCCCTGGAGAAACCATATGAATGTGAGCAACCAAACTGTAATAAGAGATTTAACCGTAAAGATAATCTTAAAGCTCATTTGAAAAAAATACATTCAATTATTTAGCATGATTACTACTTCAATGTACATTACCTTTTATTCTAACAAATCTGATTTAATTAACTTTTATTATTTAACTCTTAACAACTGCATCAATTGATTCAACAATATAATCCAAATTTTGTTCGTTGAAACCAGCAACATTAAATCTACCATTACCTGGAATGTAAACGTGATATTCTTCAACCAATTTTTTAACTTGATCTTCATCTAATCCACTGAACCAGAATAAACCATTTTGACTAACTACAGTTTGCCAATCACCTGGGGTGCCTAATTTTTCAAATTTGGATAAAATTTGTTGTCTCAAAACCTTTAATCTTTCACTAACATCAATAACATCCTGATCCCATTCTTTCTTAAAGTTTTTGAATAATTGTGAAGCAATTCTAGCTCCATATAACGGTGCAAATGAGCATTGACATCTGAAAATTGATACCAATAAGTTACTAACATTTTGACAATTAGTAGTATTATTGGTAACAACATGAAGACACCCAACTCTTTCACCATACAATCCCATATTTTTGGAGAAAGATTGACAGACCAAGAATTCAAGACCTTCATCATAAAATCTTCTAACCGCATAAGCATCTGCATCCTTATTACCACTTGCAAATCCTTGATATGCGATATCAAAAAATACAAAAATTTTTCTACTTTTAACTTTTTCTAAAATTTGTTCCCACTCATCCTTGGTGTAGTCAGCACCAGTAGGGTTGTGACAGCATGCTTGAAGTAATAAAACAGAAGAATCTGGCATAGAATCAATGGCAGTTAAAACTGATTTAACATCGGCTTTATGAGTAGTTTTATTGTAATGATTAAAAGTATTAAACTTACAACCTTCAGATTCAATCATTCCTTTATAGTTTCCCCATGTTGGAACTCCCACATAAAAGTTATCCAAGCCAATGCTTTTAACAAACTCAATACCCATATGAATAGCACCTGTACCCGAGATTGTTTGCATTGAGACAACTTTACCTTCTTTAGATCTTTCACCAAACACAACCTCTTGAGCACCTTGGGTGAAAGAAGCAAGCCCACTCATCAGATGATAAGGGTGACCCTCGTCGTGTTGGTACATCTCGGCTTTGGCCTTCTTTACCGACGGGAAAACAAACTTAACATCACCATTCTCTGGTTTATAAACTCCAATTGTTAAGTCAACTTTTTTAGGACTTGGATCTTTCTGGTATGCTTGACCAACCACTATGATCGGATCAAGTTCTCCTGGAGGAATAGAGTCGTAGAATGAGGAAGCAGTCATGGTTAATTGTGGTGTAATGTGGGAATTTGCAGCCTTTTATAATTAAAAAAATTTTCTCCGCAAATTTCCTTGATTTACCGCTTCCAAGTCTACCGCCATGCGCGGGAAACTACAACGACCCTGCGCGGCACTTTTTGGTCCACAGGTGAAAATCAACCTCGCTCGTTGTTTCCGGAGTCTTGCGCCGGAAACCGGAGACTGGTCAAGAAGAAAAGAACAAATTTTCCTAGTAATTTTAACCTGTGGAGTTATAGACTTAAACTTTTATAACCGAATAGTTCATAACCGTCCCTATATTCTATCACTATATACACTAATTCGATTCGATGGATGTGGTTTTTTTTAAATTAGATTCTCTTTAATTGATAGGATCCCCTTTAATCGATAAGATCCTCTTACCAACTTCACTTATCCCTTGGTCTCCTAAATCAAGCAATGCAGCAGAGAGAAATTGACTGTTGTTCAACATAACCCTAAATTGAGGATTACTACGATCACTATTTACCAACATCTCTTCTAGTTTTAAGTACTGTGCCAAAAACCTGGTTGAAAATTCACTGGACTTATCGTCTTGGTTACCCAAGACTTGTTTCAATACTGATTTTTTGGTCTTTACCACAATAGATTGGTATTTGATTCTATCAAGTAATCTATTCGATTCAACGGGCATATCTTTGAGAAATAGACTTTTCAAGATCGCCTCATTGAGCAGATGTCCTGGTTGCATATACTCGGAAATCCAATTGTACACTTCATCATTATCAAGAGTTACCCATAATTCTTCGTACTGATAAATATTAAGATTCAGACCACAAAGACGAATAGTCTTACGTAAACAAGCAAGATAAGTTTGAAACACTTCTTTGTAGTAGCTTTGGTTATCTACCATCACTTTAGAAAATGCCAGGAAGTTTTGGTGATTTAGCACAGCTGACGCAGCACGTTCGTCAACAAGATTCTTTACCATGTGAATCGACTGGAATTGAATAATATCTGAAAATTTGTTATCAAAATAACCAGATATGAAATCATCAGGGACCAATTGTTGTACTTGCGTACGCCGATTTTCATTACAAATATAATTACCAATTACAAGATACAAGGCCGCTTTGAGGTAAAAATTAGGGGTATCTAATTTGTTTAAAGCCAAATGAACTTGCTGAATATCATCAAAACTTTTCATAGAAGAAAGATTACCAACCGTTGAAAAAAGTCTACGGTTCACTTTACTTTCTGTAGTACAAATATCAAATAATTCATAAATTTCTGCAAGACTCAGCGAGTTCAAATCATCAAATTGTGTGATATTGTACATTAATGATGTGATGTATTCACACTTTTCCACTGTATCCTCTTGATCAATTCCATCATCTCTTTTATACCATTTAATGAAATTGGTCAAGTATTCAATTGCGTGTGGACGAAACTGGTCGGTTAAAATGGTTTCAGGGATCAAGATTTCACTTAAAAACTCAAGGACCTCCATGTTCAATTCTTGGTCAATAAGCTCAAATAGTTGTAAATGCAAATCTTGTTTAATAAAGAAACTACTATACTGTTCAATATTTGATGTATTTCTCACAAACTGACCAAGGAAAATCACAGTTCGATCTTCCAAGGGTATGCTAGAAAGACAATCCCAAAGTGATACATGCTCTGTGAGTGCTGTTCTATTGACATCACTATCGGCTGCCAAGTTTACAAGGACTCGAAGACCTTTTAAAGTGAGGTCTTCATCGTGAGAGTGCTCGACAAACACATCGCAAATGGTTGCAATTGATTCCACAACTTCAGAGGAGTTACGGAACTCTGGACTTCGAAGCTGGGTTCCGAGGTCATCGAGAGACGTACTAAGCTCATCACGGGCTTTAACGAGTTCGAGACACACTAATTGGTCGTCGCTAATCATGGAAAGAGTGGTGCGAGATTACGTGAGAAGTTAAAGAAACTAACCTAGCAAAGAGTAATATTAACGTTGTCATAAATTGTAAACTATATAGGTCTGGTCTAATTATGCTATGTCCTAATGTCTTTCATCCCATCCAGTGGGGCGTGAAGAAGCGGGGACGTAAAAATGATGCCATTCGAGTGTCATGTTAAACCAGTACTGATCTAACAGTACCATTGTTGTGGGTTTTCAATTATCCATTTTGTATTGTGAATCAATTAATGCCTATAGGACTCTAGAACTTTTTCCCCATTTCTCAATCCCAAGATAAATCTAACATCAATACATAAACTCAAGCTTTGTAACATGGGTAATAAGTTCAACAAGTCCTTATCGTTTTGATCATTGATCCAACCTTCTATCATTACGGCGTTGTCTTCATGCAATGCATAACTAACAGGAGAATTATCAAGAATAACCACATTTCTTAAATCATCCGGTGGGAAGAATTGTGATAAATCTTTGATATATCCTACGCCATTTCTGTATGTGCAATCTGTTCTATAATACCGTTTTTTAAAAAGTTTTTCATCACATATGTCACTCTCCAACCAATCAATAATTGGATCTGCGTATTCTTTTACAGAAGCAGTAAAGATTTGTAAATCAAACCATTTTGAGATCTCCTTTAAGAAATAATCACAGTAAGGTCTTTTATGGACGTGGTAGAGTGTAGCAATATTGTTTAATTTAATTTCAATAATATTTGTATTCCCATTAAGGGTACGAGGCAGACCTTTAGAAAGTGAATGAATTAAAGTTTCATCCAAGTCTAACACCAATGTTTTCCTGCGTCTTTTGCCCGGGTGTCTGCTGAGTGGGAAAAGCCGTTGTGGAGGAGGAAGAATGTATTTTGACAGCGACATGGGAGATTTAATGCTATTGGACACAATGGTTTCATGTTTCAAGTCAGCAACCATTGGTTTTTGTACTTCATAGTTAACTTCGAGTTGTTGAAGTATATACGAGAATGGGAGTACTAGAATTCTCCAAAACACCCCTAAAGGTTTCGCCACAAGGAGGTAAGGAAGCCTTAAAGCTAATGTGAAAAGGAGGTGGACCGAATAGAATGAATCAATTGAGTCGTCAATTGGGGAGCTGATATCGCCACCAGAAGTACCCAGGCTTTGGGAGGAGCTCGGATCATCAGGATGTGTATTGGCCAGATCATCAACTGTGTAATTCAGAACAGGTTGGTGATCAAAATTTTGATACTTTGAATATGAATTGGGGTATTTGAGCTCGGGATTCGTATCATCAGTTTCAGTACCGGCTTCTGATTCTCCTACCTCGCCTCCATCCTGTTGTTCCTCATTTTCACGGACCTCTCCAAGTTCGTCCTGGCTCGGTATAAGCGTATCAATAGAGCTAAATATGGCCTTGATTGAGTTCATGATAGATCAGTTCAGTTGACACTATAGCGAGACCTGTTCACACCTGTTCCAGTGTATTTTTTGATTAATATTCTACTAGTGTAAGCTGAAAAACTGGTAAACTAATGAACAATTTTTTTTTTTTGAGTTAGTGATTGAACTTTGTATGCTATATTTGAAGCAAGTAGATGAGCTCATGCTTCCGCGACAATGTCGGGGGGGGGGGCACGAGGAACGAGGATTAGAACCAGGGCGGAACGATACTGGTTAGACCGCGGGGCTAGAATTGGAACCACTTTACCGCGAACTTTTAGCAATGTATCGCAAAACTCCGGTGGTAGTGTTGGGATGTCTCGCCCAACAGGCCAACATGTTCCCTGTTGGGTGTTGGGCGCTTGGCCGCACAGCGCGCCAGCAGCCAAATGGTGATTGCGGTATTGCGGCGAGCACGGACTAGGTTCGGCGTCGCGGAGCAATAGGTGGGATATTCCTCTCCCCTCGCGGTAACTGCGTGACCGTAAGCCTAAAATGGCTGCAAAATAAATACTTCTATCTATCAATATCCATTACCCTAAATAGCTACATCCTGTTATCAAACCCTTCTTCCCAATGCTTATTACAATATTTTACTTTCTATCTGTTTCACTCTTCAATGCTTGGTTAATGTACTTCTGAAAAACCGCTGTGACATACCCCACTTCACTTCTCTCTGGCCGACTCAACATTCTACTGGTAAACCTACCAATATTTACCATGCTTTCTTTGCCTTCGTGCTCCAGATCCGTGAGTTCTTCTTCTGTTTGATTATCTATTTGGTCCTCACTCTCTGTAACACTACGATTATTATCACCATCATAGTCATTGTCGATAACAAAATTATCCGAAAGACTGGTTTGTATAAGTGTCATTCTATCCACTTGATCTTGTTCTGGGACTTCATCCTCTGGCTCTTCCTCTGGCTTAATAAGTTTAAGCTGTGCAGTGTTATAACCATTGCAATATTTACACTTTAATCCTAAAACATGGTACGCAACATTGGACTTCCCCTTACAATCGTTACAACTCACGATACATCGCCAAAATTTATACGGCATAGGCAATGGTTGCTGAGCAATTTCTTGATCAAGAATCCGGAATTGAGTATCCATGTTAACCACGGTTTTCTTACAAATCGGACATTTGTACAGATGTTGAGTAAGTTCCTTAAAACATGATTCGTGAATCAGATGCCCACACTTCATAAACACTACTTTGGTAACAGAAGTGAAAAGATACTCACTACAAATTGGACAATTACAATGAGTAGTGTTGGTTAAGCATCGATGACTGTGTTTCAAATCAATTGAGAGACAAATATTGCATGTGTCACAGTGAAAGTAGTCTTTTCCGAGTCCCAATCCCAACCGACAAATCCCACATTTATCACAATGGTAAATATCTTTGGAGTCATCGTTGTCGTATAGTTTACACTTGAAACAAACATAGTTCGCCAACTCTTTACCACACTCTACACAGTAATGGTCGCCTGCTTCCTGAGGAGTGGTACAGTACATACACAAGATATGTTTTACTTCACCTCGAACCAATTTGTGATCTATAACTTCTTGGTCATGGCAGAACCGACACGGAAACCATTTGAGACAAGTAGGACATTCGATTTTACAATTACGTTGGTAATGGGAACACCCAAGTACGTTATCCTGGTGGTAAGTGGGGATCTTATCTTGATCTGTGAGGATTACTTCATCAGATGAAGTGGAAGACACAGAAACGTCATCATCATCATCATCATCATCATCACAATCATGGATGGAAGCTTCAGCCCCGGTAATACCATGACTATTAGGAGTACTACTAGCCTCAAGAGCATCACTTTCAGTACCAACTAAACTAGTATCTCCAGAACTTCTTTCATCACTCGTTAATGGAATCTGTAGTCTCCCACTCTTACTCTTTATCCCCTGTACATACTTGTAGTAGTTCCCCATCATTAATCTAGTGACCAATGTGTTTTTCAGCAGCTGACTAAGGTCAAGTTTATGAATTTTTTGAATCTTGGTTCTCATTAAATCCTCTTTATAAAAATCGTCAATTGATCCAAGATCAGTCAATTCTCGTGTTTCCTCTATACTTAAACCTTCTATATCCAACTCGCTACTCACTCTACTACTACCATTTGATCTTGATTGCCATGATCTTTTACGCCTTTTCGTAGGGTTCACATGGTTACGTTGATTTTCCAGTATATCCTCTTCTGGAATCACAAGCTCATTAAGAACTGGGATCAGTTCTTCCATAGCAATACCATCAACACCCATAGGCTCCGTATGAACGGGTTCTGAAATTTCATCGCCTTCATCTTCATCATCTACTGGGAGCATTATCGTTTCATGAATCACATCCTTGAGTGGTTGAAGACGATCAATAGCCGACGACAACGACATTCCTAAGTTTAAGTCATTAAGAAGAGTTGTCATTTGAAGACGAGACGAAAGAATGGTTCTAATGCTGTTCTGAGTGGTCAGGTCATTCAGCAGATCCATATAATTTTTTAGAAACCTCGGTGCCTCTAAATTCAATTCCAAATTCGAAAGGTTTGAAAGATTCGGAAGATTTGGAAGATTCGGAAGATGTGGAAGATTTGGTAGATTCGACAAGTTTGGTAAGTTTGGTAAATTTGGTAGATTAGATAGATTTGGTAAATTGGGTAAATTAGGTAAATTAGGGAAATATGATGAAAAGCTATTTAGATTTAGTCTACCAATCTGGTCAAGCTGTACAGTAAGTGAATCATCCAGAGAATCAGATGAGTACTCAGGTTTGTCTGGTGAGAACCTGTTCTCATACTGTTCAAGACCATGGCTGTCGTTAACTGCCATGTCGCAACCTGGAAAATAATCTGAGACTGTAATCTTTTTGAGTTTTGGGTTTTTTCAATTTTCGTACTACTTTATTTCTTTTAAGATTCTTTTATATGAGTTCTGTGCCAACGGGGGTAAGAGTTCCTCCGAATGATGTATTAGAGGTTATTGATAAAACTGCAGGATACGTTTTGAAAAACGGGACTTCCTTCGAAGCTCGTTTGACTAAAAACCCTGATTCTCCTACAAAGTTTCCGTTTCTCTATGAGACAAGTCCTTACTACGACTACTATCAATGGAAGCTAGGGAGGAAGCACCAAGATTCTTTGGGAGCTGAAGATAGTAGTGGTATGCATTCAGGTGAAGCTGAAAACAACGAGAGTGATATTCCGGCTCCACTTGATTTTTTGCTACAAATACCTACAGTTTCTGCTTATGATCTTAAGGTAATCAAATTGGCAGCATTATTTGTGGCACAAAATGGTCAAAGTTATCAGCGGTCACTATACGATCATCAAAAGCAACAGGGTAACAGAGCCCAGTTTGATTTTCTTCGACCTCAGCATTCATTACATGAGCTTTATAAATCTTTTGTGCTTCAATATGAGAAGGCCATCGCGTATATTCAACAAGGCGTCGAAGTACCGGATTTGTTTGAAGATGCGTACATCCGTGCATTACACAGCAAGAAGAACAAAGTGCAAAGAGATTCAGAGAAGAAAGAAGAAAAGAGAATCAAGTTGAAGTATGCTTCTATTGATTGGCAAGAGTTTACTATTGTTGGGAAATTGGAATTTGATGATATTGATAAGGTGACGGAGTTGGCCGTTCCATTGAAACGGCAGGATTTGATGTACCGGTCACTCGGGGCCAAAAATAAAGAGATAGAGCTAGAAAAACGGAGTATAGCCCCAGAAATTTCCCAAAATGTAAATGGGACATCAAATGAAGCATCAAGTGAAACACCAAATGAGACATTCAATGAGACACTTAATGGGACACCAAATGAATCATCCGAAGGTGAAAAGTCAACATCTGTGTCAATGCCATTCAAGGGGAAAATAAAACAAGCAGGAGAATCTAGATTGAAGAAAAAATCCAAGGAAAAAACCATAAGATGTCCAATAACCGGTAAATCAATTCTTGAACTGAAATTTGATGAACACATTAGAATTCTTTTGAGAGATCCCAATTACGCAACTCAAAAGCAAAATTATATTGATAAAAATTTCAAGTATGGAAGTAATCTTACTAATGACGAAGTGTATGAGAATATTAAACGGTTAAGTCGTAAAAGAAGCAGTACTAATGACCAATAAATAAATAGAATATATAATGAATCATGACAATAAAAAAATTTCCATTAGATCATATAAGCTTTTTGTTCTCTCTAAACTCTACTCTCTGTCATGAAATATTTATTAATTTACATGAATACACTAGAAACAGTAATTATATAAGATGAATGAAGTGCATACACAGCTTAAGCCTTCAAAGAAGAAGCTCTTCTCTTTTTAATTTCAGCCTTTTCAGCCTTACGTTCGTGTAAACGTTGAGCCAATAATTGGGCGTATTCAGCAGCAGCATCTCTTTGAACTTGAGCGTTTTGGATCTTTTTAGCGACCAAAGCTCTCTTTCTTTGTAAAGTTTGTGGAGTAACCAAACGTTGGATCTTTGGAGCCTTGGTGTAGGTCTTGTCACCCTTGGTAACTTCTCTTCTAACAACGAATTGTCTAACGTCATCGTCCTTGGTCAAACCGAAGAACTTTCTAATGTTGTTAGCTCTCTTTGGACCTAATCTCTTTGGAACAGAGGAGTCGGTTAAACCTTCGATTTCTTGTTCACCTTGCTTGACGATGGCCAAAGATAAGACAGCCAAGTCTTGTCCAACAATACAACCTCTGACGGACTTTCTCTTTCTTTCACCGTTTCTTCTTGGTCTGTAACAAGAGTGACCGTCGGCTAACAACAATCTAACTCTGGTTGGGTGTAAGACACCTTGCTTCATTGGGAAACCTTGTTTGTCGTTACCACCGGTGATTTTGAAAATGTAACCCTTGAATTCGTCGGAAACACTGTCACCTTCGACTTCTTGGCCCATTCTCTTTTCCATGAAGACGGCCAATTTGTGGTCGTCATCAATGTCAATACTCTTTTGGGTACCGTTAGCTGGATAAGAAATATTTAACTAAATCGTTAGTAAGAGTCATGATTGATGTAGGAAATGTTACGAGAGTGGTAGTTATTGCTTTAGGGGGTTTGCCTTAGTACATTCATCAATGTCTAAAATTTTTCACTGCAATTTTTTTGATGTTTTTTAACTTGGTGATTCAATGGGTTAAACTGACTTACATGTTGCGTGGGAGGTTGATTTGGTTCAATACATGGTCATATACCTTAAACGTTCATATTTATCCTTAATAATCGTGAGTTAAACATACCTTCATATTGACTTGTTAACTGCTAATAAAAAATTATCCTATGAGTTGAAAAAAAATCTATTCGAACTCGAAGAACCTGCAGATGCGAAAAAATTCAGTGCGCGCACACAAAAAAACCCAGTGACTGTGATAGGGGAAAAGCCCTAGAGAAGCGATGGTCAGTATACAGGTGTGTGTTAAGTCGTTGTATGCAGAGAAACAACATAGTAAACTGTTTTAACTTGTTGCAGATAGCTATCGATTGATATATACATTGTCATTAATGGCATAAAAACTTCTTACTGAAAATTTACTAGTAGTACATAAACATTTTTAGGTAATTTATCTACAAGACAACTAATCTACATAATATCTTTACATCACCTATTGATTCATTTCTTCTCTCCATTAAACTGTTGTCCCATAAACTGAAGCGGTGATGGGATTTGATAATTTCCCTGGCTTGCTTCAGTAGAAGTATTCGTGGTGTTACCCGTTTGATTATTGCTTGTACCGCTACTTGCTCCGGCACTTGGAGGTGGTAGTTGGGGTACCTGTTGATGGGGACCACTACCTTGAGATTGTGATCCTCCAAGTTGTGGTTGGGATTGGGCCTGGGATTGAGACTGAGGTTGAGACTGAGACTGGGGGTGAGGCTGAGGAGGCCCATTACTTTGAGAAGACTGACGTTGGGTCGGGATATTGAAATACTGAGGTAGTGAATGGTAAGGAGTCATTCCCGTTCCACTTTGGGGCCAATCTTGAGGAACATAAAAGTTATACGGAGATGGGAATATATCATTTACGTAGCGAGATGGCAATCCAGTATTATCCCCCGGTGTGCTGTTTTGATTAGCCGAGACAGCTCCGTTTTGATTTTGATTATTAGGTTGATTGTTCCCATTTAAATGTCGATATTTTGAATCAAACATTTGACTGAATATGGGAGTTTGCATTGAGCCTCCAGGGTACTGCAGGGAAGGCAGTGGTTGTGGGAGAGTACTGAAGAACCCGACACCTGAAGTGGGGAGTGGAGGGGCAGTTGCAGATGATGGCGAAGAGGTTTGTGATTTCAGCTGTATTGGTAACGGGAGTTGATTCAAATGTTTGGTATTGGCTGGTGATCTAAACGCACCAAAACTTGAAAGCTTTGGGGTATTTAGACTTGGACCTCCGGGTCTACCACTTACTGGCGGAGAATGAGAATTTGGCAGACTACCCTTTCTATCACCAACTTCACCAGGTTTTTCCATTGGTTGAGGAGGAATAACCATGCCGGTATCCATGGCTGTAATTGTTCTAGCAGTGTCTGCTGCTCCGCCTTTTGCATCTGTAGGGATTTGTACCCTCAAAACTGGTCTTATTGAAGTTGAACTAGCAGTACTTCTCAGAGCCGGATTTTGATGAAGGGTTCTTTTATTTACCGATGACTTTTTGTGATTGATTTTTTCATCATTTTCATCTTCTTCTTTAATAACATTTTTATTACCTCTAAATGAAAACGGTGCAATGTTCAGAAGCGAAATATGTTGAGGATATGTGGGTCTATTGTCATGATCATTGTATTTAATTTCTTGATCATACTTCTTTCGTTTACTCTGTGGTTCCGGAGAGTCCGATTCGTCATCATCATGATCATCGTTATCATTATCATCATCACCAGATTCATCTATGTCTAAATCATGATCATGAATAATTGTCCGATTATTACTGAGACGTTTCTTTTTCCGGTAGTTTCCGTAATTAGCGGGAGATTTTGATTCGTGGATCTTGCCGGCTTTCTTATAAACATTGATAAGTTCATCGGTATCAACAGATGAAAATTCGTAGAGTTTATTGTTATTTCCCACGATAATAACTGCGAGATCAACTTGACAAAGAACTGCAAGTTCATGTGCTTTTTTGAAAAGACCCGCTTTACGTTTGACGAACGTAACAGTTCTGTTCCTGTCGTCGGTTAATGGTTGGATTTCAATTTTTCTTCTACCCATAATGAATTCAATTTCAAATAATAATAACAATAATAGAGAAAAGGAACGGTTCGTCTAGTGTTTAGAAATATCTTGATATTCGGTGATGTGTGAATAGCTGGTGTCAGTGCACGGTCCAACAACGTAGCCAATAAATTTGGGTTGTGTCTGGAGGAACTAGGAGCTGAAAGTTGGGAAGTATATATGGACAATTAACGGGCTGAGTCCTTACTTGAAAAGTTCCGTATCACGGAAAAAAACCGCACCGCAGGGTGAAGATGAGCATAAGGCATCAGTGGGTCTAGGAGAGAATTTTGTGGCGTAGTTAGACGTGAAGAGGCTTGCTATTGGGAGAAAGAGGAAAGCTAAAAGTATTAGTAAGACCCAACAACAGTAGTAGTGGTTGTGGTAGGGGTGTGTGCTGTAGAACAGGTGATACCAGGAAGATTGTGGAAATCATTAGTAATAAATTTATAGCTATTTCTCACTTGCAGCAGCTTGCCAATTGATGTTTTAAAGGGAACTATGATCCAATAATGTGTTTAAAACTTTGAGAGGTTGAAATGACTGGTGTTCTGATGGATATATACGAAGTTTTAAGATGATTCCCCCATAGTAAACGGCTTAACCGTTGGGTTATTTTTAGAAGCACTATTTTTAGAACCACTGGGAGTTACCATTTACGAGCGACTTCTGGGTGTTAGACGTATTAAGGTGGGGGTGGGGGATTAATGCGAGCACTAGTCGAAGTAGTGAGGGTAGACGGTGTACGGTATTACAGGGAATACTTCTAGTGGTTCGGTCGTGCTGGTGAGGTGTTTCTGAAGGGGAGCGAATACAAGACTAGTGATTATATAATACCGGGGGAGTCTTAATTATCTTTAGATGGAAGTGCTGGTGTATTTAATCATTGACATTGGCATTACGAAATAGGATAGTTGAACAACTGAAGTAGACGTGGCAGAAATAGGGAACTTACTCGGTATACCTCTTCATAAGGAGTTGTGCCAATAAACTCTAAATAATGCTTGGTTATTACTGCTTGAATAGTGACTTGAGACACAAGTCTGCATTGAGAGGGGAGAGGGTTTATGGCATCACGTGAGAGGCTCTTTCAACCAGTGTTTTCTTGTTGAAGCATCAAATCTCAGATCTCAGTAAATTAAAACTAGCCAGATCGTGCTCGGTACGCCGTGCTCAGTACGAAACCAAATAATATCTTACCCACAGCAACGTTACTTTTCATTATCGTCATGGTAGATACAAGATCCTAAATCTGGTGTTTATCGTGGTACATGGTATGGATAGCGGTATGTGTGGTGAACAAGTTGTGATACCTGTGCTACATGAATAGTAGGCGCTATCGGTACCCACAAATGGGAACAAAATACTGATCTCTCAAGGATAATAGAGCATATGGTTTCGCAAGCCGCATCTGGAAAGAGTATACGAAACAAAGGTGCCCGAATTTGATGCGATAAGCTCAAACGCCTAAAACAAACGGTCAAACCAAAAGGCCCAAAGCCATTCTTTCTCGAGTAACAGATCTGAGGTTTAGTATCGGACTAGTTCCGGTGAACTCAAGACTTTAGCCTAACCGTGGGCTATTCCTGATTCAGTTCTCCCACGTGTAAACATAAAATAAGAACTGGCGCGTGAGGCTTATCGTAAAGCGAGAGATATTAGATAGATTGGTGTAAAATTATCGCGGCGTCTTAATGTTCATCGGCGCACAAAATAACTTCGCCAAATTGGGAACGGCGTGTGTCCCCATAACCCACGTCCCAACCGTCGTGCGCAGGTCCATATTCCTAACAATAGTTCCTACTTTGGGAGATATGGCACGAGTCTCCTACAAATACTAGAGGAAGTCCCATTTTTTTCACAATTTCTTCATCATAATCATCAGAAATGGATCAAGAAAAAAACCAGGCTACTGTCCTCCTGAGGACAAACTCCAACAGTAGTGTCACTGATAGTAAAGGAAGCTTAAGTGGCATGGAAGATATTTATGGAGAAATGTCCCCTAGTGATATGGCTCTTAGTAGGAAACTTTCATTAGTTTCTAATGCTTTAGATGAAATCGGATTAACGTGGTTTCATTTTAATATTTTTTGTGTAGCTGGATGTGGATACTTCAGTGATACCTTAATTGGAATGGCTCACTCAACTGTATCAATTTTTGTTAATTATCAATTTAAGCAAGATTATCCAATTGTTACTGAAGTAATGTATGCAGCTATTGTATTAGGATGTATTTTTTGGGGGATTTCAGCCGACATTATCGGTAGAAAACTTGCATTTAATATCTCTTTATTACTCTGTGCTTTATCGTCATTTTTAGTTGGTGCCTCTTCAAGTATAGCTTTATACTGTGTGTTTATTGCAATCGCAGAATTTATGTTGGGCGGTAATTTAGCCATTGATGCTACAATTTTCTTGGAAGTTTTGCCCAAGAGATACTCGTGGTTAGTTACTTTTTTTGGTTGTACTTGGGCTTTGGGACAAGCCTTTGGCTATTTGGTGGCTTTTGGTATCTTGACACAAGATAAATGGATTTGTGATCTGGCTGATGACTGTCCATCAGATCAAAATAGAGGTTGGAGATACGTTTGGTATATTGATGCTGGTATTGTGTTGTTTTTTGCAATTCTTAGACTTGCTTTCCAAGTTGATGAAAGTCCAAAATATTTGGTGACAATGGATAGAGATGAAGAAGCATTTGAATTTTTAGATAAATTGGCTAAAAAATATAATAGACCATTATCTTTAACATTAGAAGATTTACAAAATTGTGGTTCAGTTGAAAGAAGTAGCTTCAGTAAGAAAAAAACTGTAAGTGGTTTTTTTAAAGATAGTTATCAAAATGCCAAGGGACTTTTCAAAACCAAAACAATGACAACTAACGTGATTTTGGTGTTTGTTTCTTGGTTCCTTATTGGTATTTCTTATCCATTATACAGTCAATTTTTGGCCCAGTATTTACAAGCCCGTAGTACTGATGTATCTGCTAGTACACCAGAAGGGATTTATAGAGATGGAACTATTGCAACTTTCATGTCATTTTTTGGTCCAATAATTGGATCTGGCCTCATAATGATCCCAAGAATTGGTAGAAAAGGTGCAATGTGTATTGGTGCTCTTTTGACCATGGTTTTCTTAATGGCATTTACTCAAGTTAAAACTAGAGCTCAAAATGTCGCCTTTAATTCGGTGTCCTATGTGGCGTTTTATATTTATTACGCAGTGCTTTATGCTTTTACTCCAGAAACCCTTCCATCTTATTGTAGAACTACTGGAAGTGGTTTAGCCCTGGTTTGTAATAGAGTTGCTACTTTAATTGTACCAGTAATTGCATATTTTGGGAATACTTCAACTCCTGCACCAATTTATGCCACTGCTGCAATCGTTGGTGCCTTAGGATTTATTTCCTTATTTTTCCCATTAGATCCCGGTAGCAGACCATCTATGTGAATTCATGGGCTGTGATTGCATGGGCTGTGATTGCATGAACCGTTCAACATTTCAATTCAATCAGTCAAATTTCAACTATCTTGAGGAACTATTTGTGCATAATACTGTTTATATTAATAACTTACAAAAATCTGGAAACTAGTATCGAACTACTCCACTATCATTCTTTTGATCCACTGAATTCATTTAACTCACTACACTCATTTGATCTACTAATTTGTTCATCATTCATTTGATATTCATTTCTACGAAATCTTTACTTCACCAATATTTTATTGTAATACATAAACTGTCATAAACTCTACTCGGCTTCAGGGTCCAAGAGTTCAGCAACTTCATCAGAATACTCTTGTCTAGTTCTATCATCATGACTTGGTCTTTGTAACATTCCAAGAATAGCATCGTTGTATGGAGCCTTGGTGTTGTATTCGGGATTGTTATCCTTAACAATCTTAAAGTATTCTTCGTAAAAGTTACCTTCATATCCACCCAAGGAAGAGTTAATCATCATGTCAGACAATTGGAAAGCGTCAGTCAATGGAATAACATGAGGTCTGATTTCAGCACACAATTCTTGAATTCTACCAGTAGTCAAAGTAGTCATGGCTTCAGGAGAAATCACACCGTAAGTTAAGAAGGTACCAGAGAATTGTTCTAAGACAACGGACGCAGAGTATAATTGAGCCAACTTATCCAAAACTGGGATTAAAGTCTTTTCCTCTTCATTCTTCATACTCTTAATCTTGTCAATAAAAGCGGTCAATAAAAAGTAATGAGCCAATAATTTGGATAAAGTAACCAAATCAGCACCAACGTAGTCCCAATCTTCACCGTTGGCTTGTAAAGATTTCAAGCATTGATAAGAACCTCTAATTAAAACCACTTGAATAGCCTTCAAGACGGTTTCAATGGAGGACAAGTCTTTCTCTCTTAAAACAGGTTGAGTATCTTTGACTTGAGCTGGAGATTCATTCAAGAATTCCAAAACACCAAAGGCTTTTTCACCACCTTCCAAAACACTCCTGATGTTCTTAACTAATTGCTTACCAACAGAAGTACCCAAGATGTTGTTATCACCTTCCCAAGTACATTGAACTGCGAAATCATTGTAAGCCTTACCAAAACCAGCATAACCAGAGTAACCGTGACCACCACAAGCTTGTCTACATTGATCAATGTTGCTCAAGGTTAACCAAGTACAAGTACTCTTCAAAGAACCAGAAGCAATAAATAAGGATTTGGCTAAGGCAATACCGTGATCGATTTCAGCTTTGTCATCGTTGGCTACAGCAGATTCAAGAAGTTCATTGGCTTCTTTAGCGTAATCAGCTAAAACATTAGCACCATTGGAGAAAGCATAACACATGGCAAGGATTGGAATCAAACGACGTTGATGTAATGGATAGTTCAAAATTTGATTTTCTGAATCGCTTTCACTGGCTTTAGCAGCCTTAAACTGTTTTCTACCGACACCGTACCTGGTGGCAATGGTGATGACTCTAGAAGACCATCTGAAAGCATCTTTGACCATAATAACTCTACCACCCAATAAAGCGGAATAAGACAATTGATTAAGAGCTGGCATTTCAACATTACCAGAAGAATCAACCTTACAGTATTTTTGCAACATAAAGAATCTTGGGATTCTAACATTAGAAAATTGGATCCAGCCATTATCAATACCATCTCTACCCATTTTAGCACCAATGTCACCAACAACAACACCAGGCATAAGGTCGTGGTTGGAATCTCTTAATGGGACTACAAATGTTTTGACCCCGTAATCTTTACCCTTAACAATTAATCTGGCATAAGCAGTGGTATGAGTAGCTGAATGAGCAGCACCACCAATCCACCACTTAGTGGCACCAATGTGTGGGGTGTTGATAATGAATTCGTCATTATCTTCGTCAAAAGTGGCGGTAGTTTCTAATCCAGCCACGTTAGAACCATGTGCCAATTCGGTCATGGCAAAACAACCATAGATGTTTTTAACGAAGGCGCTTTCCTTTTCAAGAGCCCAGTAGTTAACTTGTGAAAAGGTACCATTACCACGAATACAACCAATGAACAAACCAAGGTGGACACCAATTCTGGTGTGTAATTGAGGGTCAAAGACAGAAATTAAAGACATTCTTCTTTCGAATTCATCAAAAGTTTCACTTTCAATGTAACGAGATAATCTATTAATCTTCTGAATAGTGTTTTCTCTAACTTCCGCCTTGGTCATATCATAATCCTTTGACCTAGCGGCTAAAATAGGATCTCTTTCCATTTGTTGGATCATTTTTTGGGTTTCTTCACTTCTTTGTTTGGTACCTTCCAAGAAATAGTTCATAACTTCTGGGTTGAACACGGCGGCATCTCTTTCCGCTTGAATGAATCCCTTAGGATTTGGAGGTGGTAACGAACTAACAACTTTACCGACAGCCATTTTTAATTTTGAATAACTTGTAAAAATCTGGAGTTGTCAGGTTTATATAGAAATTTTTTTTTGTGGAGAAGTCAGCTCAGTCTCGGTCTCATGTGCGATACCGAGATGGTCAAAGGAAGAGCAACACGATTTTGAAGAATGAGTTAGTCTATTTTAGGAGCCAATCGTGTATTTATTGCTTTCAGGTAGTTGGTCCAGTTGTGGTTCACATCATATCTACGTTTAACTACTTTTAACTATGCTAGTAATGTATTAATCCAGTGCCTTCAACTCTCAAGTCAAAAAATGCAAGTCATATGCAATCATGTGAATTTCCCCCACGCAAATTCACAGTCTCGGATTTAGGAGGACACTACGTAAGTTCCGGCTAGTGCGTAATCTACTTGGACTATCCTCCAAAAGCGCGGGGGACAGTCCGAGGCCCATCTCATCAGCATCACATGACCTGTGGAATGACAAAGTTAAATCAACGTGGAGAATTAAACGACTATGAAGAGTCAGACCACTATAAGAATTCGAGCCAGTGCAGGAAATATACACCGGTGTGAAACTCAAGTACACGGTTGGTGACATCGATGAATGTTTAAGGAGTTTTTATGTGATTAAATCCGTATTTTGATATTTGGCAGCTAATTTAAAATAAAATAGCCACCATTTTCAACGAAGTATACACGATTCGTAGCCACGTCTACACAAGCAATAGTCGAACTTCTGCGCATACAATAGTTATCTTTTATACAAGTAAAAGCTACTCTCTGTTCAAACGATGGTTAATCTCTATACAAACACCCAGTCAAGTTTCGAGACGCTTGTTTCCCGTTTTTCTATATCTATTTAACGTCTTTTTTCTCCTTTAATAACCACTGGGATCATTCCTCCTGTTGAAATCGTGAAACTTCTATGACCGGCCACCGCCAAAAAACACTTGATCGTACCTCCATGAGATGTCACATTGACCACTTGATCATCACTTTTAAAAAGTCTTTGTAAAAACCCATTCACTCTTATACACATATCGTCAAACTTCTCCTCTTCGTCATTGTGCAAGACATCTTCCTCGGTAAAGCCCGGTTGGGTCTCAAACCCATACTTTCCGAATTTCTCCTCGATTACTGACTTGGTAGACCTTTTATTGCACAAATGATACCCAATGATCTCACGTATCTCGTCCGTTACCTCTACTTTCGTTCCTTCAGGCCATAAGCCGTTCATGGTTAGTAAAAGCGTATTGCATGATCTTTGCAATGGAGATGCGATGAACTTGGTTGGAATAGGACACCCATTTTGAATTTCCTTTTCCCAAGCTTGATGATTTTCATTCCCCTGGGCCACCCCAAGCTCGGTCAATTCAGGATCCGGTCCGTAAACAATTTCACCATCAGGATCATAACCAAGCAGATGCCACTTCCTATGCCATTCACTCGATCCATACTTTGAAACTACTACATTATGATATCCTTGTCCATGCCTAGCAAGGAAAAGAAGTTTATATTTGACATTTTCTGATTCAGAATTAAGTCTGGTCAATTCTTGCTGTATTTTAGACCATGGATGTAAAACACCAAAGTTTTCCGTAGCATAATTAAACTTTAAGTCATCAGTTTCTGGATCGCTCTGTTTGAAATATCCATCGACTACACTAAATTCCCATTGGTATTTTTCTGGATTTTTTTTATAAACTTCTTCTACAAGTTTCTCTTTATACTGGGGTAACATCTCACTACCGGCACGGGCATCCTTATGATCTTGCGCTGTGGGTATAAGAAGTGACATGATGTTCTTGGGGTTAAATAAACTGTTGATTTTTAGAAAACTTTGCGAGATCGCGAACTTGAAAAAGATTATTCTTCATGCCAGAATCTAGTGAAATTGGCTCTATACCGCCTAATATGGCCACTGGAGAGGGAATAACTACTGAAATAAAACAAGAAACCACACAAAATCCTAGACCTTCCGATTTTCCAGAAGAAAAACCTAACAATTTCCATGTTCCGCCCTGTCCTTCATATATCGATACTTCCTTGTTCAATAGCTTTTCCACTGTTACAAAGCTCACTACCGATATACCATGTATATCTGATGCTGAGTATCCTGCAAGCTCACTCATCGACCCCATAGTGGCACTGGAAACATATAAAGAAACCGGAAAAACGTATGGAGCCTTGAAATTCGTCTTTCAAAGTCTGCCACATTTTAAGATAAAGAACTTTGAATTCACTGTGGATAGTGCTGAAGATGAAACTAGCCCCGTCTACCATAATTGTCCTGAATCAATACAAGACAATGAAAGAAGTAGGTTTTCACACCACCTAAACTCCATAGATAAAGAAAACTCAAATTTGAATGTGGACCTCTTTACCCTCTACCAACGGGTGGGGAGTATGGGAAGTTTTGATACAATTACCGAGCAGAAATGGCAAGAGTTAAACAGCGAATTCAACCACCAAAACGTAAAGCAATTGTACTCAACTTATATCCAGCCATATACCAGCTTGGGAAAGAAGAGAAAAAACTCCTCTCTTACCTCCAATCGCTACAAAAGAACGGTTAGGTCAAAATACCAAAAGGGTTTCCCGCTTGAATCAGTTGGGCACATCCAATTGGTGGATTCTCTTTCAGCTGAAGCTCAAACTAATCATTATCTCAAATACTTGCTAGATAACTATAAGCATTTTGTTGATATAGAAACGTCAAAAAAGATTGATTTAAAGAAACTCATAGCTATTGAAACTATACAGGAAGAAAAGCTCCAGAATCAAACACCAAATTGGGACATTGATACACTAGTACTGACATTCTGGCTGAGTGAGTGCTCAGCTTCTGTCAGGAGGATACCAAATCGCATAAATGATCTACAGGATTTTAATGTAAGGCAATCTTTGAGTCCCTGGAACTTGAAGAATACCTCATTATTACCCAATTCCATATTATCGGCCCTCTATGAGCACGACCTAAACACTGAGATCGAACCACACCTCAACGTAGGAACAACACTAACATCAGACAACTGGCACTGTGATGAACACTTTACCCAACGAATAAACCTCCAGATATCTGGCTACAAAAAGTGGTACTTTATCCCGGAGCTGGAATTTGAAAAATTTGAGAGTCTAGTCAAATCCTCTGATGAATCACACCTACCCAGACTCTCCTTTCGTAATGACAAATTTCAAAAATTAAGAGAATACAAAAATCCCCTCAACACACTGGTTTCTGGTGATGTACGTATCCTGGCCAAAGAGTTAGATTCTGCTGGTATAAAATACTACACGACTATCCAGAAACCGGGTGAATACGTCATAAAGTTTCCAAAGACATATGCATTGAATATTTCACTTGGATTTAACTTGAGTGAAGAAGTCAATTTCTCATCTAGACTATGGTTTGACTACGCCATCGAAGGAGAGAAATGGTTACAAAAAAATGGGATTATTCCGTCTTTCTCCGTATTCAAGCTTCTTGTCAATCTCACTCAAAGTTTTGATTCCACTTCTAATTCCAGACTTTGCTTGGATATAGATGTACATGAGGTGGTTGTCAAAACACTCAAGTTCTTGTATGACCAAGAAGTAGAAGTACGTCAAAAATTTAGGGAAAAACTCACTGCAAAAGAGTTTAATATCGATGAGAAAAGTTCTATCGAGTCAACTTTTGTAGCAGATGATGATCTCTCTGTCATATATCCTTCGAAAGTCATTATTACTGACATAAAAACAGATGAAACATTCCATACATCTCCGAAGAACTTCCTCGAGTATATGGAACTAAACGAGATTGAGAAAGATTTGACTCCCGGAGCACAAACTGTACCGCTCTTAAACGATGAGTCAGTCAAGGTTGAACTCCATTTGTTCCAATCAGACGAGAAATTGAGAGCAATCAACAGAATCTTGGACACCTACTCCATCAATTATCTGCAATGGGTTTCGGAATACCAAGAACTTATGGATGAAAATGAATCGGTCCCTCTTAAAACCTACAAGTCATTATTGTTGGAAGGTGAAAAGATCCTTTCTCAAGTTAATGGTTCCCTCAGATACGACAAATTTGTAAGAAAGAAGGAACCAGAGCTGCTCACTAAGTTTAAAGAGTGCGTCAAAAACTTGAAATTATTTATAGATAATGCAAATGGGTTCATTGATGAGTGTCAATCCATTTTATCCATCAAACATCAACAAAGGATTAGAAATGCCGGTGACGAAGACCAAACTCTCATTGAGCCCGAGCAAATTTTGCCAAGAATGGTCAAAATAATTGATCAAGTTTCTACTTTGGCGTTCGATTGCATTGAAGTTGAACAGATAGTTGAGTTTAAGTATGAGATAGAAAACTTTGAAAGAAGTACAAGACTTTTAATATCCAAGCAACGTCCAACTATTCGTGAATTCAATGAACTCATTAATTTGGGTAAGTCCTTTGGAATGAAGCTTCGCTCGTTAGAGTTTTTGTCTAGAGTGCGTGATAGGATGATCTGGCTTAAAACATATGAAATCATTGTCTCTGGTGGTGATCCTTTCAATGATAAAAAGGAAATCTATACAATCGACCACTTAAAAGAATTCTATCAAAAAGGTTTGCAATTGCTCGGATCGAAAGAAAAAGACAAAATACTTGTTATTGAAGAGATAATCAAGAATAGTCTGGCCTACTCTAATTTGATTCAACAATATCTCAACTTGGAAGAAATCAGTGCTTCCTCTATCAAGGAATTTGACGAGCTAATCACCGATATAGAAGATAAGTTGAAAATCAAGAACGAGAATCGGATTTTCATTGATGTCAATAAGTTTTATGATTTACTTGATTTCAAAGGATCCTTGGAATCTTTACAAAGATTTTACGATTTCTCTGATCTGGTTAAAAAACAAGGAAGGTTACATTTTGATGAAGCAAAGAAATTACTTACCGAGTTGAGAGATACTAAATTACCTATCAGAGCAGATGATTGGGAGTTGATCGAAGGTCCAATTACTAAGACCAAGGAAACTGTTGAAGAGTCTTTGAACCAGCTTAAATCAGTGAAAATTATCTCCACTATAGACCATCGAAATAATAATTACAACCCAAAAGGTTCGTTGGTTTCAACTGAGTTACTAAAATTAGTTCAAGTCATTTCTGGAAAGAGTAACATTAGTTTCTCATCTGACGGAGATAATTACCTGAACTCTAGCACTTGTATTTTGGATGAGGATGTGTCTGCTTCTCAACCTATGATATACTGTGTCTGTCGTGAGTATGAGTTTGGCTCGATGATTGAGTGTGACAGGTGTAAAGAGTGGTTCCATACTATATGTTGTGATGAAATTAAAACAATCAGAGACGACAAAATAAAAGAGCAAAAACCGGTAGATAAGACCCCCAAGAAAAGGGCCAAAGCTAAGAAGGAAAAAACAGTGAAAAAGGACGAACGGCCAAAAGACGAACGGCCAAAAGACTCAAAGAATAACGATCCTGAAGTGGAACCGGAAGAAGAATCCTTCATTTGTCCTGTTTGTGAATTGATCACTTCTGGTCTCAATTCCGATGGTTATACTACTAAACAATTGACCCATTTGCAATTGAACAAAATAGTGGATGATATAGAAAAGTTAAGCATTTGTCCTACTGAAGAATTCGATAAGCTCGTAGACTTAAATCATGCGGTAGAAAAGTTTTCAATATTTGTTTTAAAACAAGTTTACAAAATCAAGCAGTCAAGTGATGATATCGATGAAAGAATCGATAAGTTGAATTTTTTGTTGAGAAAGTTATATGGATCTTGTATTCTTGTTGAAGATGTATTCTATGAAGTCTTAACGTCCATACGTAGGTACGAGGTCGAAAGGTCTTTGAAGTTAAGGTTCCAAAGAATGATACAGAACGTACAGCAGAATGATATGAATCAGTCTAGTGCAGAATTGACTCTAATGACTGAAGATACAGAAAGGGTACCCCAAAAGGAGAGTGACCCCCAGGATATTTCGTCGTTATATATTTCTAAAAATGGTGATTCAGCCGATAAAGACCTTACTCCTCCTGATTTTGTGGCAGCTATTGAGACCGTCATGAAAGAAGTAGAAAGTCCAGCTCCCGGTGAATATGGTGATCGACCTATAGAGGATAGTACCTTGAAGGACATTTCTGAAGAGGATGCTGCTACATACGAGTCTTTGCCCGGGAGTTCCGACCAAGGTGATTCGATTCACGATGTAGAGAGTAAGCTGTCTCAAGATACTCAAAAGACTTCGGCATTAAATCAAAATACTATGGATATTTCTAACACTTCGAATGGGAACTCCCAGAAATCTTTCGTACCAAATGGCACATCAGCTCATGAAGAAGCAATTTCCGTTATTTCAAAGATAGAACCAGAGGAGTCTGATTCACTTCAAGCAATTACGACAAAAGAGCACAGTTTAAATACTGACTCAGCTAAGAAAGATGTCGGTAAGACAGATTCCAAAACCGAACATGAAGAAAATCACCAAACGCATCAAACAAATTCTTTGGAGAACAACAGTTTAGATGGACAAGACGACGAACCAAAACCAGACAGAAATCATGAAGACGAAATAGCTGAACAACGAACTGGGGGTACTGTAGAGTCCCCCATTGACTCAACTATATCAAAAGAGCGCCAGGACCATGAAGGGTTACCAGAAACGGAACAAGTTGGTACTACTTTATAGATTCTCATAGTGTATTTTATCTGAATTGTAGCATGTAATATTAAGTTTATTTAACACGAAAGTAGAGCTGTAAATGACACTAAGATGATACTGTTAAGTGATCATTTATTCATAGACTGTATTAAACATAAGCTTACTAGTCCAGAGATCATAAAGTTTTATTATAGCATATTCTGAATATCACAATAATAACACGTCGATAAAGGAAAATCCCCAAAAAATTATAGAAAAAAACTGTTGAAAATTTAATTATGCAGTATTCATTTCAGCCATCTACCAGGCATTTAACTCTCCGTGTCCACTCAAAATTCAGCCGGCTCCTCATTATACCAACTCACATCTACTAAATTTTGCAGCCAACACGTCTACCGCGACTGAAAAAATACCACATTATGGATACCCAGAAAGCTGTACAAGACTTCATAGACAGATGCTGGCAGAAGGTCAGCCAGGGCAAGGAATTCATCTACGTCACACAGATGAATGACTTCATTGGAGAAATTGAAGGGCAATTGGACACAAAAAATATTCTAAAACACGATGAAAACAAACTTCTCAACGAGATGATTCAAGAAAAACCAACACTAAAATTATTCCAACACGAGCTCAAAGATTTCCTCTTGAAGCTTGTAAAGTACCATGATCTTACAAGATTCCTCACTGAAAGGGCCGGGGTATCGAGGTTTAATTTGGCTTCAATGATCACGAATCCGTCAAGAATCTTGGCTCCTAGAGTTATGAATCGAGATAGAACACCACCAACCACCACTAAACTAGACTCTATCAACACCCCAATGTGGAGCGAGATGGAGAAACAGATAAATGAGAGGGACTACCATATTTCAGTGCTTACAAAAGAGAATCAACAACTTCAAGATCTGAATAAAGTATACCACACAAAGATACGAAATCTTGAAGAACAGACCGAAAACTTGCAAAATTACGTAAACAAACTAGAACGAGAGTACCAGAGTAAGCCTTCTGTAGCAACCACCGTACTGGTTACCAATGATGTTAGAGAACTTATAGCCCAGTGTAAAGAACGAGATGACACAATTAAACGACTAGAAGACATGTGCGAACAATACCAAAAACAGTTTGAGAAATTAAAGGATGACTCTGTGATACGAAACTTGATAGCAAACTCTGCAGATCAGAGCAAGGTAGTACTGTCAATTGAAAAGATGTTACAACCAGAGAGGAAAGAAGACCTCCAAAGGTTTATCCATAAAATTCCAGTTCTCAAGCAGTATCAAATGTACTATAGATACAAAGAACAACACAAAAACGCTGGGATGATTTTTATAAACGGGTTGACGCTAATCATCACCTGCGTTATTATTCTAACTGTCCTAAGGGTAGGATATTTTATCACATTAGCGGCTTTCAGTCCAAGAGAAACTTCTCAAGATTATATATTTGAGACGTATGGAGTAGATACTACTGCGCCAAAACTTCCCGTTATATGGTGGAAAGAGCTTCAGTGGCTTGAATACTTTATTTACACCCTCAACGATTATAATCAGTAAAATAATTAAATGTAATATATGTTAAACAATTCCAGCAAGAGATATATAGAACAGAAAAAAAGAACTTATAATAGAGACAAGAAAATTATTGAGATCTAGTTAATTGTATCCATAGATATATATACATTATATATTAAAATCCCAAAATTAAGTGTATCCACACGCTTAGTTCATTTGCTTGACCAAAGCGTTGATGGCGTCTTCTCTGTTACCGAAGTCACCACCTTGGATGTAGTGGAAGAACTTTCTGGATCTGAAACCACCAGTTGGGTTAGACAACTTGAATGGCCACAAGAAGTTGTTGGCTTGCTTGAAGTTTGGACCAACAGTGTAGATTTCGTGGATCAAGTCTTCAATAGACAAGATACCGTACTTACCTAAAGAAGCTTCAATGATAGAGTTGTCAGACAAAGCAATTCTTTGCTTGTTAACCTTACCGAAACCTCTCTTGTAAACCAATTGCTTGATGGTAGCCAAGTTTGGGTAACCGTAAGCAATGTATGGGTCAGCTAACTTCAATAATTCAGTGGTAGCCTTGGTCAACTTGAGGAAAACACCAGCGTTAATTTGGGTCAATCTCAACAATTGCAAAACCTTTCTTGGCTTTGGTGGGATCTTCATAATACCCTTAATTCTGATAACGAAAGCCAACTTTGGTTGAGCATCAACGTAGTAAGAACCAGCAGCCTTAGCTTCTCTCTTAGCATCGATGATGGCTCTTTCAGCAGCAGCGTATTCCTTGGTGTAGGCAGCGTTTCTGTCGTAGATAGCCTTTCTGCTTTCCTTAGAAACCTAAAAGTTGTTAGTAACAATAAATTCTCATGAAATTTCTTTCACTCGGCATACATTTTCTCAGTCCCGAAAGATGGTTAACAGAATGACAACATCGCCGTGGCTAGCCAGTTACTATGGTTGTCTTCATCTTCAAAAATACCGTAAGTGTTAAGAGGTTCAATAAAGTATACATACGACTTTTCTAGCAGCCTTGTCGGCAGCTCTTTGCTTCAAGACTTTTTCGTCAGTCTTGTTCTTCTTGATCAAAGTTTCTGGTTTTAAAGTACTATACTAGTTAGTAATCGAGTCATTTATGAAAGACTCCCTAATGAAACACTGTATCCTTTTTACACTCTTTGTCTTTGAATTTTACTTGTAAGCGATTTCATGGTTGGGAAAAACCATGAGCGACAGTGGAACTGAACAGCCAAGTTCATTCCAAATCCCGCTTGTATCAAGTAATGAGACTCAGAGGAAAACAGATCTATCAGGCATTGGCAATTGAGTTTAATTGAATATTTCAGCTGCAAGATAATCTTGATTTCCCGTGGCCCTGGGTATATTCGCTCATTGCCCTGCCATAATGACAGTGATTCACTGACACCAGAGTGGTGAACAGTTATCAACTGGTGGCATTAGGGACTTTAGGTTGAAACATACGTAGCCATTTTGATTAGTGGTAGTTGTACTGAAAAGTTTTTTTTACATCTCAAGATGCGAGTGAGAAGTGAAAAATTATTTTGATAATTTGCCAGACACGCTCTATTTGGATACAGTCGCAGAGTGATGATTTTCCAGGGCTTAAGCCCTAGAATACCAATAGAAGAATGAAAAATGTCTTTCTGGATTAAGAAAAAGGGGAACAAGGAGGTGGTGAAGGATTTGAAGAGTGTGGAATGGATTCGTACATGGTAGTGGATTCAACGAGAGGAGAGTGAAATTTGGGTGAATTTGGTGGTACTTGAAGAGCGAGTATTTCAGACGCAGACTCAATGGCTGCAAAATTAGCTGTCTCAAAAATTATACGGATTATCTATTCGAACTAGTATTGTAGTTTTATACGAGGGGATTGTGGTAACAATTTGGGGGCATGGGATTCGCATTATTTTCAATACAGAAACTCAGTGTGTACTGATGTTGCAGTTCTACAAAGTCGTAGATCTGAGTCATGTTTTGATGCTTTTGATAATACAAAATTTCTCCAGCTCTCTTGAAAAAAACTCTTTGGCCATCCGAAAAATACCAGGGGGCAAAAAGTCAATAGTAGCGGAATACCCATACACTCCTATATTTTAAGGATAATCCATCGAAGAAAGAGATGAGAATCAGCTACTAGTAAGGCCACTGAGGATTAAATCATACCTCTTGTACATACTAAAACCAAAAAAAATCCTGTTAAGAGTCCCTAGACGTATCAAAGTACCTATATCCCGTACAATTCTCTTGACCCATTAAATCCTATAGTTAGGTCAAGTTCTTTAAAATGAACACACACGACTAGAAGCTTGAAGCTCAAATTGCATATCCCAGCCCGCGAATTCGCACTTCTCATTTTATCATAAACATATAGTACTTGAATAACGTACTAATACACACAAATCGTGTTTTTAAAAAACGACAAGCAAACTTTGGACGTTTCACGTATTACCACTAAATTAAAGTGTGCAAGAATAACCCCATTATAACACTAAAAGTCACGCGTTCTAATTTCAATCAGCGATGTCCGCAGAACCAATAATTCCAACGCCCATCAACATCTACACGTCCAACTCGTCGACCAATAATCCTAGCCAGCTCGGATTAATTGGTAACGGACACATGGGCGCCGACTTAATGAGTCGGGTAACCATGTCTCTCAAGTGTGGTGTTGATAGTGAAGTTGAGTGGGCGTTATCGTCCCTTTATCAACAATCCTTTGTATCACCAGACACGATTGATTTTGAAAAAGATGAATTCTTGGGTAAACAATTGATTAAATTCTTTGTAAGGCCATTTGAGTTAATTAAGAGTAAAAAAACGGATCAGATTGACCACGATCTCATCAATTGCAGTTTGAATGCATTGTTGACACTTCGTAACTCAATCCAAGATATACGTAATCAGCAATGGCTTTCACAAGTACCTGAGTTTAAACAAGAATTAATCGAGGGTTTAAAGTTTTTGAGTGACTGGCTTTTCAATGGAGAAACCAGCTTTTATTTAACACAATATCATGATCAATTTTTGGAATTCTTTCATCATTTCATAGATATCTTGGATACTTTGACATGTTACTATATTAATAACCCAAAGGGTGATGAATTATTCAATCTTTTATTATCGATATCTGTTTCTACCACTGACAAGTATACCATCATAGGAACCTTAAACTGTTTGACTCACTTGTTGTTTACCAAAGCAGATACAGTCTCTGATAATGAAAATAAAGAGTTCAATGATCAATCTGTTTCTGGTCAAAAGAAGAGTGAAGAAGAAAATTTGATTCCAATTTATGATAATTGTATTGATAATTTCACTCAACAGCATTTGGAACATTACGTCAATTATTTATTACTCAATGATCCTAAATTAAATGTAACCGTATTGGATTTTTTGAAACAATATTTGAATTCTGGTGCCTCTAATAAGAATCAAACTGTTAAGGAATCAAGATCGGAACGGTTATCAAAGATTCTTCAAGTAAGTTCTACCCAAAAGAATCTTCATACATTATTTAAACAATTGCCATTATTAGCTACTGCAGACTTACCATTAAATGAACCACAAGATGAGAATATCGATCAACAGTTAGTAAGGAGGCTGTATATTACTAATGTTCCAGAAAAACCTCCAACCTTAGAAGGTGGATTGTATGAAACAATTGCCAAATTTCCTGAACCTTTAAGATCTAGCGTTTGGTTAAAATGCTGCTACGAACCTATCTTTAATGATCGTTACGATGAAAATTCTACTGGTGAAGGAACCATAGGGGAAGTCACTCAAATTTCGTTGTGGAAGGCTTATGAAAGACAGTTTGAACCTATTTGGAAGAACAAATTGACTGAGTATCCAGAGCTTTTACCGGCAGTTGATTTCATCAAGAATGTCACCAATGCATTCCCTAACGCTGAAGCTATGGTGATTATGCTTAATGAGGTGGATCCACCTAAAAAGAAGTTTATTATCAGAGGTATTCAACCAAGAAAGACTGCAGTATCTATTGATGAAGGTAATTACGAAGCTTTAAAACGAAGAAATGTGGTGAATAACAAGGACGTACACCCTGAATTACCTATAGGTTCAATTGACGTCGCCAAATTCCGCCAAAGCATAGAAGATACCAATAGACAATACCTATATGCATCTCAAGGATTAAAATTTAATAGAATCAACCTTCTTGCCAAGGATATCATGGATTACATATTGAGTGAGATTCCAGAGTTTGAAAATGCTAACCAATTTGCTAATATATTTAGGATGTATAATAGTCATTGGCTCTTAGAGTTGGCCTATGCTAATCCGGTGCTTGTTGAAACGAATTTAATTGACAGCGTCTGGATGCTGTACTTGGCTTAATAGTATAAATGTATCAAAAGAATGTAAAAAGTACGTGGACACAAATGTGTAAAAAATTAATATAAATTGTAGGATCTATTTAATTTATTTCAAATAAAATAGAGCCATTAATTCGCAGCTCTGCGAATTTTTCATTAATCATGTCTCAACAACTCCCATTTAAAGTTAGAGCTACTGATGTAGTTCACAGAGCCACAGTCTTGGGATTGGTTGGAATCTGTGTTGTTGGTATAGGTTCGATTGGTTTCAACGTTTATATGAACTCGGACTATGCCAAAATGAACAGAGAAAAGTTAAAATTTGAACCTGAAAAGGAAAAGTAAATGTATATAGTAAATGTATTAATGCCGTCATATCCTTTGATGTCTCTTTGTTTCTTTTTTCTCTTCTTCCTCATTGTTCAATCTCTTCCTCTTACGCTGGTTCTTCTCTTTCTTTTCCTTTGATTTTTTCTCCTTCTTCTCGATCTTTTTTTTATCAAATTTGGCCCTGTTCTCTTTCAACTCCTTCTCGTTAGGATTCAATACCATCACATCATCTTCTACAAAACTGACCCGGCAATTAGGACACTCACGGCTCGGAAGACTCCTTATCTTGGTCACCAATTTGGCCTCTAACACACATCCACACTCTCTTAGATATACAAAAGAGCCACTGCTCTTTGTCACAGGACATACCAACCGTCCCCTCTCATAGCAAGGAAGAACATCCACTACATCACTCAACGATTTGATGTGTTCAAAAGCTGGTTTTATTTTATACTCTTTATTTATAAGAAATTCAAGAATCAGCTGCTTAGAAAGAAGGTACCCTAAAACGTCAGCCACCACTTTTTCTCCAACCAAGGAAATTCCAGAAAGTGGACATACAGTCAAGTCCGCTAGCTTGTCAGAAACGCTACCGATTTGTTTCTGTTCGTACAAACTGAGTAATGCTTGACGATTTGCAATCGTTCCTCCATCATTTCCCATGTCGCACAGGAATTTTTGAAACTGGTTGATTTTCCAGTATAATTAAATTTTCAGCTCAAGAAATTTTCATTCATGTCACAACAACGAATTGACTTGGCACAACTTCATCCGCAACAACTTGTGGAACTCAAGAAGACCACAGAAGAAGAAGTGAACCACTTCACGTCGTCATTACAGGCTTTACAAACGGCTCAGAGTAAATTAAAAGATTGTATCAACAGTATTGAATCAATGAAGTCCCGTAATAACCACCAACTCTTAGTGCCTTTGACTAGTTCATTATATTTACCAGGGAAAGTACAGGATAGCGATAAATTTCTCGTGGATATTGGTACGGGTTACTACGTGGAAAAAACCCTGGTTGATGCCAAAAAAGTGTATGAAGGTAAGATCACTAAATTGACAGACGATGCTGGGAAATTAAAGGAAATCTTGGTACAAAAGAATGAAATCTTGAATCAATTAAATATGGCATTGAGAGTTAAAGTCTTGGAAATGGAGAAGCAGAAACAGGGCCAGGCCAATTAAAATATACGATAATGACGCTATAAAACATCACAATTATTCTTCATTTTGCTCTGGATTCTCTTTATTATATACAAATGGTTCAGTGAAAACTTTTCTCATATCTTTCACTTTCCTATCACCGAACCCATGAATAGAAATATCTCCTGCCTCTACGATATCCTTAAGTGATCCTACCTCTGTCATTAAATTAATCACATCCGTCTTATTAACGCTCCGAATGGTCGTTAAAGTCTCTGTTAAATTCGACTCAAAGTCTTTGGCCTTGATACCTCGAATGGAAAGGTTAACTTTGTTCCTCGATAGTTCATTCTCCTTTAACAAACTGATATAATTACCGGCTTGCTCGAAAGACCAAGCTACAATAAGGGTAAGATCTTGTTTGATACAGATATTGTTAAGTTTCCGGAGCACTTCACTGGGGTTTTCAACATCAATTACCGCTAAGAGAATCCGGAGCGTATTGTCTGAAACACCTGGGACAGAGCTGCCCTGGTTAAGTTTTTTGCACCGTCTCCAGATGTATTCTGGGTGAAGCTGATGGTACTTTAGTGAGAGGAAAAGAATTTGAAGTGTGGGGTTGATATAGTAGTCAGAAAGGATTTCTTTATTGTATGCAATGGGTTTGTGCTTCAACAGGGAATTGAATAGTGGATTCCCTTTCTGAGATGGTGATACCTGGATTTGTGAGTACATTTGAACAGGAGGAGTAGCTCTAGATCTGGCACCATTCGTGGTACCTCTACCAGCCGTACTACTTTTACTAGCCGTAGTACTCGTAATACTCTCTGTATTATTATTGTTCTTACTACTACTAGTAATACCAGATCTTCTTGTATCACCTACACCAATAAGTTTTTGTCTCTTGGGTTCAGAAACTTCAGGCTTCTCACTTTTGGTATCTTTGTCAGGACTAGTCTGATTTTGTTCGTTCAAGTTGGTAGTCGGTTGGGAATTGCTAGTATCATTGTTATTCTTGCCTTCACTCTCCTCTCTCATACGCTTGACCCCTGCCAATACACTGGCAAAAGAAGTTGGGTCCATGTCGCGAATAGGAAATTGAGTATCAAGACAATTATTCAATAGTCTAGTAGAGAATAAGTAGCAGAATTTTTAAAAAAAACAAATGGGATACGGGAAAAATGTATATAGAGTCCTACGATAGACTTTCTGTTGATAAATAGTTTCGATCACGGGAAAAAAAAATCTAAGTTGTGAAATTCCCCAGGTTTTTGCACCCAAGTTCTAGTCTACACCGATTCTAATCTACACGGTATATTACTATTCTAGTCGTATACATGCTACTCATGACTCTCGTGAAACCAATTTTCGTTTTTAACCAACCCATTTGCAATATCCTCATAATAATCCCAGGCATCTTTTCTACTTAACGGTAAGTCACCCAATTTATCAATATCATAATCTGCTGGTTGGTCAATGTCACTATCTAATAAAGCATGACGCTGACCAAACTGATAATTTATCTGATATTCATCCTGGAGTATCTTATCGTTACAAGCCCCTTCGAGGGTTAGTTTACTATAATCTACATTGTCTTTAGTAACTTGAAATCGGTTAATGTTTGGCAGGGATTCACATGCTTTATCAGGAACCCATAAGTTTATGTCTTTTTGATAATTGTAATTCATGAAATTAAGTTTTGTGGTGAAACTTGCTTTCCCGTATTTTCTTGAAAGGATAGAACTGATATTTGAAGGTATGTAAACGCTCAGACCTTCAAAGTATGTATGACGGATAGGTAAAATATCCGACAAGAAATGCCAATTGAAATGTTTACAATGAACAAGGATATCATCATTTGAATCGGCTTCTTCTCCCAATTCGGGAGAGGGTTTAAAGTTTGTATGACTAACGGCTGAAATATCAATGTATAAACCAGAATTTACATCAATAAATCTTCCATCAATAAAATTACGTCCATTACCTTGACGAATGTATGTAGGAGAAATTTCCAATAAATATTTAGCATTCCCCAACTTCGGGTTTTCTAAAACCAACAGGTTATTGTAAAGTCTCAGAAGAAGGTCTAAATGACGAATGGATAATTGGATATCCACATCAGTGTCCCATGGCATATTAACTCCATTGTAAGCCCATCCGAGTAAAGAACCATAATTAATCCAAGAAGGGATTTGAATTGCTTCAGCAAATTCGAACCAAGTTTTGATCATGTGTTGAATAATACTTTGACGTTCTCGAATGGGGATGTACCTTTTGAAAAAGGAGGCCGCAAGATGATGACTATTTCCTTGAACAACATCACTATAGATCCATGGATATTTGAAAAAACGATCACTCGTATCAACTTCTTCGTCAGTTGTTTTAAGAAATTCGAGATAATGTTGTTGTTCTTGATCCAATTCATATTTTTGTTCGTTTAATTTTATTATTTCATACCTTGGATCAAAATAAAAATCATTTAAACTCATATCCACCAGTTTGTTCAACGGACGAAGTGGGAACGTTTGGAATACGCTTTTAATTTCATTCAGTCTTTTGAATTCAGCGTTTAAACTTATTTCAGGCAGTGAATCATTAAGTGCCAGTCCATATCTATGTTTACCCAATACCGGAATTTTTACAAAGCTATCTGACAGACGAACAAAGATATTACTAGGTATGTCCTTACTACAAAAAAGATGAGCCATACTCCTTTTAACCTTCGTTGAATAACTCTCTATCCAGTAACTGTTCACTCCAGCGTACGCCAGAGCCCATTCATCACACGAGCATGACGAACCATCCTGACGGAAATCTTCAATAATTGGATCACCCGCCGAAATATCGACATAGTCATCCCAATGGAAGTAAACTCCTTCTCCGTTGTTTTTGTTAAGATGTCTATAAAGCAGTATTGAACTAAAGCGAGGATTGAAATTGGATGCTTTTTGGTGCTCAAATGCTTCGATCTCAAGTTTTGCTTGGTCGATAGGTTTGAGCATTGTCTGGTGGAACAGGAACAAAGCACAGGTGAGGATCACCAAGAGTGGGAGTGCTACTTTGATCCGTTTGTTATAAAACCTGGGGATAGGCATTATGAAATTAGTGAGAGTTGAAAAAAATTGGGTATTTCTTGTTTATGTACCAAAAATGACGAAGCAATCCGCGATGGGCGCAGGAACGTCCAAGATGACAGAGCCCTGCTGTGGGGAGATGGACCCAACATTTAGGGAGTTTGATAGGGGGTACCGGGGTAAAAACAGTAAAACAGAGCTAATAAAAATGCCTATACCTATATATATATACCTATATCTATATATATAGCTGTTATCGGTTCCCGATGGATTACTGATATCCATTCAGTTAGGTACAATCTAGTCAGTAGACGGCTTTTTCTTATCCCTCATCTCGTCCTGCACTTAGCTTTGCGCGAAGATCGACGCGGCGTACCTTGTTTTGACCGAGCGTCTGGGGCTGGGTTTCAGCTGAAAGAGTGTGTGAGGGAACAATAAGTGAAATATACCGGGCAAGGCTGAAAAATAAAAAGGGAGCAATGATCCACTTGTTCGACGTGGACGGTGGTTGCTGCCCTTGCAACTTAACTTTTCAAATGTGGAGCTTGATCGACGACTTATAGTCTTTTGATTGCTCGTTCAGGGTTCGTGTCTGCAAAATTTTCCGCAATTGCTTTTTAATTTCGTCATGCGACTGGTTGCGGGCGTTGGTAAGAGAAGGACCTCGAGAAAGCCAGGCTGAAGATTAAGCCTGGTAAGACGAGAAACAGGCTGGGGGCTTGGGCTGATATTAGTACAAGAATAGGTACAGTAATAGGTACAGGAATCTGGGACTCGTTGGTATATTACATTAGTGTACAAACTATAAATAAATATCTTGAATTGATGCAGGAAATGGTGCAGCATGTAAACAGTGGACATCTTGTCAGTAGTTCCAATATCAGCGCCAATGACCATAGTCGTATCTAGTAGTTTCCCATTCTTGATCTGCTCAGAGATCATAAGAAATCACTTGTGGTCACACAGGGGTAAACCATCTCTCTAATCTGGTTCCTTCAAATAATCTCATGCCCATCGTCAGGGATCTTCCTCCCTTGGCCTCGTACCGAAATCTTACCTTGATGCTCACTAAACGATCTCTGATGGCTAAAAAAAACAATCCCAGGTACAAAAAGGAGCACATTATATCGATCTTCCAGTGATGATCTAAGTAAATCGACGACCAAATTTGGCACACACAATATATCACTAATACCACTTTAATTATTTTCAGTCTGACGAGATTTATAATAAAGTAGACAGTAGTCAAGGACATCAGGGAATGCAACAGGGGAAAGACACCAAATTCAATCAGTTTAACATAGATAATAAGGAAATTTAATATTCTATTAAATGTTAAATTCAAGTCAATTCTGGTTAATCCTTCGCTATAACCTGGCAGATCGTAGGTTGGAGCTTTGTTTTCTCCATAATATTGGACGTAAATCGGTGGTACATTAGGGAAAACTAAATGAGTAAGGTTTACCATGATGTTTTGTAGACCAATGGTTAAAATAAATAGTTTTAGCACTCTTGGAGGCTGGAATAGATATAAATACCATGCACTCATCGGAACGATCAACACATGGCCAATGATGTAGAAAATAAGTGCCACGATATTTTTCACCTTGGATAATGGGTCCTTAAACCAATCAGCTACATATAAGATTACCCACGAACAGATAAGAAGGTAAACTGGGGTAGAAGACGACCAGGAAGGTTCTGGATCGGTACCTGTATCGAGCGGGCCCGGGGTGGGGACTGGACTAGGATTGACATTCAATCGGTTTATCCCAGAATTAGCAATGGTATTACTCTCATCTTTATTGAGCAATAACCAACCACCCAATGCAAGAGCAATTACGCTTAATATGGCACCTTCAAATGTTTCGAAAGCGTATTCATCTAAACGCATCAATAATCGTATATGAATATCAGGTTTCATGCAAGTAGGTATTAGGTCAATAGTGTTAAATAAAAGTAGCCAGGCCACAAGTGGTAGCAGGTTCTTTAAGATTACCATTAGCGTTTCTAGAAGAGTTCTATTGTTAAGCCAACATCTAGTAACATGGAGCACTAACGCTTTTACATGTGTAACGGGGGCAAACCGACGTAGACTAGGTAAGGAAACTCTGCCCCTGTTTTTTTGGGCCATTTGGGTACGGAAAATATTTTGCAGGTACTGGAGTACTTATGGTATTGTTAAGATTGCGACATTGGCTGTGCAAAGTTACGTACCATTTGACACTAGCTCACACGACATTCGCGGAAACTATGGTGGTATTTTTCCCTTAAGCTCGGCGTCTTCGGCGCTCACTCTGTTTTCGTCTAAGCAATGCATGCTCAATTTAGCGATTGTTCGAGGCTGCGAATTTTAGGTTTTTTTTAACGAAAGCAGTTTAAGAGTTTAAAATGGTGCAACGTGGTAGAGAAATTTAAGTTTAATTATTTTAGCCATTATAAGATGATATTTTGTGCTATTTATGGTTTTACTTGGATAATATCTTCGTATTTTTGTAGATTTGTGTATCTTTTTTCTTTCAGCGTGCCTCATGTCTAAAAAGTTTTGCAGCCAATTCTCGGGAGGACTCTTTGTATGCTAGTCTTTCTTTAACAAGTTACCCAATTCACACCTATCTCTGCGTGTTCCAGTGTTCAAGTATTTAGCATCGACTGCCAGTCTGGTGAAAAGCGACACATCCGCTCTTGGTCAGGCAGAAAAAATAAACCACAGTAGTTGATGGAGGTTTTGGTGACCGAAAGCACACATTCAACTCCATCGTAGGTGACGAGCCTCGGCATGGAACCTTAAGCTATCCAGTACAGCACTATATGTCAAAGTTTGAAAATTTTTTGTATTGTCAAAAATCTATGTTGTAGTGTTGTTTTAACTGGGTGTTGTGAAAACCGGTTTTCCCGACACAGACTATCGATTGACGTCCACCATGAAACATCCGATCCTCTTATTCAACTCAAGTGGTTCACACGCTGGATGTTCTCGTATAGTTATCTTTAAGGGGCCTCACTTTTCAAATTATTCACTAATAGATAGTGTTCTAGATACCCTATGTGTCAAAGGCCAGTGTTACGGATAGGATGAGGTAATCCATAGCATTTCTTACGCCCAGATATTAGATCCTCCCTCCATACTGGCAGAATATTAAATCAATAATTATTGTGCTTACTTGAGCTAGTAAATCCACGCCTAAGTCTCAGTAGTTCTCCCCACGCAAGATTATCTTACACCAAAGCCATTGAACTTCATACTGCATTCTTAAGGCATTGAATATCCTATCGTATCTCCACCCCACTTCAAGTACACAAGTACTAATATCCCAGCAATTCACAAGGCTCTCAATTGTTATGATTGAATCTAAACCGCTCGCGTCTCTTTTCTCGTTGCACAAGAATTCCAACCCACCAGAGCACCTAGCGTTTACATCTCGACAGGCCAAGGCACAGTACTTTAAGGAGCATGGTCCTCATAACACTAGTCAAGGGATCGTAGTGTTAAGTTGCGAAAAATCACGACTCTGGTCTAGCCTTTCCCCAGAGTATATAGTTGTCGATACCAGTAATTTAGAACAGTTAAACGCCCAGTTAAATCAATTGGACTTTGGTAGACCAAACACCCAGGTGCTAACCATTATTGTAGATGGGGTGTCCCGGTATTTCTGGACCACTAGACGGGGAATATATAGAGAGATGATCCAGCAAATTGAAAATCAACTCAACAAATATGGGTGTAAAATAATAATAACGGCCTGGGGAGAAGTTTACGAAAAGGGGTTTTGGAGTAAAGAGATTGATTAATAATTTATCTTCTATTTTATTTATTTGCAAAAAAGTTAAAACTTACATAACAGTTAAATCACCAAACTTTTCCTTGTAACCTGGAACATTCCACTTACCGTTCTTAACCATGTAGTTAACTTTTTCGTCCAAGTCTGGCCTTGCCTTAGCGACATCCTCAACGGTCAATTGGTCCAAAGGTCTGGAGTTTTCAATGTCCTTTAAGGTAGCGTTCAATTGGCTAATTTCATCCAAAACAGACTTTTCAGTCAATTTAGCATTTTCCACAGCCTTTTCTTCGAAAACTTCAATAGTCTTGATGGTCTTGGAGACATCGTAAGTGGCTGGCTTGAATTCAGCAACCTTCTTTTGGATTTCTTCAACAACTTTCTTATTGTTTAAAACAGTTTTGTAGTGGTCAAAATCAACGGTGGTTGGTTGTTGAGAAAGGGAAAGGTATTCCTTCTTGGCTTCGTCATGTCTCTTCTTGAAGGCAGTCAAGGAACTGGCAGTGGAACCAGTTAATCCCAACTTGGAGATGATAGAGGCCCAATCGACTTTGGTGCTTACGGCTTTTCCAACAGTAGACATGATGAATAAAATGGAAAATTTCGGATTCGCACTTGTCCAATGAAATGAAGTCGTGAGTTTACAAGTGCGAGGCTTGAAGAGAAGCGAAGTCTAGTCGCAAAAAAAGGCTTTACCGCGAAGAGGTCTCGAGCTACCGCGAAGAAGTCTCGGGCTACCGTGAACTAGTTACCATAAATCAGATTGTACCGCACCCATACATTGCACTAATACACTGCGCCAATCTACCGCGTACTACGAATACTTGATCCATTACTTTACTTCGTTAATTTGCTAAATATATAAACCAGTTTAACTCCCCCTCACTCATCCATATCAATTCTCCTTTCATGTCGATGAAAGGTTTGAATCAGTTCATCGTGGACATTAGGAACACTCAAGATCACCATGAAGAACAAAAAAGAATCAATCAAGAGATTAACAACATCCGGTCAAAGTTCACATCAAATTTAAACACGTATCAGCGTAAAAAGTACATTTGCAAAATCATGTACATATACCTTCAAGGGTATGATGATCTACTTGATTTTGGAATCAAAGAAAGTTTGAAATTAATGGGTGCTAAATCTTTTCAGGAAAAGAATCTAGGGTATCTCGCTCTTTCAATTCTCTTTACGTCATCCAAAGCTTCTCATACCGATTCAGTAGTATACTTCGATGAGCTTTTCGGTTATACATTTACCAGATTATCTGATGATTTAAGAATAGACGATGAAAATACAAATGCTTTAGCCCTTCAATTCGTTGCTAATAAGTTTTGTCTACCAGATACAAAAATCCTGAATTCAGTACATTTGGAAAACCTAATGGAATTGGCTAATCAAGTCTACTCTTTTGCCATTAGTCCAATGTCTTCTGATTTATTGAAGAGAAAATCACTTATTTGTTTAAAAGTATTGGTACTGCTATACCCAAACATTATTATAGTCAATGATAATTGGGTTCCAAGACTCTGCTCGCTTGCGGACAACAATAACGACATTTCAATTGTGTTAAATAGTTTACCATTGATAGAAACAATGATATCTTTTCGTCCAAACTTGATACGGTCGTTAATCCCTTCAATTGCAAATAATTTGCAGGAATTAACTATCAACCTGACATGCGAAGAATCATACTTCTACTACGGCATTCCAGCCCCATGGCTTACCATTAAGCTTTTCCAACTATTGGAGTTGTGTTTCCTTACAGACTCGGAATTAGCGCTAAACTTAACATCAAAAGATCTCAAAACCTTGAAAACTATAGTGTCGGCATCAATTGCCCAATCTACTAAATCTGTCAATGGATTATCCAACAAAAACATACAAAGTTCTATCCTTTTTCAATCGGTATCTTTGGCAATTTTTTTGAACTCTACTAATGAGTCAGTGTTGGGAGCTATAAGTGCTCTTTTACAACTTTTGAAGTCAAATGATACAAATACCAGATACTTGTCTTTAGATGTTTTGATCAAGCTAATAGGTAGGGCTCCAGATGGGAAATCAGCTCTGTCATACATTAATTTGATCTCTCAAAATATAGGGACTCTTGAATCCCTTTTAGTGGATAAGGATATCAGCATCAAGAGGAAAACCTTGGATTTATTATATATCATCACAGATGATAGTAACTATCAAATTATCATAAACAAATTAATCGATGCATTCCCATTCCTCGATTTCCAATTAAAATCTGAACTTTCAATAAAGGTTGCCATCTTGTCAGAAAAATTTGCTAAAGATTCCACTTGGTACGTCAACGTTATGATTAGACTTTTATCTATTCCTAGTGGTCCTGCAAGTTCAGATTACTTGAGTAATGAGATCTGGGAAAGAATCGTTCAAATCATTGTGAATAATGACGTCCTTCATATGAAAACTTGTAAATTGTTATTAAGCAAGTTGGTTAAAGCAGATCAGCTGCATTTAAGTGATAATTTGGTAAAAATTTCTGCCTTTATTATTGGAGAATACGGATATCTTGCAAAAGGAGACTACCCCCCTACAGCCCAGTTCCAGGTACTTTATAGCATCTATCCACGCTCTGGTTTGGTTGCCAGATCAATGATTTTATCGACTCTTTTAAAGTTCTGTCACCATTATCCACAGGAAGAATTCATCCCGAATATCATTGATTTATTCGAACTGGAACGTGATTCTATTGACTTAGAAATCCAGACCAGAGCTCACGAGTACTTGAATTTATTCACTATGAATGATCCAAGTGTATTACAAACTGCTATCAAGCCGTTGCCTCCGTTCGAAAACAAACGAAATCACCTTATGACAAGAATTGGAACTATCAGCAAACTTGTAGGTGTCAATAGATCCAACTCTGTTGTAAGTCCTACCAAGATTCAAAAACATACAAATGCTAGAGCCGGATCATCGGATGAAAACTTGTTGGACTTGGGTTATGACGAGGCAGATACAACCACCAATTCAGAGAATCCATTTGAAGACAAATTGGTTTTGTCTCCCAACTGGTATAACGGATATCACCGGATGCTTCACTACGACGCAGGTATTTTCTATGAAAATCAGTTAATTCGTATCACGTATAAGATCGATCGAATAGAGGATTTCAAACTTGTATACAAGTTTGTGATCATTAACAACTCTTACAAAACCGCTGGTAATCAACTCACCAGTTTTAAGATTCTGGAACTTAAGAGCTTCACCAACACAGTCAACCCCAATTACATCCTCGAACTTGTTGAATCACCTGATCAAATCATCGTAGACAAATCCATTATAAACGTGGAGGCTAAGATTAGAAATGTTGTAGAGCTTGAAGAGTCTCCAGTTTTAGCTCTTAGTTTTAACTGTGGGGGTTCATTCAACCAGTTAAATTTGAAATTCCCTGTAAACGTATTGAAGACCATCACACCTACGGACTTACAAATCGATGAGTTCAAAGCTAGATGGCTACAGATTAATACACTTCTCCCGGATAACAAAGGAGAGTTCACTATACACCCGGTTACTCACTACAAGTATGCGATCTCGAATATTACAAGAGTTTTACAGAGGTTAAAATTTTCAATCGTCTTCAATAGTGGAGAAGAAGATCCTAGTAAAATTCTTGTACTCGCTGCTGGAATTTTACATTCCCAGACAGGGAATTATGGGGTTTTAGTTTCAATTAAAAGTACCGATGTTAATAGTAAACACTTTGAGATCACGGTCAAATGTACCGGCGGGGGAGTAGCGGAAATCATAGCCTTAGTGATCGGGGAAATCTTTCAAGGAAAATTCTAGTCTTGGAAAGACTCCCCATTTAAAAAAATCTAGACTCTAATGTTGTATAGAAATGTATGAACTCAGTTACCCAAACTGGTAAGCAACTTCATCTGATGTTGATTCTCGCAGTTAATCACCTTACCTAATTGGGTAAATCAACAATTACATTTCCTAATTAGGAAAGTACCATGCAGATTGCAAATTCGCTGCTGAGAAGCTAAATGAGTTTTGCAACCTTTTGTTTCCTAATGAGGGAATTCTGAAAATGATAGTATGGAGTTGGTATTTATGTAAATAAAAACCACAACTCATCCCGTCTTCGATTCAGGTTTTTTTTTTCCACCTTTTGTTCCTGTCATCATTCCTTTGATTCCCGAATTTTTTTATGACATCTACAATGAACAAAGTCACTCCTTTGTTATTGATAACAGCCCTTGCATTGACTGGAGTAGAAGCTGCCCCTGCCCCAATAGTTGATATATCTGCTCGTGCAGGTGGATTCAGAGACTTTTTAGATACCCTTTTCGGCGTTGGCGACGCAGGTTCTTCCGCTGCTGCTACAACTCCTGCTGCTCCTGCTGCTCCTACAACTCCAACTCCAACTTATGGTGCTGCTAATACCCCAGCTGCTTCAGCTAACAGTGCCAAATTCGATTTGGACAGCTTATTGCTGAACGGAAAAGTCAGCCAATGGTTAAGCTTCTTTGGCTTAGGTTCAAACGGTGATTCTGACAATGCCGCTACTTCTAGTGCTCCTTCTGATTCTTCAAATGATGACAGTTTTACTTGGTTTACTTTCCCTAATAAAGGATCTACTAGTTTAGTGACATCTGCTGCTACTTCTACCAGCATTGCTACATTCACCCCAGCATCATCTACGATACCCACTACTTTCACCACATCCACAGTTTCAACCGGGGGCGCTAGTCCTTCAAGCACTGGTGGTTCTACTGGTGGTGTCACCGGCAAAGATAAAAAATTTGCCCAAGACACCTTAGATGCCCATAATAAATATAGATCCCAACATGGTGTTGGAGCCTTAAGTTGGAATCAAGAAGCGTACCAATATGCCCAAAATAATGCTGATAATTATGATTGTTCTGGTATTTTAACTCATACCCATGGTAAATTTGGTGAAAATTTGGCTGCTGGGTTCAAGGATGGACCTGCTGCTGTAAAAGCCTGGTATGACGAAGGACAATCTTATGACTACTCCTCAGCAAACAGTTATGATCATTTTACTCAAGTTGTTTGGAAAGGAAGTACTGGTGTGGGATGTGCTTACAAGGACTGTTCTGCTGAAAACTGGGGGCTTTACGTTGTTTGTGAATATGATCCTCCAGGAAACGTTATTGGACAAAATGCTGCCAATGTCTTACCTGAAAAGTCATAGAGAAAAAAATGGACTTATACTATACTTACCTGGTGTGAGTTATAAATAAATGTATAAATTGTAATAAGAATATGGAATATTTTTTTCTAAAAAAACTTGCAAGTTACTACGAACTTATTCTATGATACACTATATGTTTTTTCTATCATTCATATTGAGTTTATAGATACCCAAAATGTAACAGATACGAGTCACCACCAAATCAATAGCCATATTAATTGAGTCAGTGACTAAATCCACTTTCAGGCCATCGATTTCTTGCCAGTTTACTGGGATTTCTTTCATATTAATTTCTTGATAAGTTGCAATCAATAGAATTTCAACATCGAATATCCATCTTTCTGTATGCATATGAGGGAAAATGGCTCTAACACTTTCATAATTAAACATTTTAAACCCACATTGTGTATCTTGAATTTTCCTAATTCCAAAAACAAATACCAATGTATGTAATCCGTGCATCAAAAAATTTCTGATAAACGATCTCTTAACAACCGCTTCTGTGTTGACCATATGAGCTCTTGAGCCGATCGCAATCCCTCCTTGTTTTGGGGGAAGTTGCTTCAAGTGTGCCAATAAGCCTTCCACATCACCAAATTTGGTGGCACCGTCAGCGTCAGCAAATAAAACATACTTACCAGCAGCGTGTAACATCCCGTGGGTTACAGCACCGCCTTTTCCTCTATTTTTGGTCAATTCAACTACTTTGAAAATATGAGGTTTTACATCGTACTTACGGGCTAAACCAATGGCAAAATCAGGAGTTGCATCACTCGATTTATCATCTACAATGATTATTTCGTACTGGTATTGTCTACCTTGATTATTGAAAAATTCCAAACATTCGTCTATCATTTTGGTCAACCGTTTGGTCTCATTGTAGCATGGAATTACCACACTGATTTCCACGCCAGAGTCTTGGTATTCTGCGTCTGGGTCAATTCTTGTAGGTAAATCGTAGGTTGCGTTTTCTTTATCGTTGGTACGATATTTGAGTTCTGACGGAGTTGGAAGCCTTGGAGAATGGGAGAAAAAAAGGGCAGCACCATAAACCGCTACAAGGAGCGCTACTGTGAGTGACAGGAGCACTACAAGTCCCGTTGTTACCAGAATCATGGAATTAGAGTTCAGTTGGTCCACGTATCGAAATTTTTCAGCGCGTTACACGAACTGGTGGGAAAAGCTCGAGCATGCACACCTGTCACAGATGGCAATAAGGGACTAAGAGTTAAACCGAAGAACAAATCATTGCTAACCTACAAAATTTAACGTGTATTACTTATGTAAATAATTTACTCTTCTTATTTTGCTAATTTAGTCACTCTATTATTCAAGCATCTAGCATTGTTTACAAAAATCTCCACCAATTCCTCAAATCTAATAGAATTTACACCACTCTTGAACATATCGAAGCCATTGAAAAGCTCAACAGTATCAATTTCTAATTCTACTTCAAACGTGTTTTCATTGTCCACGATTCTTTTACCGGTGACTGTGTTACGCAGCTCTTTTGGAGACGTTACCTTGGTCAAGTCAAATTTAGTTATGGTTGGTTTATGATTAAAGCTATTACGTTGTTTAATTCTGACCTTGTTAGGCTTTGATTTCTTCATGGTATTTTCAATTTCATCATCCGGTACAGGGTTTTCAACAGATAGGGATAACCTCAAATCATACATAGAAGATGGGTTATGAATATACAAGTCGGAAATTCTTTGCTTGTTGATACCTGAATAACGAGGAGGGTTTAATAAATTATCTTTTGAAACTCTGATTGATTTCGGTTGTTCATTTCTATTTCTAACGTAATAGATTGAGTCTGTTACATCAGTTTCAAGAAGGTTGAATTTTCTACGTGGTTTACCCACATTAGCAGTCGGGGGTTGTGATTTTAGATTCTCTTGATAAGTTTTCTCTAATTCTTCAAAAAATTTAAGCATATCTTCGAACCCCACCTGGTGTACTCCTGATTCAAAGTAAATATTTGACACATCCGTATAGATACATTCAGTGGAAACCGATATATTGATTCGTTTACTGGTGGTTTTATCCATGATAGCGCCAAATTTCAATTCAAGCTCGACGTAGGGGCGACTAGCTTCAGTTATTTCCACAAAATTGGCATAAATCCATTCAGCAATTCTTCTGGTAACACTTGGGGGTGGGATCACACCAGTTACCGAGCATTCAAGATCAACACTACTCATAGTATTCGAAGAAAAGATTGATTTTTCTGATATAGATACGGCATTTGTGGGTTCACTTTCTCCCTTGCTTTGTGCCATCCTTGGAGCCCATTCTTGAGCCCATATTGGAGGAGTTTCATACCGTTTTGGCTTAGATTTCCCCTTGAGTTTATTTAATTTTGCAATCTCATCTTCTTCAGTAGCTGGTGCACTTTTACCGTTCGAGGATGGCTCACTTTTTATTTCTGGTTTTGCTTCAGTAGTGGGTTCGCTTAAACTGTCCCGTTGTGCGCTTTCTTCGATTTCCCGTTCTAATTCCCGTTCTTCCTCTTCTTTAATCGCTTCTTCTTGTTCTGGAGTTGGAGTTTTATCATCGTTCAATAAATTTACAATCAGATTTCGTTGATGCAGCTCGGCACCTTCTCGTGGTTGGGCCTGTGGAGCAGATCTCAATGCTTCTGTGTCGCTGGGAGTATCGTCGTTCAATATAGAGCCTACATTCATTGTTGAGAAATCGCGATTGCAAATAGTGAAAAATATGGATAGTTAGGTAAATTGTCAATTGGAGTCAATGACTTTTGATTCATAAACATCAAAAACAATTCCCCTCAAAAACAAAAAAACAGGATATCGGGAGGATAAACAGGGATTTCTAGATGATGACGGGAGTCTGAAGTACCAGATAAAAGAGAAACTTTTCGGGGCATTTTTTTACCCAGTAAGCTTAAACCTGGATAGATGAATTTTAAATCTCTGTTGAATGTATGTCTTCATAGCGTACCAGCTTAAATAATCTCTTGGTCTATTTACACCCATACACAAGCCCTCCACCTCCTAAATTTCTTTCTTCATTGTCTCACAAAATGAACTTCACGCTCTTGGTTGCAAAATCGTCGAATCCGCACTGAAAAATTCCACGTAATATGGTATGTAAATCGAAGACCTACAGCAGATCGTTACTAACACCCAGGCCATACAAACCCCAAAACAAAGATCTGCCAACAAGAAGTTCAGCAAGAAGAACCAGTTGAAACAAACCGGTCAGTTCAAGGAAGAAGAATCAAAAACTGAGTACCCACTCAGTAAATGGTGGATCGCTGCCTTGTTATTCTTAGTTTGCGGAGGTGCTGTCTTGGAAATCATCAGACTTTTAACATAATGAAGGATTAACATAGACTGAAACTGTTAGAGTATACTTAAACCGGTTGACTTACACAGTTTTCTTAGGTAGTAGTATCTTGTTCTTTTTTTTTAATATATATTCATATCATGATTCATTTATCTATAACTAAGTCTAATCTGTTCATAATGACTGCTCGGCAAAAGTGGGTTCACCAAATGTCAGAATTGATCTTTGCTCCAACTTGCTCAAATCTTGTGGATTATTTGGGTCTAAATGGATGTTCCCCAAATCTTTTTCTGGGAATTTCTCTGGGTGACGTAATTGGTAATGTTTTACAGCACTTGGGAATAGATCAATCGACCAGAATACAAGTAATAATCCATACCAGAATGAAATGATCCATTCAAACACGGCAGAAGTACTTGGATTACCAGCTTTCATATTATATCCGAATAATACTGCAAAAACAACAGCACCAACTAACCAAATAAATTTGAAAATAAATGAAACCATATAAAGATTCGACCATCTATGTTTACCAAAGAGGACTTTTTCATGGTTTGGGCTTAGTCTTTGAGGGTAATTTCCAAAGATAAACGAGTTTAAAAAATTAAACAAACAGGTGAAGAACGAAAACACGATAAACACGGCCACCATTGAAAGGTGAACTTTATTGAACACGGTGGTTTTAAAAATTGATACAAATAGGATTCCTAATTGTCCGATAATTGCACAAATAATGGACAAGATACTAAACGTTGGTTGTTTTTTAGAAACCCAAGGTTGAAGCTTCTTGGCACGTCTAAGGAAGAACTCCATAACGAGGGTACCGACAAAGAAAAGTGCTTGGAAACCAGCACAGGAAATGAAAAGTGGTTGAAGATTGGTGGCCCCCAAATCAGAAATATATGGAGGGCTTTGGTACTCATCATTCCAAGAATATTGAGGTTGGCCCTGAGCGTACCAACAAACCAAGAGTGCGATGAGCATGGCCCACCAAACTACCAAACATATAAGGGGGATTAGATAATAGTGGACTACTTTGAAGCCTAGCATTGATAGCAACTGGATAGAATAATTAGTTTATTGGAATTTTTGAAATTTTGGTTTGTTTGAGTGATGGTTTGGGGCGATGATAAGCAAGCAGCGGCATCGCCTAGTCCAGTGACGGTTAATTTTTCAAGTGGGCTTGGGGATGTGGTTGGTGATAAAAATACACCAGATTACGAGGCTTAAATGGGGGGACTGTCGAGAGGTGGTGGTATATACCAAGGAGGGAACCGTCTGTAATTGGGGAAATTGGGGAGAGTGAAGTGGTACGTATTTATAATTAGACGTTTGTTTACGTAATGATTAAGGGTTCTGACTGCGATGAGGAAAGCGCAGCTGAAGATGGGAAGGTGGTGGTATCGCGCGAGAAGCAGTACCGCTGCCCGTACCGATGGAACCAGCGTTCGCACCAGCTATGTAACCAGCGGGTGCGCAACCGGTGGAATGAGTGATCGCGCGAGTCACGGGAACCAATGATGTAACCAGTTATTAGTTGACGGCAATTGTAATAAACAAAGGGAATAGAGCCGCGGAACAAATCCTCAGTTTCACTAATCCTTTCCTAACTTTGCTTTCATAAGCTAAGTCTTTAGCCACAGTGGGAAAACTGGCTATTTGCATTCAGTGATTCGACACTTAGATAGTGACTTGTTGAGCCCACTCAATGACTGGTTGCACCCACTACACTAAAATGTTGTAATAACACACTAAAAGCACTGGCTGCAAACGGTACTGCGATGCTGGTTTGAAGCTCGCTGCCGGTTCGGTTACAATTCGCACTGCGAAAATCTGTAACTTCCCCTGAAATTAAAGCCTACTCGTAGAGTAGGTGGTACCGCTAGAATTTCGTTTCAGGTTGCGCATTGCTTGGATAACCTAAATCAAATACTTACACATGCTAAACTTCACGCTCAAGTGCACAATAACATTAACATTGATTCTGTCTACAGGAAATTATACAATCAGAAAGCACAAATTCAAAGTGTAATAAAGTGTAACAAAAGTCTGTCTGTAAAATACTTTCTGTAAAATACTTCTGTAAAATACTTTCTGCAAAATGCCTTCTTCAAAATGCCTTCTTGAAAATTCCTTCTTCAAAATTCCCATATTTAGAATTCTCATATAGAATTCTTATGTAAAGATTTCGCTGCAACCTGGCTTTAGACTTCGCTATTTTGGCTACTTAGCGGGTTACATTTTGAGGTTGCAGGCTTAACGCCGAAAAGGTTTGGCTGGCCAACTCCACCACCAACAATTTCAATTTTCTCGCGTGAGCCTACGCGGCGAGTACCGCGATCAAACACCCAGTATAAAATGCCCCATATTTGGATGACCAAAATTCATATAGTAAACCTGTATATAGAAGATGACCGCAGGAAGGTTAAGATTATTTTATTTTATTTTATTTTTATTTTATTTTTGTGATTCTACTTAAAATTTAAAAAAGCATAAGGCCGTCAGGGACTTGCAGTCCCGTAAACTTTTGAATTTTATTAATATCCATTACCCCTTCGTACCCAAATATCCTGAAACACCAAACATATTTATGTGTCTGAAAATCAATCACCAGTGTCCGATCGACACTGCCACAAGGAAATATGTTCGCCGATTGTACCATACCGATGGGGAAATATTGTTGGTGGTGATGGAGATCTCTAATGTCAAGAGTAACGTTTCAAGTCACTACCTCTCTATCGTCTCTCTTTGCCGTCTTTATTCACCTGCATGCAACTTTTGTACTACGCATCTGTGCAGATGGTGCGAGTTTCTGTCGATCCAGCCTAAAAAGTGCCTTGTTTATTCTACTCAAGGTACGTTTGAAATCTTCGAATGGTTTGGCTAGGTGCGATCTTCACCACACTCTTGCGCATTCGTAACTGCAAAGGGGTACACTATTTAATTAATTCTGTTTTCAATTAACTTTTACAAGGGTATGTGTTGTTATACCATATTCAAGCTTCTTGTTAGGAGACTCGTAGTAACTAGATGACAATTAATATTGGTGGGTACTAGATGACAATTAAGCTTTGTACGTATGAGTGTAGTGCGTTTAAGGTTTATATTATTCCAGTTTGGTTATCTGCACTTTAACATGGTAACAATAACCTTGTTTTACTGTTATTCCAGTTGTATTGTCATTAGGGCCCATGCGATTTCTTTTTCCCACTTTACTCACCCCAGTATGTTGCACTTCACCTGGGACTGCACAAACTTACTTGGAGACCTGCACAGATTCTAGTTTGGGGCGCGTCCTTACCGCTCAAGAAACACTAAAGGGAAGACCGCTCATTCCATATATTACCGGTGTCTTTTTTTTTTATATATCTTATTGTTTTAATTATTAGCATTATTTATTATTATTATTATAATTATTATTATTGATGTAAGTTATTTTTATTATTTTCTCAATTTCTTATGCAATACGATAATACATACAATTTTTTTAATTTAAAATTAAATGTTACAGACCAGTCATATATAATGTACAGATCCCCAATCCCATTACCTACCGCAAACCTCTTAAAAGACTTATAGAAAATGAAACATGGTGCTTCACTGAAAAGTGAAAGCGAAATAGGTATTAACCTAGAACCGTACATTACGGCATTCAATAGAATGGCCCATGGATATTTCGGTATTGATGCCACTCCCAAAATCGCTAAATTAGTGAGAATATCGAAGCTATCAGTAGAGAATTTGGTGATAGCTCTTAATTTATTACACAAATTTTTAACAAATCAAGTGGTAAATCTTGGTGATAAAAAATTAATTCATAAAGTGATTGTAATGTCAATTATCCTGTCAAATAAGTTATTTAATGATCAAAGTTATACTTTCAAAACCTGGATTAGTCTTATTGAAGCGGCTAAATTACCAAACTATGATATGAAGCTTTTAAAGCAGTTGGAAATTTTCTTCCTTTCATGTCTCGACTATAAACTTGAATATAGGTTCATTATGACTGACGAGGATTTCTGGAACCATTTGTTAACCATTGATATCAACCATTGTCAATTATTCAAGGATTGGTTGCAAATGGGAGCAATTCATGAATCAACCGCAACGACCGCTCCAATTCCGCCTGTTTCAAATCCTACTTTCATCCCTGAATCAAATGCCGTGAAACCAGTATCACAAATACCCATTTCCGTTCCAGTATCAGTTGCTCCGATCACTCCACAAGAATCTCCTATGTACTGCGAAACTGACTTGATGTCCTCGGCTTGTGCATCTGGTATGTCTACTTGCGTCACAAGTAGCTCCGTACCGGGCTTTTACAATAATACCTATGCATTGACAATTAATGACCGTAAGAGAAGAAAAACCGGCTTTTCCACTCCAAACGACCATAATGATAAAAAATACCACTACAATTACGCAACTCAAAGCCAAAACCAAAACCAAATTCAGAATCAGAATTTTTTTGCATCTATACCTTCGGTACCAACTACTTCATTACAATATTCTTCTTCATTAGAATTAATGGTACCAACATCCATGACATTTGTGCCCCCTGGGTCATACTAATATATTATATAAACTGTATATAATTTAATGAGAAACGGTTTTTTTTTTGTCTTTTTTTAGTACCAAGAAGCATCTAGGTCTCCAAGTTTTAATATCCAAGTTTTGATTCCTAAATTTTAATATCCAAGTTTTAATTTCCAAGTGTCATTTTCTAATTCTCAAGTCCCAATTTCTAATTCTCAAGTTACAAGCTCGCAAGTTCCAATTGCAATGGGTGCAAATGTAAATGATGCAGATGCAAATCCCCGTAGGTCGTGCATGAACACGCATGTACGTCAGTGCTTATATACCGGAATTTGATGAGTTTTTTCTTTGGTGCGGTTTGTGTGCAGGCTCCCATTGCGCATATGCGATCCTGCTAAAACAATAGTGTATGGAATTTACGGGCCACGTCTCTATTGGGTTTCGAACAATTGTCTCAGAAAATGATCACGTAGTCATTTTTAATGTGCTGGCAAGATGAGTGAACAGATTACAATTATACCTTGCATGATTGCCGGCTATGTCCCACATAAATAGAGGGCTTGTCTTATTATTATGAAACATCGCCCGGTTGGAATGTGGAGCACCCTTCAATGCCAATACTGGCACATACCCTGCTACCAACCCTTTGTATAATAATTACAATTGCTACCCATAATTTCTTAAGGTTTCCTAATTATCTAAAGTAAATGCCTGGTTTGAGTAATTGAAATCTTGAGCCACCTTCAATTTATCAAATTTAGTCTTATGTACGGTTCCCTAACAATACAGAAAAAATTTCTTCCCTTCACTCATGAGAATTTCAGCTTATTTGACGGGTTTAGGAAAAAACAATCCGTCCTCTATTGTATGCATCAATTGGCGATTTCTTTATACTCTTTATTGTTATTTTTATTTTAATGCGTTCTATATTAATAGTTTAGATATTATTGTTACCAAAGATACTGTATAGAAGGTTCTATTTTAAAAATCGATATAATGATGTTCACATCTATATCTAGATGTCTCATGTTGACTATTTCCCGAATGAGTGGTTTCGTTTATGCACTGCAAGCGTAAGTCCATGTACTAAATTTGCTCTTGTAGTCTTTTCGACGATTTCGCATATCTTTTGAACTCTATATGGCCTTGTAAGTTAAACTTTTTCCCAGCACCAAAGCTTTTCTTTAGAATCTTGCGGTTGAAAAATAAAATAAAAATATTCGTAACTTTTTCGCATTTGTTTTGGTAATTGTTTTTTCATTTTACCCATTTTAAAATTAATTTTTTTTTTCCATAAAAAATTTTCTTTCTGTACATCTGTTCTTGCTTTTTCACTTGTATGATCTACGGGGTTGTTAGCGCTTGTTTAATATATAGTTGTACAATTATTGAATAATAGGAAACCTAGTTTTATGTTGTGCCAAGTTTGTAACGAGACTCCTTCAAAGTATAAATGTCCAAAATGCCTTATGGGGTATTGCAGTATTCCATGTTTTAAAAATGAAATCCATACCGCATTTCATGAAAGTACACTAGCGTCTAATCCACCCCCAAAACCTACTGTAAAATCTGAGAAATTATCTCCTTATGATGCAGTGCTAAACGATCCGCAGATAAAGCATCTTTTAAAATTTGAGGCGTTACAGATCCATCTCTCGTCACTTATAAAACTATCACAAACATTTGATCCTCAAGAACGTAACCATCTATTAAATTTAAAACTCAATGAACTACGTGCTAACGGATCAGAAGAAAATGAACTAGTAGAGGAATTCGTTCAAAGAGTGTTAGAAATATTAAGCGAACAGCAGGAATCCTAGTATAGCAAGCAATTTTTTTTTATAGAATACTACAATCACCAATTTCGTATTAGTTTGTACCTATTACAAAAAAGCTATTTTTGAGGTTGCTTTTTAACCGTTCCATTTCATGTATCTCTCCAAAGATCATAGCCAGTATTGTAGAAATAACTTTCCCCTGGTCTGCCGCCGGGCCCCGAACCAAGAACCCAGAACCCAGTTGTCAAGTGGCCCATCTTTCCTATTATGTCAGGGTAGGCGCTCATGTGCGGGTACGTGACTGGCGAATCTTATTTTTGCTTCTCAGACATCTGATCCTCCCCAGATGAATTGGTTTTCCTTACGTGGCGCGTCCAACTTTACCCGATACAAAAACCCGCCCAAATCTTCGCCAGCCGAGATGTTTGTAGCGGAAATTGGGGCCGCCATGTCCGTAAGTTTGGGGTGTCCAGTAGTGATGAACAATTCATCGTCATTAATTCCTCCCACGGTACAGCATGTCACTTTTTCCGCTGGTAATTGGTAAGTACCAATCACATTACTATTGGCATCAAGTTCGAACACTTCACTCGTACTAAACACGGCGGTAAACACCGTATCGGCGTCAGTAGTACACATTCCATCTGGTTCCGCATCGGGCCCTGCTACCGCTTTGGCGTCGAAGAAAATCCGTTCATTGCTGGCCTTACCAGATTCAACATCGTAGTCGTATTGATAAATGTGATGTTTTAAAGAATCAGTCCAGTAAAATTTCGTAACGTCTTTATTAAACCCTAATCCATTAGCGATTTGCGTATTTTCTTTCCAAATTTCTGTTTCGAGAGTTTTGGCATTGATTAAGTACACTTTCCCCTCAGGTTCTACGTCAGCGCCAAAATCAGTCATAGTACCAACTATCAAGTTCCCATGAGGGTCAATCTTACCGTCATTAGACCGAACTCTGCTGTTTGGTGGGTACTGTAAAATTGAGTCGATTTTACCACTACTGAAATCCCCCAAGCATACCCCGGTTTTGTTACACACAATGATTTTGTCAGGATTCACAGTCAATCCAATTGTACCGATAGAATCACCTTGTATGTCCAGTTTAAGCACCTGATGCTCTTTAGTATCGAAAAAATACCGGTGTACCTCGGCCAAGATGATATCCACCCATAAAAGGGTATTGTTCTTCTTATTGTAAGTGACTCCTTCGAGAAGGCGACCTCTATATCCTGGTAGAAGAATGTCTTTTTTTGACAATGTGAATTGTGCCATATCTCAAAGAGTGAAGAAAAAAAAAACCTGGTACTCTTTCGAGGCTACACTCGAGGTCCTGGCTCGAGTATTTGTAGGTTATTGGTTTTGCGCGCGCGTGTGGGGGCAAACCGTGTGGGGGGACAAAGCGCGGGGGGGTAGGAACGGATCAGTTAGCGGAGCTTTCATCCCAGTACGTCAGAATACTACAGTACCTCTATATCTCTATATTTACCATGTGTATTATGTTTCCTGCTGCCCATTATATGCCTAACCTCTATCTAACTCAATCAATCTCAATCTTTCTCATTGATTTGCCATTCTCTGGCGAGCTCTGCCAATGAGTTAGGATCTTGACTTGCCTGAATCACATCCAATGGGACCTGGTTCTCCGAATGAGCCTTGGTCTTAAACCGACCTACATTTGTCTCGGTGATCAACCGAATCATGTCCTCTTTGTCATTAAGCAATTCGCTCCAAGTGTATAAAATAGAGTCAGTAACTCTCGTCCAGGGATTGATGTCTATAATATACACTTTGGAGAATGGACGAGGGAAGTACACATCAAGTATAAAGCTATGGTTATCAAACTTTGGTACCACTGTCTTCTTTACAAACTGATTGATTTTCTCGTTAACGTCATTATCTCTCACTAGTTTCTCAAGGTATTCATAATGGTTCAAATCCCGCTGTGATTTACCAACCACTTCACCTTTTCTGACAAACACTCTAAATTCCAAAGCTGGGTTAATATCCTGCCATTTCCGTAACACCAACTCATAATCAACTGATCCGGTTTCTCCTTCTTCTTGCTCTTCGTTTTCCGCATCTTCAAACGGAAAATCTAAATCATGAGTAATATGATCTGAAGCATTCAACATCAAATAGACGTCGCTAGCACTATCACATTTCATCGTATTACCAATCATCATCCAGGTACTATCCTTAGGAGCCGACCAATTTAACTTCGGTGCCACCGATTTGTACTTTTGCACCCCAAGCTTAATCTTTTCATGAAGTTGTGGAAATTTTGCAACCGGATCCAATTGTTTAAAATCCCAGTCCTCTCCAAGTTCGGAGTCACTAGAATTACCAGATTTGACTCCATCCTCTTCTTCATTATCATCTTCTTCCCAGTCGCTATACTCATTGTCGCTGTTTGCCTCTATGTCAGCTTGATTTTCATCTGGCAATCGAATACTCTCTGAAGCCAAATAGTCCATGAACTCTGTTGGTAAAGATCCGATAATTTCTGCTTCGAAAGCATTGTCCTTAAATTTGGAATACCACTTTGAAAAAGTACAGTTCAATATTTCCCGCTTCGTGGCTCGAACTTCTTCAAATACTGTGTAATCTCTCGTCATATCAAAGCGATGAGAGTTGCAAAATTATCCAATTTTTTATCCAAAGTAAGTTCGCGTTTATCGAAAATTTTCAACCGCTAACTTTTTTTTTCAACCATCAAATGTCGAAAGTTGCATCCAATCCATCGAACGCCAGATTCAAGGACAAGGAAAAGCCTCAGGAAGTCAGAAGAAGTAACATTCTTGCCGCCAAGGCCGTGGCAGATGCCATTAGAACCTCATTGGGTCCAAAAGGTATGGATAAAATGATTAAGACCAAATCAGGTGAAATCATCATTTCTAATGACGGTGCTACAATCTTAAAGCATATGGCTATTTTACACCCGGCAGCCCGTATGTTGGTCGATGTATCTGCTGCACAAGATATCGAAGCCGGAGATGGAACCACATCGGTCGCCATTTTAACTGGTTCTCTTTTAAACGCTGCTGAGAAATTATTAAATAAGGGAATTCATCCAACTTTAATCAGTGAAAGTTTCCAAAGAGCTGCACAAAAAAGTTGTGAAATCTTGTTGGAAATGAGTATTAAGATTGATTTGTCTGATAGGGATACATTAATCAAAGCTGCTTCTACTTCTTTATCTTCTAAAATTGTATCTCAGCATTCATCATTATTAGCACCATTAGCAGTTGATTCTGTATTAAAAATTGTCGCTGAAGATCAAAAAAGTGTTGACTTGAACGATATCAGATTGGTTAAAAAATTGGGGGGAACTATTGATGAAACAGAATTAATTAATGGAATCGTATTAACTCAAAATGTTCTTAAAAATGCTGGAGGCCCTGTAAGAATTGAAAAAGCTAAAATCGGTTTAGTGCAATTCCAATTAAGCCCTCCAAAACCTGATATGGAAAATAATATTGTTGTTAACGATTACAGACAAATGGATAAAATATTAAAAGAAGAAAGAGCTTATTTATTAAACATTTGTAAGAAAATTAAGAAGGCAAAATGTAACGTCTTGTTAATTCAAAAATCTATATTAAGAGATGCCGTGAATGATTTGGCCTTACACTTTTTGGCCAAATTGAATATTTTGGTCATCAAAGATATTGAGAGAGATGAAATTGAATTTTTATCTAAATCTATTGGTTGTAAACCAATTGCCGACGTTGACAGTTTCACCGAAGACAAGTTGGGTTCGGCCGACTTGATTGAAGAAACTGAAAGCAGTGGCTCTAAGATCGTAAAGATTACTGGTATAAATTCCAAGGCTCTTAAACCGACTGTTTCAGTTATTGTCAGAGGTGCTAATAGTTTAATCTTGGATGAAACTGAAAGATCTATCCACGATGCTTTATGTGTCGTCAGATGTTTGGTCAAGGAAAAAGGATTGATCGCTGGTGGTGGTGCACCTGAAATTGAAGTTTCCAGAATTTTAATGAATGAAAGTAATAAATTATCCGGTGTCGAACAATTTGTCTATAAGGAATTCAGTGAAGCATTGGAAGTTATCCCAGTTACTCTTGCTGAAAATGCAGGTTTAAATCCAATAGACGTGATAACCGATTTGAAGAATAGACATGAAGACAACGAAAAATTCGCTGGTATATCTGTCAGAAGATCAGGTACCACAAACACTTTTAATGATCATATCTTGCAACCAGTTTTGGTGAATACCTCAGCTGTAACTTTGGCTTCTGAATGTGTGAAGTCCATTTTACGTATAGATGATATCGCTTTCAGTAGATAAGAATACCATAACTTCGTATGAATTTCTAATGTCGTGCTTATTTAATTTCTTCTATTGCTTCTATAATACACTTCCCTATTAAGCTACACTAAGTTTTTTGATCTTCTTATTGATCAACTTCTCCGGATTAAGGCAGAAAAAACATTTCTTCTCCGTCTTCGTACTTTCTTCTCTTTTATACTCACCGACGGGCTCAGCTGCTTGCAGGCAATCCCTAATTGTCTTAAGTAATAATTCATAGGAATCGGCTTTCCTCTGTTTTTCAGATTCCTCGCTAGCTTCAACAGGTCCTTCTCCGGTCACCCCTTGCTGATCTTCATCCATCTCCTCTTTGATAGTATCTAGCAGTTTTCTCTCCTTGAACTTCTTTTTGAGGTATTTTTCTGTAATACTTCTATTACACAGGTACATGGCAGCCAACGCTATTTGTGGAGGCGTAAACAAGAACGTCACATCGCTCAGTAATGCCTTTTCATTAAGCCATTTTTTGGCCTTATCGTGTAAGATCCCGATCGCGTCCATCGTTATGTCAGATGATACCGGTTCAGGATGTAACAACACCTGTTGAAAGTCCAAGTAAAACCCATAAAGAGGACGGAAAGGATGGTGTACAAATAATGTAAAGTTCAAGGACTGTAGTACCGTAAACTCCAAGTCAAGAACATCTTTTGGTTCAGTCTTTTGTAAAGATTGACAGTATGACTCAATGGACATAAAGTAATTCTCTGATTTTGCAGCCAAGAATAAACATGTATACAAGACATTTTTGGGATGGTACTCTGATACTGAATTCACAAGATAGAATTTCTTGAAGAATGATACGGCCGTAGCTCGAACTTGAGTAGGCATATTGAAAAAGTTAGCAGCTTGAAGCATATTCTTCGTGTAGTACGCCAAAAACATATGTTCTTCTTCCACATCCACCAAGTCTAAGAGTGAATCTGGGTTCAACTCTTCCTTGTGTGAGTCAAAGAGCTCTTGATGTTGATCCCGGAGTGTTTTATAGGCCTCTTGAAATTTTTCAGTTGCGAGGGCTTTACCCTTTTCGTTAACAGATTTTCTCACTTGATCCAAATCTTCTTGCGTAAAAGACCACATCAGGAACTGTGTAGACCTACGGTATAGGTCGTCTGTTGAAACGCCCTTTGATGTATTGTCTTTGGTCATAAAAGGGTAATGTGAGTAGAACGTTTATAGAATCGAAAAGTTTCAAATGGGTGCGAATTAACTATACAACATACAAGAATACTATACCAATCTAACAGATCTTGATAAACCTTTCTTAATACCAGTCTTTTCACCTTCGTATGGACCTCTATTATCAGCATCATATACTTGTCTAACAGACTTAAGTTTCTTCTTAGCTTGGTCATATTTATTTCTCTTTTTAACTCTGGCATTTCTGACTTCCTTTCTCTTTTTAGCAGTCAATCCCTTGTTCTTCATAATCTGGAAATTAAGAGCTCTCTTACCGTCTTGACCGATAACTTCTCGTCCTTCGGCCAACTTACCTTCTTTAGCCAATGTAACAGCCGCTTCGTGTGCTTGTTTTCTACGGTCTTTCTTATCCTTTTTGGATTGTTGTAAGCTTTGGTAATAGTCATCAGTATTTTCATAATCGTTAACATCATCAACAGCCCTTTCATCATCAGAGTTGAAATCATTGGTGTCCAAGTCGTCGCCTAGTTGGTCCAGTTGTCCTCTCTTTCTGGCCTCTTCTAGAAGTCTTTGCTTTCTTTCAAATAATCTTTCTTTGTATGGAAGGTCCAAATCTCCTGCAAACTTTTCGTTATTCTTGGCTTGGGCTTGATCGATCTTGGATGTATAGAATCTCAATGACTTCTTACGCTTCTGCTTATCTTCTGCATCTACATCGTCGAGTGTTGTGGATTCGATGTAGTCGTTAACGGGTTTGTTGGTAACCTTCTTGATGTGACGTTTACTGGTAATGTCTATTTCCATATCGGAGTCAGAAGAGACTTCTTCATCGTTTTCTTCTTCTTCTTCTTCTTCGTCCTCGTCTTCATTTTCGTCCTCACCATCTTCATCTCCCTCTTCTATAATGCCTTCAGCTTCCTCAAGTTCATCGGAGTCTGCTTCTGGAGCGTCAATGAACTCCTCTGAGTCCCGTAACTCACTGGCCTCCTTCCAGATCTGTCTAGTGGTCAATATAGTCTCCATAACACTGTGCTCCTTCATACTAGCGAAAAGCTCACCATTTTTAACATGGTCTACAAATAATGAAAAATATGAAGAAATGGCTCCCAAATAAGAAGATAAGGCGATCTTTTTAATGCTACCAGTCTCTGTCTCTTCATCTAGCTCATCTAATACCACCTTAAGCAGACTCAATTCCTTTAACAAAGGAACGAACTCCGGGAAAGATTCAGTCAACAATTCCATCTTTTCGGATTTATCCAACTTGTCTAAATCGCTGGTCTCGTTTATAACCATCAGCTTTGAAGTACTCTTATTGTCAAATGATTCTGCCTGCTTGCTCCAGTCTTCCATGATATCTTCATCAATATAATCATCCATTCCAAGCTCTTTCAAGTTCTTTTTTTGCTGCCTTATGGCTTCTTCTGTCATGGCTTTGGCATCTACTGGATCTTCAACATCATCGCCTCCATAGTAGTTTTTTCTTCCACCCCACCCAAGCTCTCCTTCTTCCTCTTCTTCTTCTTCTTCGCCATCATCTTCTAAATCTTCATCATCAAACTCATCATCATTTTGCTCATCGTCCTCATCTCCCTCATCGACTCGCATCACCTCTTCTTCTTCGTCACTAGACTCATCTCTATTTCTAGCGTATTCTCCCGCCTCATCCAACAAGATTTTCTCCTGGTTTTTATGGAAGTCATCTATTTCATTATCAGACGGTAAATCTTCCAGCCTAGTTCTAGTTCTAGCTCTGGCCATGATGATCTTATCTTATTCTTTTTAAATTTTCTGCGAGCTCATCGAATTTTCAAATCGCAGCTCATGTCAAACAGACTCGAATCATTAAACAAAAAACCGGCTAGCTCAAAGCCGTCGTTGAAGTTCAAGCCAAAGGTTGTGGAAAGGAAGTCTAAAGAAGAAAGGGCAAAAAATGTCAAAGTCAAACAAGAAGAAGTTGAAAGAGAACAGCTAAAATCAGCTAAACCCCAAAGAGGCCAAAGACCTGCAAGAGGCAGAGGTGGTAGATTCAATCAATACGCAGGAACCCATGTATTGTCGTCAGGATTGCTCTCTTCAGGAGCATCATCGGCTGGATTTTCAAAGGACAATAAAATCGTCAATTCTGTGTCCCCCGGTCCTGAGTTCTTACTGGATTTGAAATTGAGAGAAGGTGCCAAAAGTCAGAACGGTTCTAGTGTGAGCTCCGATGACGAAGATGGTGATTTAACCAAGATTAATATGGCGAAAGAGTACAAGTTTGCGGAAGAAGAAACCGTCTTGTTTCCTGTGAGACCTTGTAGAGACGAAGCAGACGGCCCAGTCGTACCAGTTCTTTCCAAAGACCCATCACCAGTTAAAGAGGAGGAAGAATTTACCAAGGAATCATCAACAAAATCCGAGTCTGGCACCACTGAATTGCAAAAAATTTTGGAAATCAAAGCGAACTTGGAATCCAAGATTGCAGAACCTGTTGATTTATTGAATCAAGTAGAATCAGAAAAAATGGCTGAAGATTATAATGATATCATGAAAACTATGAACGATAGGTTTGCATCTGGTGATAAGAACTTCACATTGTTCCAATTACCAAACTTGTTACCCAAGTACAAAGCTAAAGGTAAGACGGAAAAATCTGAAAGTCTCAATGGTCAAATAGGAGAATTGCACATTCATCAATCAGGAAAGATTACCGTTAATCTAGGTAATGATATAAACTTGGGCTTGACTAGTGGTGTTCCCGCAACTTTTTTGCAGGAACTTGTTCAATTAGATTTGAATGTAGAACCAAAAGAAAAAACAAAGGAACAGAAAACTCAACAAGAACAAAAAGAATCAATGGATAAAGATGAATTGAAAGTGAAGGAAGAACCAAAGGAGGAAAAGCTCGACGATGATGAAATGGTAATAGATTCTGACGGGGAAAATAATGATGACGACGAAAATGACATCCAGTACCAGGGTCGTTTGACAAAATTGGGTAACGTCGACGGTAAACTCATAGCAACACCTATAATATAGTACAATACACAATTCTTATAGATTACTTCGATTATTTATTTCTCTATACTTAGTTACCAATTAATCTAGCAGTCAAAGCTTCCAAATCCTCTAAAGTCTCTGGTTGATCAACTTCAACAATATCGTCAACTTGTTTTTCATGCTTGTCGTTATTCTCGAACCACTTAGGTTTTTTGGTTTGAGGTTCTTCTGGTTCTTCATCTGAGTATTCCATATCGTTATCGAGATCAGGTTCCCCAAGAGTGTAAAGGGGTTCTCCTTCTCCGTCTGAGAATTCTTCCTCTCTAAATCTTCTTTCAATTTCTTTTCTTCTTCTTTTCTTCTCATCTCTCTTTTCTTTAGCCGTTTGTTTATCTTGAACATCTGCAGTATCCATCATTTCAGATTCTTTGGTGACGAACTTATCCTTTTGTTCCTTGGCATCACCGGCTTTCTTGAAGTCCTCCTCGTCTTCTAATTCGTAAATCGGATGAGCTTCACCATCATCGTCAAATACCAATTTTGTAGGGTTACCCTTGGATGTGACACTAGCTTTCTTAGAAAGTGCCTTCTTAGCTTGTCTCTTGGAAACAGGTAAACTAAGATCTGGTAAGTCCTCTTCGTTCAAATGATGATCTTGACGTTTAACAATCATAAAATCATCATCCTCTTCTTCATCGCTATTACCGTCTTTTTTCACTGCTTTGTTACCGGTCATATTCAAGTAGTTATCAGATAGAACCGTTTGGTTCTTTCTCTCAAACATTCTATCATATTTAGTTCTGACCTTCTTGTCTGATTCCTTGGTTTCACCGTTGTCGTCAGTCTTCGTAAGTAATTGTAATTTTCTGGATTCGTTTTTCTTATCTTTAGAAGAACTTCCTCCCTTTATTTTAATCTTTGGTGCACCAGGTAATCCTAAAGAGGTAGCATAGGCCTCAGAAGGTAAATCCTCTATTTTAAACACATCTTTGTCCTTTTGAACATAAATGGACCTATAATAAGAAATGAAAGCTCTTTGACCTAAATTCTTCAAAACAGGATCCTTGAAACAAAGAGATTGAAGTTGAGGTCTGATGGTTTTTTTACTCTTTTGTTTAATATTCATCATCTTGATATCTATTTTGTTATTATTGAGTCTTTTAAGGAACCCTTCTTCTTCTGAAGGTAATAACATCAATAAAGATTTACCTTCACGGCCGAAACGAGCAGCTCTACCAACTCTATGGACATAAGTAGCTGCATCTTCAGGACAGTCAACTTGGATAACCCAATCAATTGCTGGGAAATCCAATCCTCTCGCAACAATATCCGTTGCAAAAAGACAGGCAAACTGAGCTTGAGAAAACTTAACAGTGGTCTCTAATCTACTTGTCTGTTTATGACGACCAAAAAGTTTTAATAAAGAGATACCAGGTTGTAATTTACGGAATGTTTCGTAAGCATATTGAACTTGTTTTGAAGAAGAGAAGAACACTAAAATCTTACTCTTTAAATGGGACTTGATGAAAGACCACAAAACATCCAACTTTTCATCTAACTTCACGTTCACATAGTATTGATCCAACGAGTCTGGAGTAGCAGAGAGGTCACTATCTGAAGACACACCGATTCTTCTAGGGTTTGTCAAAGATAATCTAGCCAAATCCTTAACACTATCACTGGTTGTGGCAGAGAATAATAAGGTCTGCCTTGTCTTGGGTAAGTGGCCCACGATATTATCGATTTGAGATTTGAACCCCATATCCAAACATCTATCAGCTTCATCTAAAACCAAAACTTGAAGATTAGAGGTTTCAAGCCCAACTGCTTCATTCAAATGTTGAGCGATTCTCCCAGGAGTTCCTACCAATATATTCATCTTTGATACTCTCTCCTTTTCGTATTTCACATCTTTTCCACCGGTGACCAAACCAGCAGAAAACTGGTTGTGTGTTCCGATACTAGTTAATACTTCAAAGATCTGTACTGCTAATTCTCTGGTTGGAGAAACAATCAATGCTGCTAATCCATCAAACTCAGTGATCTTATTTCTCAATAATGATTCAATAGTTGGGATCAAGAATGCTAAAGTTTTACCAGAACCGGTTCTGGCTGTGGCCATCAAATCTTCACCTTTTAAGGCGTAAGGGATAGATTCCTTTTGGATATTAGTCAACTTTACAAAGCTGGCTTCATTTAATCCTTTCAAAGTGTTCTGCGATATTGGGAGATGAGAAAATTGTGATACTGATTCGTTTTTGCTTGGATCATACTCTTGGATTTTCTGAACTAAACTGTTTAAATCTTTCTCTTCTTGCCTTCTCTTGGACAATCGGGCTTCTTTATTTCCCCTTGTTTTAATCTTCTTAGCCATTTAGTACTTTTGAAAATTATTCAGATGAGATGGTATGCAGGTCATCTCGCGCTTTTGCCATGTACGACTAGTGGGTGCAAAATGGGATAAAAACGGGGACGGGGATGTAGTCGATGCTGATGTCGACATTTGTGATATTATTAAGAGTGTAATGAGATGATATACTATGACGAAGACTTCCTTTTTTTTCTTTTTTTATAATTCGTTTTTTAGACGTTTTTAGTAGATTTCACTATTTTCACAACAATATTACCAGAGTATAATATCCACATAACAAACATGTCACATTTACCTATAAATTATCATTATCATACTAAAAATTCAAGATCTTTGAATACTGCAAACACAAGTCTCCATACTTATCAGCTTTTTTCGAATCCAAAAGGTCGTAACACAACCGTCCCTCAGGTATTTTATACTTATCCATTATCTTTTGGAATAACGAAGCCAAATACTCTTTATCAGTGCTTTCCACAATGTGATCGTCCACTATAACCTCAATCAAAAGTCCCTTGAAGATACCATGTAAAAATACATTGGAAGTTCTAATAGTCAAATTCCAATTCTCCAATTGGTATATCTGCCCTCCATCACCTCTAATATTCTGTTTTAAATTCCAAAGACTCTGTAATTTTTGAGCCACAAACATATCAAATGAATCATTGAGGCCAGTTGCTGCTCCCTTGTGTAAATGTCCATTAGGTATCGTAAGAATATCTGGGTTGACATTCAAGTCTCCCACCTCTTCATCAATCAAGTTTGTAAACACACTGGCAGATTGTCTGTTGATGAGACAGATAGAAGTGTCTGGTAGATAAGACGGGAGTAATGTATGGAGGAATTTTGTCTCTTTAGAAGTTTCATCTGTTTGATTTGGAGGGATTGAGTATGGACTATTTCTAAAGATCTTGAACCCAAAACCCCAATTACCTTTCAATTCTGGTAATTCATTCGATAACTCATCATGGAGCTGAGTAATTGATTCAGGATTAGCACTCTGATTGAGAATCACACTATAGAGTTAGTATCGAAAACTCAATGTTGATTTTTTCTAGAATACATACGCTGATACCATGGGTGAATTCTAACACTGGAGATTATTGAGAGTGGAAAAAATCGAGACTTGAGAAATAAATTGTTGCAAATTCAATCGCATCTCAAATTTTTCACTAATGGCTGAAACTAAAGATTTAATAGCTCGCCAGGACGGATTGTTTGTCGGAGCAAACAAGCAGAGCTTTGTTGTAGATTACAGCTATGATTACGATTTGGTAGCCTATGGTGCAGGCAAAACCATCGCATTATGGAACCCGACTGCTCAATCTCATAGAGGAGCTTTTGCTACTTTAAAAGGTCACACTCAGGAGATTACATGTGTTAGGTTTCTTCCAAAGACAAGTTACCTTATTTCCAGCGGAGAGGACACATACGTTAACGTGTGGAAAAAGATGGATGGGATCGATCAGTATGAGTTGATCCATTCACTTCAAGAGCATACTGGATCCGTTACTTGTATTACTGTATTAAATGATACGATTTTTGCTACTGGGGGCTCAGATGGTAAAGTGATTCTTTGGAAGCATGACAAAGTTGAAGGAACATTTTCAAAATATTCTAGTTTAGAGGTTAAGCCAGGATTTTACCCACTCTCTTTGGCATTGGCTGAAATCAAAGAGGGTCAATACATTCTTGCCATTGGTGGAACGAATTCCAACTTATACATATACGCTTTTGGTGCAGGAGAAACCATGTCACAAGTAGCTATATTGGCAGGGCATGAAGACTGGATTAAGTGTTTAACTTTCACAAAAGACACCGAAGATGAATTTGTCTTGGCCAGTGGATCTCAGGATAGGTACATCAGATTATGGAGGTTAAGAATCAATGAAAAGATTGATAATTCGGATGAGGACTCTAATAAATTAGTCTTGTTGAGCAATAAACAGTATAAATTTGCCATTCACGAAACTAAATGTGCGTTCAGTTTTGAAGCATTAATCGTGGGCCACGACGACTGGGTCACTGGATTATCATGGCATCCGAGTCGAAATTTTGGTGGCCAACCAGAGAAACTTCAGTTGTTGTCATCCAGTGCTGATACTGCTTTGATGATCTGGGAAATGGATCACGAGTCTGGTATTTGGATCTGTGTTAGCAGACTAGGCGAGTTATCCATTAAAGGTGCATCTACAGCTACTGGTGCCTCTGGGGGATTTTGGTCTTCCACATGGTTCTCTCACAACGGATGCCAGTATATTGTGACGAATGGTAAGACTGGATCGATAAGAGTTTACAAATGTGATAATGAAGACGACAAAGAGTGGAAATCTGAATTAAGTATCACAGGTCCTACCAAAGAAATCACTGATTTGGTATGGTCAAAGAGTGGTGAATATTTCATGGCCACATCTTTGGATCAAACCACCAGACTATTGGCCCCATGGAAGCATAATTCAATTTCTACTTGGCATGAGTTTGCCAGACCTCAAATCCATGGGTATGACATGGTATGTATTGACAATATAACTCCTACCAAATTCGTCTCTGGTGGAGACGAAAAGATTTTGAGAGTATTTGAAATGACTCATTCTATAAGAAGAATGTTAAAGGACATGTGTGGCATCGACATAGAAACACAAGAGGAATTACCAGACACAGCAGCATTACCAGTGTTAGGATTATCAAACAAGGCAGCCAATGAACAATTGGAAGTAGGTCAGGCTACTGAACATCAAGAAGATGAGGAAGAAGAAAAGAAGGAAGATGTCCTTGAAGGTTTGCAATCTCCTCCTTTAGAAGATTACTTACAAAGATTCACATTATTCCCAGAAGTGGAGAAGTTGTACGGACACGGGTACGAGATAACGTGCTGTGTGACTTCTCCTAGCGGCAAATTGATTGCTTCATCATGTAAGAGTAACTCCATGAAACATGGATTGTTGAGAGTGTTTAACGTCAACAAAGAATTCCAACAGTGTGAACAAGCTTTACCAGGTCATAACTTGACTGTGACTAATATTGTATTTTCTCCGGATGGTCAATACCTTTTGTCAGTGTCTCGGGACAGACAATTCATATTATGGAGAGTGACCGACGAAGATAATGGGTCATTTGAGATGGTGGAGACCAACTCAAAAGCACACACCAGAATCATATGGGATAGTGATTGGGTACCTAGTGAACTAGGTCATTTCTTTGCCACTGTTGGTCGTGATAAGCTGCTTAAATTATGGCAAGTGGATGAAACAAAGGCAGCAAAGGTAACTTTGGTAGATTCATTGAAAGAAAGTGGTGTAATTACATCTATAACAATACACCAAAAGCCAATAGACAATCGTGCTATTCTTGCCATTGGTTTAGAAACAGGGGATATTCGTTTATACTCTGTTGATTTGAAGCAAGAACAAAAGAAACTAGTCCTTTTGGGATCATTACCAAAACTGCTCACACCAGCCGATAAGGTAACCAAGCTAAGTTTCAGCAATGCTGATAAGCTTCTTCTTGCATGTGGAAGTGCTGATACTTCAATACGTATTTATAGCGTAGATATTTAATCAAAATTATTTCGCAGCCGTTAGTGTTCTGACCAATATTTAATATCCGCCGCCGCGCGCAAAGGTAAAACTAGATCACCAACGACTCTATTATATACAATAAAATGGCCGACAAATTCCCAGCCTTAGATTCCATAGAAGATAATTTGCCAACCACCGATGATGTGGCCGACTCCGATTTTCTCAGTCGGGAAAAGGAATTGGTTGGTGATGAATTCCAAACGGAACATGACAACGAAGTCTTACAAGGCAGTGACGACGAAATCAACGATTTTAAAGAACAGTTTCCTGAAGTTGATGGTGAAGAAGAGCAATCCGAGCCAATTTCAAAGGTTTCTGAACTGGAAGACTTCGCCGACGTTTCTACCCCTGCGTTCGAAGGTGAATCCAAGCACTTAAAAGAATGGAAAGAACGTCGTGATTTAGAAATTGAACAAAGAGAAAAGACCAACAGTAAGAAGAAGGAGGAAATAATTGAAAAAGCCCAGAAGAACATTGATGATTTCTATGACAATTATAACAGTAAGAAGGAACAACATAGCAAAGAATTGTTGAAAGAACAAGAAGAATACTTGGAAAAAAGAGATGGATTCTTGAAGAGAGGAACCTTGTGGGACAGAGTCAATGAAATCGTAGAAGAAACTGGCGATGTTTCAAGTGGAGATAGAGACAGGACTAGATTCAAGGGATTATTGAAAAACTTAAAGGGTAAAGAAAATGTACCAGGTGCTGGAGGTTACTAGTTTTGTAGATTATAAATATTCACTATTATTGCTATTTTTCTTAATTTACATTTGGTACTAGCCAATACGGATCATTCATACTATCACATACCATTATACTATAGCTATTCTTGTCACTCAATTGATTAATTGATATTCATTAAAATTTATTCATTTGACTCACATTATTCTATCGATTAGTTTGATCTGGAGATTCTCTTTAAGACCATAGTCCTTACCTCTAGTGTTCTTTAAGAAGTCATTCAAGTTCATCAACTTGAAGATTCCAAAACAAAACACAAGCGCCTCTAGTCTTGCCCATGTCTTTACCTTGAATACCTTAAACCGAGGATGATTCTCCTTCAAGATTCTCCACTTTTGTAACACAATCAATCTGACCAAGTACAAGCTCAAAGCGTTAAAGAACCCGTCTGATAACCGCCTAATGTTTTCTGAGTCGCTTGTATCATCATAATTTGTATTTTCATAACCAAAAGAGGGAATCAAATCCATTGAATTGGCAAATAAAGTGACAACTCCAGAAACGAATCCAATTACCTTGATATAGTTCTTGAAAAAATGCTTTTTATAAGCAGATGAGTGTATATATCTCATCATTGGAGAGGTCAATGAAATCAATAAGATGGAAATCAAGTTGGGCAAATATACAAAATTAGTGATGGAATTAGCCCTATTTAACACAAAGGCCAAATAATTGAGTGCTACCAGTTTAAAGTCCTTCAATGAATTAGCATTGTATACATTATGTTTCAACTCATAATAGCCATCCAACACTCGTTTCTTAAATCCTAGTGCTCCAAAGATGGCTACAAACATGAGGTTGTGAACAAGGTAACTCTTAATAAGTCCTGGCCATTTCAATGCGTGATAGTTGACACCCAAAGTATAGTTAATCCATATCGGATTCAAAATTCGTGTCTTAATACTTGAAGATAAATATCTCTGATTCAACTTGTACTTAGTTGGGGTTAAGTAGTTTGACAAGATTTGAGCAAACACCAAGGGGAAGATTATAAACTGCTTGTTATTATAGAGTTTTCGTAACCAAGGTGAGTTATAATAACTAATCTTGAAATATCTAGACGATTTGGGTGTCACTAGTATTTGGGAATGAGATGGAGGATTTAATTCTCCAATATAGTTTGAAAATACGTATACTACCCCATAATCGCTCGGGATTTTGGGGTTATCAATGATAGCCAGGAATAAAAGTCCTGAGCTAATCAAATTCGATGCCTGGGAGATGAAAACTGGAGAGTTCAAACTCAGGTAATCCTTATCTTTATCTTTAGATTTAGCCCCAGATAAGGCTCTCTTGAGAGCCTTTTTAATTATCGGATTTAATGAAAGGAAGCTGGACCATTGAACCGCTCTGTCTTTACGTAATACCAAGAGTAGCACCACCCACTTCACCCATTTATCTACCGATCCTGTGCTATCGAGCTTTTCAAACATCTGTGGTCTTATGAAAATTGAATCGCGTATCTACAAAAGCTGATTAGTCGCGCGATAATTTTACCAATAAATATGGAAGACCACAATATCAGTGTTACTGTCTCCACACCTTCTCCTACAAAGTTACCACCGGGCGATCCCTCTACGACTGGTTCGAAACATGAGGCGGCCCCAGGACATTCTCCTTTAACAACTCCTGGTACAACACCCGGCTTAAAAACACTAAAACGCATCCCACTTAGTAGATCAAGTTCTGTTAGATCAAAAGGTATAGGTCTCAATATAGCAGTCTCTCCCGTCAGCATCAGCCCTAGTAATGCTTCAGCCACTCGTGCTAGTCCTAGTGCTAAACTGAATCACTTAAGTTCCTCATCATCTACATCCACTCCTCATTCGATACCCCAATTACCTCAAGTACTCGAGAACAGTCTAGAAACCCACACATCAACGCACACTTCCGATCTTAAATATGACGTACCACTACCATCCATGTCCCAGATTATGACTATGGACATCGAAGAGCAGTTAAGGCTTTTGGCATTGAAAGAAATGACTGTAGTGGAAATAAAGGACAGCATTAATAGTTTAAACAATAAGCTAATGTCTCACGAGAAGGAGGTACACAAGTTGAGAGAGGCTATTCAAAAGCTGTTATACAATGGGATGGTTCTGAGTGGAGAACGCCAACGCAAAAATAGTAACCCCAGGGATGAGGCCATTGCCAGTACTAAGAGGAACAGAAGAAAACTTTCCTTGGATAAACAACCACAAGCTGCAAAAGTTTCAGAGAAGGGAGGCACAGAAGAGAAGCCCTGGGATAAGTCAAGTTTATGGAATAACCTTTCTAAGCCTTTGAGTTTAATCCAACAACTTGATACTATGCTTCAGAACGAGTTTGAAAAATCCTTGGTTTCACAGCCACCTCCTCTACCACCACAATCACAATCACAGTCCCAATCGCATTCACGTACCTACTCGAACTCCCACTCAAGTTCTCATTTAAACTCAATCCCAACTAGAGCACACAAACAACGACTTTCAGAGGATAGTACTTCTAGTACAAGCTCTATTCCCTCACCTTTGAAGTCCAAGTCGAAGACAGATCCTATTGATCTCGATGAATTCATCAAGGAGGAAACCCCGGAGACATCACAAGATACACTCAAAGAAGAATCATCGGGAAGAAAAGCAGGTGGCACTGAAGAAATGATCCAGGCGGTTTCTACGAGTCTCTGGTCTTTTATGAGTGAGATAAGGAATAATGTAATGAATAGCATCAATGACGAGTATGACTTCAAGCCTCAGGGCCAAGAGACTACCATCTATAATCTTGAGAACGGATCCAACATCACATTAAACGACAGTAACGACAATACCATTATTAACGAAAATGAATTCAATAAAATATTAGATTTGAAGAGGGATTAGATAAGTAAATACTACAATAGCCAAAAACATAAAATACATCTATAATCTAAAGTCTATCAAAATGGCCTAAATTTTGGAGTTAAATCATCATTATTTGTAGGTTTTGATTCTTTAGTACCAGTACTAGAATCAGTAAAACCGTAGAATTTACCCTTTAACTGTTCGCCTAATAAATCAATTAAATTATTCAAATTTTCCAGGTGAAAGTAATTAGGACTATTTAAATTTTCAAATTCGTTAATTGAAAATTTGAGGATTTGGTCATTGGTTAAATTATACTCGACTGGAATTGAGTTGTTCAATGGAGGCATTTTAATCCGATTATCTTTCAAGCTTTCGGCATTATCGTAAGGTAATACAGCACATAACCAAATTCTAGTTTTGTAGATTTTGAATAATTCTTTAATTAAACCTCTAAAATCAATCCGTTTAAAGTTTGCAAAATAATAAAATATCAACTTTTTAAAATCAGACTGGTATTCCACATTGATTAATTGTAAATCTTTTTGTAAATTCAATTCTTTGATTTTATTGTAGCAAGTGATAAATGCTTTTTTCTCTTCTAAAAATTTACCACTGATTTTATGAATCTCTCTAGGAGTTGCAAATCTCAACACTTGCTTTGTTGGTAAAGTGATGATAAATTCGTTATCTTCATTTGAGTGGTTGTTGACAATAAAAGAGGCATTTAAATCAGTTGAATGAGTTCCACCAAATTTTCTCAAACTGTCTGAATTATGAACTTGATGTTTACTGTCATCATCAACGATATTTAATGACTTGAGGTGTTCAATTTTCTTCAAAAAATTAAACAAAATTGCAAAGTTCAAGTCAATCAAAGGTTCTAGAATCATGACCAAATCTTTACCTCTATCACCATCAACAATAACCAAATCATTTTTTTGTAAATAAATGTTTGAATTATTTGGATAAGACAACAAGTCAAATTTTCCATTTTTGTTTAACACCAAACATAATATTTTGTGGTTAAATGTTAAGTTGTTCAAGTTTTTAATAAACATAATCAACTTGAGTATTTTTGGATTATTCAACAAATTCTTTAATTTTTTTAAGATTTCTTCACATAATTCAACATTTTGGAAATATTTTATAGTCTTGTTGAATAAAGTCTTTAAATCAGGAGAAGCAACAATGTACTGGTTTTTCAACATTAACCCATTTTCCAATTTCATGGCAGCCCCATTAGTACCTTGTTTAGCGGGGTGAACAGATGAAGGCACATTAGAAGGATCAACTTGATTGTTTGCAGGGGCCATTGGAGTTTGATTTATTGGACCAAGCGGATTGATATTGTAAGGAGTATTCATATCAAAATCCACCAATTGACTTGGTCTTCTACTTTGAAAGTCATTGAAATTGGCATTCAAATTGAAGTTTGAAAAACCATCAGATAACTGATTAACTGAGTAATTATTAATAGAAGCAAATTGTGCCAAGTTGATGTTTTTATTGGAGAATTGGGATTGAGATGAAGAACTTTGCTGTGCTGATTGTCCTGGTATTTGGCCCGGAGCTTGGCCGGGAGCCAGGCCAGAAGCTTGCATAGGAGCTTGAGCCATTCCCAATGGAACAAAAGGGACTTGGTTCAAGAAAGGGTGGTCTCCAGACCTTGTAAACGATTCAGCAGCATAACTAGGCCTTCTGGAACTAATGGTCCCAACACCACCTTGTAATTCTGAGGGTAAGTTGAAGCTATCAAAACGGTTATTAAAGTGGTTGAAGTTGTTATTGAAGGGAGTTATTTGAGGTGAGAATGAATTGAGTAATGGTGAAGTTAATGGGAGTTGTAAATTATCAGCCAAATTGTCACCCATGGCCTTTGAAGTGGGAGACCCTGAAGGATTGGGACCAACGGGTTCTATAGAATCTTTTGCTTGGTCCAAATTCGAAAGCTTATTGAACAATATATCGTTGAACTTTGAATTTGAGCTTTGGAAATTCATATTGGAATTTGGTGGGAGGTTAAATTTATCAAGGTCTTCACCAGTTCCAGGACCAGTCTCAGGACGAGTTCCAGGACCAGTACCGGATCCGTTTGTCGTACTGTTGCCGGAATTATTGTTCAAAAAATCAGGGTACTTAAAGTCCATTTTGTAGCCAGATTTTTCAAGGTCAGGTCTTTACGCGTGACAAAAGTGGGTTAAAACTGAAAAGATGGGAATAGGGGGGCGGGCAACTTGAAGCAGGTAATACAAACACACGATGGGTCGTATAGAGGTTTTGAAGTTGGCGTAATAACTATCTGGAGTGATCGCAGTGTTCTCCTTGAAATATACCAGGAATCTCCAAAACTCGCGAAGGTTTGTGACAGAAAATTTTTGAGCGAGGTTTTAAAGAACCCTGTGAAGATTTACCGCAAAGAGAAGGCGATTACTGACTTGGGTTTTCGATAGCAAGGCTGGTACGGATATGGGGTAGGTGATTGATAGAGGAGAGAGAGATTACCTAATTGAATTCGAATCCTCGAGGATTATCGGGGAGACCGAAAATCTCCATATGTGGATACAAAGAGAGCTAAATAAAAGTATGGGGTAAGATGTGACACAAAAAAAAACGTCGATGACGGCAAGCGAGTTACCCACACAAAGAGAAAGTGGGTCTATAAAGTTGCGTGGTAGAATGGAGAGACTGCGCGCTAGAGTGGTGCCAGGTCGGGAGCGTGACCGTAGCGAGAAAAGCAGCGCGAACCGCACCACGACCTTAGAACCAGCCAGAAAGCACTTTATGTTGAGCGAAGCTCAACTTTATCAGGTGACTATTTTGGAATCGACCTCAGCGCCTCGGCATTTAATTATGTGATTCCTCCCCCCCTCGTATCAGTTTTATTACTCACACCAAAGGGACAAGGAGCATGCGACCACTATGACTACGTCTTGGGAAAATTTGTGTTTATTCAAATTTACAGTACACAGTACAAAAATGCTAGTTAAATCTACTCAGTAGTTTTCTTTGCAAAACCAGTTCCCGCTCTTGGTGGGTATGAGTGATCATCTGTTTCATCGGCGTGGTCACAGGTACACCAGTTGGGCTTTGGAGTACCATCCATCACACTAGCGATGTGGGAACCACAACCTACCCATGATTTGTGGTGACAAATACTACAAATGGCAGCTCTACACATATTTTATAATTGATATTTAAGTAATTGAATAAAACCGCAAAATATTGAGAGCGTAAGCTAATTTATATGTCCGGATTTTGCCACCGGTTGCCCCGTCTCTTCCCGCGTCGCGCCAACCGTTGAGATATTTAAAGAAGCAAGAGAGGCTTGAAACCGAAGCTGTAACCGTGGGAAGAAAGCTAGCTTGGAGTGGAGGATTGCGTGTGATTGATCACATTTGAAAATGTGTCAATGTTATTTTAGTCTTCGTTGTTTCCGTTCAATTGCTTTCACTAGTTGCGTTAGCGTTTTGCGATGTTCTTTATCACTCCTCATTCTCATCCCCCCCACATCGGTTGAAGGGATGACTACATACATGACTCAAATTTGACAGTTGCGAAAGGTCTGATCGTGTGAGAACAGAAACACAACAAAGGATTGTGATAACTTCTGGAAAGTCAGGTATTAATACACGGAATTTTGTTACTTATTCAGGACAAGGGTTTGATGTTATTTAGTCTGGATAAGGGTTTGATATCAGTTGATGTGTGGTGGATCAACTTCCAACAGTTGAAGGTGGGATGTATGTACTGTGAATTTCACATTTGGCTGAATCATGTCAATTCTACACCAAGACCAAGGAGCATATTTATAAGCTTGAGTTAGAAATGAGGTTTGAGTAACGTTAAATGTTCCTTGGTTGAAGACTTCGATGAAATATCTGTACAAAATTTTCGTATTCGTCTACTACTTTTGTGTATCGACTATTAGCTGGTCCAATTCCGTTCTGCTGTGAATGAATCCTTGAATCATGATTCTATCGAGTTTCTTTATCCGACTGAGACAGTCACTGGCAACACCAACTCCCTATGTGGCACTTCGTAATGGTGGGCCGAGGCTATATGAGCTAATCGAAAGTTGATACCTTAAAGTTAATGTTCCCTTATCTTACCAACTAACGTTATCCGTGGTGTAAATCAAGTCATTACGGACACCACTGTAAAGCTAATAGTTTCACTCTTCTGTCCTCACTCTTGCAGGGTTATGCATTTGCCACCTATTCGTTAGCTCACTGTTTATTACCCTTCTCTCGAAACTTACGCACACACTCTCACTACTCGCTACGTCCAACGATAACAATAATAGTTCAATTCCATTCATTCAATATGTAAGATCTTTGATATGTATCTGCCCATAACAGTAACTATAAAACTACATATCATACAGTACAGGCATCAATCCCCTTAATAACTACCTCCAACTTGTTCCCTGTGTGCTTCGATTAAGTCACCGTCTTCCAAATCCAAGTCCTCGGGCGTATTGTCTGGTCCGACACGAGTTCCATCTACTAGAAAACGTAAAGTATCCATAGCCTTACCTTGTCTTTTACAGAAAGCTTCCATCAATCTTCTCATCGGGGTAGATCTTTTGATCTTGAAAAAAATCTCTGAGGATCCATCGCTGACCTTCAAGTTAATATGGGTGTCGCTTTTTTCATCTTTTGGAGCTTGATCGGACATCTTACTTGGATTGTTTGTATTTGGTTGTAGTTTTTCATTTTCATTGATGCTCGCGGCGCACCCCCAAAGGATGATCGTGCGCGAACCACCAAGTGGGTTTATCGATTTTTGCAGCAAAAAAACAAGAGTCTGAGATTTTGTGTGTGGAAGGGGAATTAGAATGCTCAAAGATTAAGAGTTCAATGAGTATATGACTTCAGTTTAAATGAAATGATTTCATTTTTTTTTGTGCTGATCAGGAGTATGAAACAAATCGGATCCTATAACCGTTCCCCCTGTGGCCCGACTGCTTATTTATTTTCTGATTTTCATTATTTTAATATCTGATCGCTGCACTAAGTTTTAGATATGTTTCAGGTTGTATGGTAATTTAGCCTTGCACGACCAATAGACCTGAGAGGGTATCTATGGCTTGCAATGACTACCACAGCTAGTTCCAAAAAACTATCTACTGTAAAAGCATCTATAATGTTAACAAACACCTCGTATAGTGTTTTACCGAATTACTTGAATTTTAAAGATAGGCTTGCTCAGATATGGTGTAACAAGTACACTATAGTCATAGTACTCATCTTGATTAAATTATATCTATTTCAAAAGACCCTTATTTCTTCGCTAGAAGCTTTCAAATTGTACTCCTTGAATGTGATAGAGTCTTACAATGAAAACTCCCAAAAAATTGCTGGCTTACCAGATAAGTATGCTTTGTTTGTCAATCGGTTCGTGATTCAAAGTGTCAATAGTGTCAAAGTGCTGTCACTACGGTTGATTCTATTGATGCTCAAGTGTATGGTTCTGATAATAAAGTTCATTGTTGAGTTGTTTCTTGGTACTTTCCTTTGTTTGATTACCCTGTTCATTCAAGGGTTCATTGATTTTGCAACCAAGTCAGTCGAAACAGTTTTATCAATGGTGAACACTATTATTAAAGCTTCAACGGTAACAATTCAAGAAGCATTGAAAGGTTTCGAGAATGTGGTTAGTAAACTTACCTCAGGATTGAATCTGGTATCAAACTTCTTCACTAATTCTGATGTGGTTGACCCTTCTTCTTTTATTAATGATATTAATGGTGCAATAAAGTCTTTGAATAACGTATCTATCCCCAGTTCTGTTTTCAATGATATCAATGGGCTACACACACTCGTTCCTAACTTTGATGACTTGGAAGATGAAGCTTTGGATGCCTTGGTTGAACCAGTTTCGAAATTAATTGATAAATTCAATATCTCGAAAGAATTCCTGCCAATATCTTTGAGAACTTTAGGTAATAATTCAATATCTACCTCAAAGGCTACTACTATTGATCCAGAGACCGTAGCAAGGTTTGTTTCTGAAACAAAGGCTGTTATAACCAAAAGTTTTCGGATAATGGTTATTGTTCTCGTAATTCTTGGTGTGTTAGTATACATCCCAATTGCAGTTAAAGAATACTTTGATTGGAGAAAGAAGTATAAACTATACTTGAGTTTGAATGAATTGAGCTATGAGAAGGACCCTGAGACAAATAAAACGAATGAATTCAAATTCCTCAACATCTTGAACACTTACAACACAACTGTTTTATACCACATGGAAAAATTTGGTGTCAAAGTTGGAAATTCTACAGCATGGTTTGTGAGTTACGTTGTATCCCTGTACTCGATGTTCTTGTTAGGTTTTGTTGTTGCAGGTTTGTTTACTGTTTTACTACAGTATCTTCTTTTTAGGCTCTTTAAAACTGGTTTCGCTAGCTTTCCCTCGGATACCCTCCAGCAACAAGCACAAAAGTCTCTTCAGGCCAACACCGACGATTTTGTTAATGCTACTAATATATTTTTAAATCAACAAGAATTTGATCTTAATGATGAGCTTTTTGGTTCTTTCAAGAATACGTCAGTTTTAATTACAGACCAGATTGACGTCTTTATCAACGGGCTTAACAAAACACTCTTGGAACCTTTTGATAATACTCCTTTTGAAGGACCCTTGTCTACAATAGTTTATTGTGTTCTCTTAAGGAAACTAGAAATGGTGAAGAAAGGGCTAGAATGGTTGCAAAATAATTTGTACATTCCCTTACCTTCTCTTCCTGATGATATGTCACTGGAATTGAAACAATTGGTATCCAGCCAAGATACTTCGTTCTCAAACAATTTTGACAAATACATTGACCAAGTAATTAAAACTTATAAACAGTCCTTATTGGTGGAACTTTGGTTTGTCCTAGGGATTTTAGCAGTTTGGATCGTGTACGTCTGTATAGGAGTAGGAATTTTGATTTACAGAAAGAACCAAATCATGAAGATAGGTAACCCCCAACCATTATCAATGCGTCAGAAGGTTGAGTACGGACTCCCATTTAAGGAGATACAATGATGCAATGGGCAATATTTTACCAATTTATGTATTATGCGTGTACTATATATGTATGAATTTTTCAAGTTTAAATACCCTTCGAGCCTTTATTCTTGATGGGTGCAGGCTTTTTCCAGTAATATTGCTTGTGCGTTCTCCTACATGACCTTATACCACCGTGACCTTTGATTGAGGCCACCAACAGCTTTCTGTTTTCGTCGTCATCTTGCTCTGGAATGTAATAGAATTCTTCATCTAATGGCTTACCAGCAGCATCTTTCCCTTCCCTGTAGATCACACCAACAGAAGGAATTGAATTCAAAATCAATTTTAACTGTTTGTTAGTCATGCAGTTGATAGTTTCACTAATACTTCTTAAAACAGAAATAGGTGTAGATGCTAAACGAGAAAATGCCAAATGATTAATCAAGATATTACTGATATTCACCAAATTCTCAATATCTTCGAGTCTGGTTTCTGGCTCGTCGTCAACTAGCAATTCTGGTTTAACCTTCAATTCTGGTTTAACTTTTACCTCTTCTGACCGAGCTCTCTTGAATTTCTTTGAGGAACCATTATCTTGATGGGTATTAGTTTTATCTTGTAGTGGCATAGAAGTTGGATTAGTAGAAGATGCTTTTTTGAACTTCTTGATGGGAGTTCCCTCTTCAGGAGTTATCTTATAAACATTCTTGCTTGGTGTTGAAGGTAATTGTTCAATTGGCTTTTCTGGAGTGCCATTTGCTGCAGGTCCCGCAAGTTGAATAATCTTAATTGGCTTATGCTTGGTAGCAGCGATTGTTTCATCAACAACAGGAGCAGTCTGAGGAGAGCTAGTGATACCTCTGCTGGCGACAGGAGAACTGGCTACGTTAGAAGTCGCGTCACGACTTTGTTTAGCACGAATCGGTAATTCATCTTCTGTTTCATCGCTTTCAAGTCTTGGGTTGATCAAGAGTACATTCTCCTTGATTTCCAAGACCAAGTTAAAAAGCTTTGGTAAACGAATGGTCTCACCCATTTTGACCAAGAACTCAGTGGAGTTAGCACTCAATCTAATTGTACTAGACTTGTTGAAACTCTTTAACTGGGCTTCTGACAAGGGGGTGACAATAGATTTCAATACGTACTCCTTTTCATTTACAGGATGAACTTCACAAGCAGCTGGAATGGTGATTCCATATCCATTGGAACCCAAGCACTCAATAGCAATTTCATTGGAAGTATGCGTAAGTTTCAAGTGTTTTCTTGAAACAGACCTATCTTTAGCCTTGACAGCCACATCACTAAGTCTTGATGAACGACCGATTATCATCAGCTGTTTGATCAAGGGGACCTTGGTGATTCTCACACGGGCTATCGTGTCATTCAATACTGGTCTGTTGATCTCAAACGACACTTTCTTTGGTGCTTGGTCTATGGTCGTGGTGATAGTGGACTTTGATTCAACCTTGTCTTCGTGATCAGAACCATAATGGGGAGAAGAGGATCTTCCAGCAGAAGATGATGGATGCGGTGTAGGATAATTGAATGACCTACCCCTTTCAGGACCAGGAGTTTGGAACGCAACTTGCTTTGGCTTGAATCTGAATGGATCCTGACTATATTCCTGTTCGTCTCTTAATGGAGAAGAAGGAGGGAATTGAGTGGACATTATTGAAATAAAGTAGTATAAGTATTACAGATTATATAAAAAAGAAGGAATGATATTTGTTTATATCAGCGTTTGTGTGATGTTTAGGTATTCCAAAGTACACGCTTGTATTCTGCATATTAAAGGGTTAAATGTTTATATATTTTTGCAGCCGATTCCTACGAGCGCGTTGCAAAAAATGGGAAATTTGTCCTTTCGCGTCTCAGGGCCACAGCCCTGGAAAAAATCCCTAAAATCAAGAGTGACTGTTTTGGTCGCACAAGCTACTTTGTGTAATATTCTTTTTGTGTCAGACTTTTCGCTCACTCACTGAAAACCAAGATGAGAAAAATTTGAAAAACTTCAACTGTATAATATTAATCAATCATGGGTAGTATGTAAAGATATTATTAATTAACAAGGTTTATGGCAATATTGTGATATATCAAACAGGTCAGAGTCTTCATAGACTGAAGTAGCTATGAGTTCCCCCATTCCTTTGAATATAATCAGGTTTTCCTATCCTATTTTATAAGTGAAAAACTAGAGTGAAAATTATTCTAAAGTGAAGTCAAGTCAAAAGAATATGGAAAGAAGTTGAATGATCTTAAGTGGGTGATAGTGGCAACGATATCCAAATTCTATTGACAAAGTCAATGAGAATGATGATGATATTAGTCTTCACTTCAGCTTTTTCTCATATCCAATGCCATATACTGTTCAGGTGAAATTACAGTACTAACAAATTCTATAGAAGGTACTCCATCGTTAGGTAAAAGACACAACAAATCCCACACCTTGTGTAACAGATGTGGTAAGAGATCATACCACGTCCAAAAGAAGACCTGTGCTTCTTGTGGTTACCCAGCTGCCAAGATGAGATCCCACAACTGGGCTTTGAAGGCTAAGAGAAGAAGAACTACCGGTACCGGTCGTATGTCTTACCTTAAGCATGTCTCTAGAAGATTCAAGAACGGTTTCCAAACTCAATAAGTAAATAGAAAAATCAATTAATTTGTACTTTATGTATTGAGTTACGTTTATCATAATATAAGAATTAAAGTCTAAGCTAGTCTAGTTCCCTGTCTCATCAATGAGCATTTCTTCGTAATCACCCAAGTCTTCAAATCCGACTATATTAACATAAAGATTATCGGCCACTTCATTATCGATACAAAGCCCAAGAATCTCCCTAGCAAATTCAATAGTATCATTATCGTAGGGGACTTCAACTCCGTTAGGCTGCTCTGCTTCAACCTCGGCTAACTGTTGTTTGTCCAGGTGGAAGTTGATATTGTTTAAATCTCGTGCCTTTGCCTCACACTCTTTATTTAATATCGTATGCCTATAGTTATTTGATCGAAGCTGCTTATATAGTTTAAGGGTGGATTGAGATAGTTCAGTGTTACTACTGAAAGCGATACGAGAAAGAACAATCGACAATTCTCCAAGTGTTTCCGAAGTAATTATCTCATTCAACTGCTTAGAAGACTTGAATAAGTAATTCAAACTAGTTATAAAACTAGAGATAACCTTAATCCGAAGATGAATCAAATTAGACCTGGGTGTTCTTAGGATGAGGCTTTGTTCTTGATTTATACTCCTGATGATGTTTTTGACAACTTCGATATCTTTCAAAATCGATACATCGAGTTTGTTAACTAGATAGTTCTCGAGCATTTTGGCGATCCTCAAGTGCAATTCAAGCTGATGGTGTTCATGTGTGTACGAAATACTATACTGATCTTCCAGCTTTTCTAGAGCATCTATGGGATTGGGTAGTATGATCAAGGAACTAGGATCAATGACATCATTTTCACCAAAAATCACGCAGTCAATCTTGGTGAAGTCGGCATTGTTCCCAATACACCGGTTGAGGCCATACACCCGGAAGTCTTCCTTGATGGGAATGTGGACTAAATTGATGGATACAAGAGTCTGTACTGCTTCGGCGGAAAAGTACTCTGTTTCATTGATATCATAGTAGTTATCAAGGATCTCCACTATATTGTAAATGATATTGATCTGAACAATATTCATCAAGGCCCCGCTGTTTTTGGGTATAAGCAGTAGCAACAACTCTTTGATGCCCATTTCATTAAACAATTTCTTTCCCAAGTCTACTTCCAAGTGGAGATTACATAACATCATCAAGGACTCCATTATGTCCACAGCACACAAGAAGGTGAATTTCTCGAGCAAGAGCATCTGTGGGGTCTTGTTATGACTGAATAATGTGAGATCATCACAGCTTAATGTGTACTTAAATTTCTCAATTATGTTGACGGTTCTTGAAGCCAAGTCGACTATGGTCCTTGCATTTACAGCAGATGGCTTGAACCCAAGAATTCCGTGAATAATAGAAAGCAAAAACGGCACCAGTGTAATTAGTTTTGATGTCATAAGACTCTCTATAAGTTCTCCCGTCAAATAAAAGAATTCCTCTAATAAGCGATCAAGTCTCAAATCTTTCTTACTGATAAGGTACTGAAGTAATATACTAGCTAGTGGTAGCTTATCAGGGAAAGTGAATCCCCTAATAGTGATCGGATTCTTCAAAGTGATTTTCCCCAAATATTCCATAGTAGTTTTTTCACTACCATTTATACTAAGTTTCCATATGTAATCGGTTAACAAAGCTGTGTCATTTTGTACTCGTATGATCCGCTGTTGAGCAGAAACCGGCTCCCTAGACTTCGATTCGCGTGGGGATGTATGCTGTGTTTCATCAATTCTTCGTTTTTTAAAGCTGCTTTTGACTTGGTTATCTAGAAACTTTTTTTCATCTTCTAATTTTTGAACTGTAAACTTTAACATTTTGATCTGATCTTCCATACTTTGTTTGGACAGGTCTAATGAATTCTGTAACCTGATAACTTCTTCATGGCCCTTAAGTCTTTCCAGTTCTAACTGACTTCTGAGCACAGCAATTTCACCATCTGCTTGGAATAGCTTTTGTCTCACAGATTCAGGTAATTGGGTATAGGCAGTTGAAATATCATTTTTTTCAGCAGACTTTTCAATCGAAGGTTTAGGCACCAGAGGAACACGAGCCTGCGTCATCTCATGTCTCTTGATACTTTCCAAGAACTCATCATCATCGGAAAATTCGGTCCCATCAAACTCATTCATGCCATAAGCGCGTTTGATCGATAATTAGTTATCTTCGCATCTCTGAAAAAAAACTGAAAAAGATATAGTTGAAAAATCATGGTTGATACTGAATCAACTCATCAAGAGGTTAACGAACCTCAAGCCGATAACAAGATCGATAACAAGGCTGTTAAAAAGTCTGATAACAAGTCTGAAAAGAAACAAAACGGTACCAAAAGTCTTAAGGATAAAGATATTGCAAGTATACCTGCATTTGTTCCAGCTTCTCTAGTACCGGTCCAACCGGCTGCTTTAAGCTCCAAGGATAAAACTACCAAAAGATTGATTGTGGTATTATCCCAGGCCTGCTTAGAGACCCACAAAGTCAGCTCCAGTGGACTGGGTGGTGATAAGTTTGCATTATTGAACTGCGATGATCATCAAGGTTTATTAAAAAAAATGGGTAGAGATATAGCAGAAGCAAGACCAGATATAACCCATCAATGTTTATTGACATTATTGGACTCTCCTATAAACAAGGCTGGTAAATTACAAGTGTATATCCAAACTGCTAGAGGTGTCCTCGTTGAAGTCAACCCATCGGTGAGAATTCCAAGAACTTTTAAGAGGTTCAGTGGTTTGATGGTCCAATTATTGCATAAGTTGAGCATCAGATCAGTCAACTCTGAAGAGAAATTATTGAAGGTTATTAAGAATCCCGTCACAGACCACTTGCCAACCAAATGTAGAAAAGTTACCTTATCCTATGATGCTAAAGTGGTTAGAGTACAAGACTATGCTGCTACTTTAGACGATGATGAAAGTATCTGTGTGTTTGTAGGAGCTATGGCCAGAGGTAAAGATAACTTCGCCGACGAGTTCGTTGATGAAAAGATCGGTCTTTCTGACTACCCATTGTCTGCATCTGTTGCTTGTTCAAAGTTCTGTCATGGCTGTGAAGATGTATGGGGTATTTATTAGGTTCATTTCTACTCTTCTTTTTCAACTGCTCGTTTATCTACATCAACCGTAGATACAGATATAGGCATTCAGATCTCCGTTTCGTTTGTGTATATTAACTTGTAAATCTATCAACTCCTCTGTCTGAGACAATATACGATAATACAAATCAGAGAAAAAATTAAAAATCAAAGAAAAAAAAAACTGCGTTTGTGTAATTTCTCGCTATATTTAAATGGCTGCAATTTGTTTCGCAAACCCATCAACTTTTGTGGTTCTATTCCTTTTTTTAATTTTGGGCTTATACATCATGTCTAGTGTAATTCAAGCTTGGGCTGTTGACTTCTTGACTAGCTCCTTAACTGCTTCTTCCTTCTTAAAAGAACACTTGGGAATGGGAGGTCTCGATAACCTTAATTTCCTGGCTGCTAATATTGTTCCATTACCAGAACAAGTTAGTCCATTTTACATTAGAGCACATTGGAAAGACCCTAAAAGAGTCATCAACGTATTCGACAAGAACGGAGCCCAGACCCATTCTATAGAGAGAATTTCCTCTTGGGATCCAGTTTGGACTTTGTATACCTTCCCTGAGAGAAAATTACTTTCAACTATTAACACTAGTTTTTTCAAGAGATCCGTTAGTTTTTATGCTTCTTCCGTTGGATCTAGAGCAGTCTCAAGTGAAATCGGATGGTCTGGTCGTTCTCAGAATTTCTTGTTAAACGATGGTGTCAAATATTCTTGGTCTAAAGGTTCGAAAGCCTTGGAAAAGATTGTTAACCCTAGTTCTGGTTCTAGTGACGAACAAAGAATCAGAGTTGCCAAAGTTAAGCCGATGAGACAATTCAAGTTCGACTTTGAAATGCTCGTCGATGAAAGTCAAGTAAGTGTTGAAATAGCTTTGTCTACCGGGTTTCTTTCTATTTTAACTCAATGGGGTTTTGGTGAATCTACTACCACTACTGGCCCAACTTTTATTCCAGAGCCTATCACTGGACAGGCTGATGCCAATGTTACCGCCCCAGATGTTGACGCTGAAACCAAACAATCTTCAAATCCTGAGGAGGTAGTTTTTGTAATCGAAAACTCTTCTCTGGATTCCGGAAATGATGTTGAATACGAAATAGAAGAGGTTCGATAGAATATAGCTTTATAATTCCAATCAAAATTTAACTAAAACGAAGTTAAAAACTCTAATTAAACGTTTCTATTAATCTCTAAATAAGAGATTTTTTCTAAATAACAATACATATTAAACTATTCATGAATCCATAACACCTTCTTTAAATAAAACCTTCTCGATCTCCTTAAATAACGTGGTAGAAGTGGTCTTTGATCCCTTAGCTCTAGCACAAACGATTTCAGACTTTTGGTTAAGCTCTCTTGGATTAATCTTAATTCTGAACTTACAACTCTTCAAGTTGAATGCATTGTGCTTGGAAATGGATCCACTAATAATAGAAGCGTAATGATCATTCTTCAAGTCTTTCAAACCGAAGTTAGACCAACTGCTCAATAAGGCAAATAATGCTTGGGACATTTCCTGTTTAGGCAAGATAGTATTGAATCTTTTAATTTCAGAGTCAATAGTCTCAGCGGAAGAAGATGAAGAAGAAAACCATTTGAAGAAAGAATTCTGTCTTTGAGCAGGTTTCCTTTCTTCGAAAGAATCAGCAGGTGAAGGTAGTTGATTATTAACACCTCCCTCCATAGTCTTTTTGGTGCCCCAGGACAACTTTCTAAAGATTGACTTATTCTTCTTTTGGTCCGGTCTGTTAGTAGAATCTTCTAATGGTTTAGAACGAGTAAAATCAGTAGGTGGTTTAGGATAAGTATTACTTTTAGGATAAGTATTGCCCTTGTTTTGAGGTTTGGTAGCGGCGTAGGGCTTTGGTTTTTGCACGGGAGGATTAGCTCTAGATGCACGGTTGCCGTTCTCGAAATCAGGAATCAACATGGACTCAGCACTTGGAAGCATGGATTTAGTCTTTGGCTTTTGAGCTGGCACCTTACCATTGGTTTGGCGTCCTTCGTCACTAACAGGTGGTAACTTGATATTTTCAAATACTTTAGTTTCCCCTTCTTCTTCACCTTCATCATCATAATCGTCATGTTCTTCATCATCTTCATCACGGTCTAATAAGCCACCGTAGTAATCATCTTGTTCATCTGATTTATTGTGGCGTCTTCTATCCAGTTTATCGGGTCTAGTGGAGAATGTTTCCTCAGCATAATCATCAACATCATTTCTTTTGGTTCTTGAGGTCGCTGCTGGTAGGTCTGGCAATTCTGATACAGGTCTGCTATTAGACATACTAGCTTTTGAGTATCTTTTGACAGTGTTGTTTCTACCGGTGTAGTAGCTGGCTCTCTTATTAGCCAAATGCTCTTCGAAATCCATGATAGAACCTTCATCTAATGGTTCTTCGTCGTCGTCCTCATCAGCTTCCGGTAACCCAGCCTTGTCCAATCTATCAGCAAAACTTGTTCTCAAGTTAGGCATTTGTTTCTGTTTGTAACCCCCACGGTCCTCATCTTGGGCTATAGAACTCAAGTCACGGTATGATTCTTTTGTGGAATACATAGACAAAACAGATAGTCTTTTGTTGGAGTTAGTGAAGTGTCTTGACTTTCTAGTGACATTTGGAATATTCACGTCACCAATTAAAGTTTTTCTTTGGTTCTTCTTCGGTATTTCTATTTGTTTTTCACCTTTAGCAATACCGCTAATATTCAATTGAGAGTTCAATAATCTAGACTTTCTGATCTCAGATAAGTATTCATCACTCAAGTCACTTCTTTCCATTTCAACTTCTGGAATATTGTACTGTTTCGATGATCTCTTTTTGTCGTTGACATCATCAGCTACAGAAATTAGGGACTCTCTGTTAGTCTTCGCCTTGGCCTTTCTTCTTGGCTTGTTGGACATCTTAGTATCCTTATATTCAGCATCCAAAGCTTCTTTGGCTCTGTCCAATTCTTCATTTTTATGATCAGTCCACAAAGGATCTAATCTGGAAACTGGTCTTCTAGTTAAGATAGGGTGCTGTCTTCGGTTTGGAACTGGTTGAGTAACAGATCTCTTCTTGATGTTTTCTACATCTTCAGCGGTTAACTCATCACTTCTTTCCTTACCAGTACCTTCAGAGATTGCTCTTAAACCAGGAGCTTCATTCAATTTGGATTGTCTCTTTGGTTGAGTGATTTCGCTAGCATTATCATTTGCAACTTTGATTTCACTTTCAGAATTGTTGGTGTCATCCTTGATGAAAATGGATAACTTTTTAGAAGATAACAATGATTTTCTTTTTTGTCTTTTCCTTTGTTTGGCCAATTCCTTTCTAGCTTTAATTTCAGCTTCATGTTTCTTTCTTTCAAGTTCTACCAATCTTTCATACTCTATGGCTTCCTTTTCTTCTTCATCTACCAAATTTTCTTCATCTTTATTATATTCTTCTTGATTGAAAATCTTATCACATAAATGAGCGAAGGTGGCAGAAGTCCTTCTGGTCAGTTTATCCATATATTCCCAATCAGTTTCATTAGATAATTTGGCATAAGTGGATAACAATTTAACAGTAATAGAATTACGCTTCAAACCAGTGGTCATGGAAGCCCTCATAGACTTTCCCCTGGAGAGTCTGTTCTTTGATAAGCTTCTCATCAAAGAATTTCTTTTCTTAGGAGACTTAGAAGGAGATGAAACTATAGCAGCTGAATCCATCAAATCAGAAGCTGGGGTCGAATGTTGAAGTTGAGCTTGTGGATGAGATGCATTATAATTGGAGATCTTTTTATAGTGATCAATACTATCTTTTGAAGGTAAAGATGGTGGCATTTTTCCAGATGACGGTGAAAAATCTTTGAATGAACCATTCTGTTGAGCGTTCATGATTTCATTATAGATATTCCTAGGAATAGCTGGAGGAGTTGAAGAACCATTAGCACCAGAGTTAGTATTCATCACCATTGGAGATCGTCTTGGAGAACCAGAACCTCTATATGGGGAATTATTGTATCCCCCATATTTTCTCGGGCTACCCGAAGCTCTTGGAGACTTATAAGGAGAGGTTCTATAAGGAGAATTCTGCACACTGGACGAAGCAGAGGCCCTTCCTGCATTATTGATCACACTTGTTCTATTCTTATACTGGAAACTCACGGGTCTATGACGAGAAGAAGAAGCAGATATTTGACTGGCCCTTTTCTTTCTTGGAGTTCCTTTAATTGAATTGTTTCTTCCCACTATTCTGCCATCATTACCTGCTTGCGTGTTTAGTTGATTATTACTCTCATCATGGTTATGTCTATATCTCATCAATAACGCGTAGAAGGTCTTTTCTGGATTATTACCATTAGTCAATAAACACCGTATTATATCTTCTTCTGATCTATCATTCCATAAAATAGCCAAGTTTTGCAAGATTTGTTTGTCGATATTCTTGACTGAACCCAATGATCTGTGAGCAGTTTGAGGATGAGGTAAAGATTTAACACTGATTAAATCTTCATTTGGCATTGGATATTTCGTCAATAATTTATGTTTCAAAATATTATTGGTGGGGATTCTACGTTCTGGATCTGAAGTTAACATTTTGGCTATTAAATCTTGTGCTTCAATACTTATATCGTTAGGCATTTCAAAAGAACCAGCTTGAACTTTCAACAATAAGTCTCTGATATTTTCATCATCAAATGGTAATCTTCCAGTTAACAATGCAAATAATATAACACCACAAGACCAGATATCGGAAGCAGACCCGTGATACTTTAATCCACTAACGATTTCAGGAGCAGCATAATGAGGTGAACCACAACTTGTTTCTAATAATTTCCCATTACTTTCTAAAGCAGCCATTCCAAAATCTGCTAATTTAACGTTTAAATTTGAATCTAAAAGTAAATTTTCTGGTTTTAGATCTCTATGACAAATCCCTAAAGCATGACAATAAGCAGTTCCTAACACGATCTGTCTAAAGTACTTTATAGCTTCAGATTCAGGTAATGGACCTCTTTCAACCAAGAGGTCAAATAATTCACCTCCTTCAACGTATTCTAAAACCAAGTATAAGTTTTTACTAGTCTCCCAAACGTCGTATAATCTTAACACGTTGGGATGAGTTAATAATTTCATGATAATGATTTCTCTTTCGATGCCATAAGGTAAGCCACCTTGACTTGCTTTTTGATTGTCTTCGTCGTCTAGTTCAGATTTTGATACGACTTTCACAGCTGCCTTCTGTCCAGTTGTTTTATGTGTGGCCAATAATACTCTACCGGTTGCACCTCTTCCCAAAGTTCTTCCTAAACGCCATGGTCCAATGAATTGAGGATGTCCAACAGATGAGTTAGCTCTCGACAACAAGGACGAGGCTACAGAAGGCTGTCTTGAATGATAGGACATGATGGATTAAACGAATGATTATCAGACACTATATGTTACTACAGACACCTTTAATTGAGAAAAAATTATAGAAAGAAAACAAGCTTGGTATATAAAAGAGAATTTGTCGAAAAGGAGTTAATTTTTTTACAAATCGGTCAAAATACCGCGTAACGCGTTTGACTTTATTTAAACATTTCACCTCCTTCGGAGTGCATATACATCTAATTAAACGTAGCACAATGAAATGCGGCGTATAAACTTGTATGGCATTAGAGTTTTAGCTAAAGATTTACCATAGGCGATGGAGACGTGCATAAGACTTGAGAGGTTTCGAAGACGTGTTTGTGGAATTTTCAGGATACTGGTGCCTTAATTTAGTCCAGTTATGGCTGGTTAGAAAACTTTAAATTACCTAACTATACAGCTTGATAGCTAGCGGGATTAGAAGTTGTAGCAAAGAGATGTTGAAGTTATGATGGATGCAATGAGAAGGAGAAATGACACAACAGAGTTAGGAAAGTAATTTGGAATAGGACGGACTAATTGGATCACAAGATTGGAGGTTTTGACGGGACTTGAGTGTGGATGCAAATGTAGACGAGTACGCGATCTAGACGAGAACACGATATGCGTTTTCCAGAGACTCGATTCGGTCACCAGCTAACGGGACTGTGTTTTCAGAGCGAAAGTGATTACGCGTGGCGACGTATATTGGTGATCTAGTGGTACTTGGTTTTCTGAACCTAAACATCTAACATGATAACAATGGGTTTTTAAGTATGATCAACGTGAGAGCTAGAAAGAACCAATAAGAGGAAAACGTTACTTGACGCTACGCCACCTCAAAACCTGAGGAATCTGTATATATATATATATGTATATCCACTCTGTATATGCGTTCCTTTGATCGGCTGATCTTGATTTTGCAGCCATTTCGCATTGGATCATGAATGCAAGATACTTTGTATTCATTTCAACCAGTGGTCGTCTGAATGGATAACTCCTTTCAATGGTTGTTTACTGTACGAGCCCAGTAAGTCTCGGGGACCTATCTGCCCTGATCTTGAAAGCAAGGGAGTTAAGTAGGGTCCGTGGTCCGTGGGCTAGTATAGTTCCGCTTTAGTACGAATAAATACGAACAAGATCTCGAACCTTCCTTGCTGTTACCTGTACCAACATATACATGCCTTGCAGTATCATAGTTCGCCTTTATAATCCCATACCAGTTATCATTTCCAATTGCTGGGTTAAATCGTCTTCAAGCTTTTTGTCCACATCCTTTCTTTCTCTATCTTCGGTTAAGTCCTTCTTCAACTGCTTAACGTCTAGCACACTACTATTTTCTTTCTGTTTTTGTGCAGCCAATTGTTGGATCTCATTAAGACTATCAAGATCAGCATTTAGCTTATCTATTTTAGCTTTTGCAGCTTTCCCCCTACTTTTGCTAGCACCCACCGACTTTTTTGTTTTCTTGTTAATACCTTTGCTTTGCTTGGTGACACCCTTACCGGTTTTTGTTCTAGCCTGAGTCATATTTTTTTCTCGGTGTACTGCCGTATCTTGTTGCTTTCTTCTCTCTACTAATAATTTTTCGCCAGTATGATATTTTTCACATCGCGAAGAATTTTTGAGATGAGATAATAATTACTATGGTATCGACTCATAATCGTGATAAGCCTTGGGACACCCCCGACATCGACAAATGGCACCAGGACGAGTTCAAGTCTGAAGACAATGCTAGTGGACAACCCTTTACCGAAGAGTCTACCTTCATGACTCTCTTTCCCAAATATAGAGAACAATATTTAAGATCCATCTGGAATGAGGTAACTAGAGCATTAGAAAAACATCATGTATCATGTCAGCTTGATTTGGTGGAAGGTTCCATGACGGTAAAGACTACAGGTAAGACATTTGATCCTGCTATAATATTGAAAGCCAGAGATTTGATCAAACTATTGGCAAGATCTGTTCCTTTCCCTCAAGCAGTTAAGGTCTTACAAGATGATATTGCATGTGATGTCATTAAGATTGGTAACTTTGTGAGCAATAAAGACAGGTTTATCAAAAGAAGACAAAGACTTGTCGGTCCAAACGGTAATACATTGAAAGCTTTAGAACTTTTGACTAAATGTTATGTTTTAGTTCAAGGTAATACTGTAAGTGCTATGGGGCCATACAAAGGGTTGAAAACCATTAGAAGAGTTGTGGAAGATTGTATGAACAATGTTCATCCAATTTATCATATTAAGGAATTGATGATTAAACAAGAATTAAGTAAAAAGCCAGAGTTGGCTAATGAAGATTGGTCTAGATTTTTACCTAAGTTTAAGAAACAAAATGTTCAAAGAAAGAAGGCTCCAAAGAGAGAAAAGAAGGTTTACACTCCATTCCCACCACAACAACAGCCTAGAAAGATTGATTTACAAATTGAGAGTGGTGAATATTTCTTGAATAAGAAGGAAAAGAAGGAAAAGAAATTGGACGAAAAGAAGGAAAAACAAATGGAAAAACTTGAAGAAAAACAAAAGGATAGAGTTAAAGATTTCGAAGTTCCAAAGGAAAAAATTTATGAAAACGAATTGACTAAAAAGAGGAAGAGTGAAGATAAAGATAAGAAGAAATCGAAGAAATCAAAAAAATCAAAAAAATCTTCCGACGAAGAATAATACAATAGACATGTCATATAAGTTAGGTACCAATAGGTTAACATTAATATAGTAAGAAACAAAAAATCGTAACTCTACAAATTTTAGTTCGAGGTGCTCGTAAAGTTCTCAGATAAACTTTAACATTAATTTTACCCTCAACACTATTTCTGATTTTCACATAAAATGCAATTTTAGTTTAACTTACTTTAATTAAATAAGTACAGAAAAAAGCTCTCAGATGATTCTTTTTCTTCATTGAATCATCCCAATTTGTCTACCTTCCCTATAATAAAACTGTAATAAACTTGTACCCGAAAAATGAGCCTTTCATGCTTAAAGGATCTACGTAATTAAATCTTAGGCATAACTCGCTAACCAAATCAAGATAGGTTGAGTCCGTTTTCAGGTCTAGTGCTGCACTATGCGCAAGATTGTCATGCAGATACAAGAAAGACATCTTGCATACGTGGTAAAAAGTTCTGTATAAAGTTGCGGTCACGAGCACATTTTGATGGGATAGCGACAATTCGGTAAGAATGTAAACAAACAAAATCCGTTTTCTCATCCTGTACAGAACCCTCTCACAAATAAACTTGTTGTAAGTTAAAACTTGATAGTTCCGATTTTCATTGACTTACCATCCCCTTTCATCTCGCTCACAGCTTGCTTTCCCTTCCACGCACACCACGACTCATCTGGTCTTTTGCACAACTAGTCAACTAGAAGCTTTAGACATCATTTTTACACCTCACACCTCCGCAGCCACATACAATTTTCCCATTGATGAGTCTGGCTACTACCACTAAACTTGATGATTTACTCAGCTTAGTGGATCGCATAGAATCTACCTCCAACAAATTACTTAACGGGTACACCCAAAGCCGTGATGTGCTTGAGAATATCTCGAACTACGGATCTATGATTACAGACTTCGACATACGAATCGATACATGTCATCAAATGGCTGACAGTAATTACAAATTAGCTAATGATTACAATGACTTATCATCAAAACTTTACCTTTTGGAACATGACTTGGCGAAAAATGACCTGATGACAAACAACAATATCTATACGAATCTTTGTTCGGAGTTCGATTACTTAAAACTGAAATATAATAATCCTCTAATTACGTCGGATGCACCTCTGTCTGATAAGGTACCTATTGGGCACAAGCCCAGTGATTCGGGTCTAAAGCAAAAGATCCCAAAGTCTGTTTCTATTTCTAACTTGAATTTGAAACCAATCAGATGCAACTCCCATAAAGTGTATAAGAGGAAATCTCATTACAGGATCTCAAACTTGTTCAATTATCCTATCCTTCATTCCCCTGTAGATTTCCAACGCTCATTGAGTGAGGATGGCAGGAGCTTTAGTGAAGAGCTGTTTGTGAGGCTGGGTCCTCACTCAGGTACATCATTTCAGTCTTCTGAATCTGTAGATAACGTAATGGATGAATCATATCCTCAGAGTAATGACACGACACCAGAACTTGAACTCACAGAATTTGCCTTACCCAACATGACTGAAAAAGTCCCCGAGAAGCTTAACCTCGAACAAAATCCTTTTGATAATGATCAAACTGATGTACTCAATTACATCGATTGTGATTTGAATGATAGTGAGTCAACTATTTCGGATCTGGAAACTGACTTTGAAAACTTTGAATCCTTCCTTAGAAGGTCAAGACTTAATTTGAGCCTGGGAAGTTATCCATTCGCTGTAAAAAAGACTACCAGTGAATCAAGTATTAATTTATCTAATCAAAGTGTATTACCCGAACATAATGATGAAGGCTATCATCCAGACACTATGGGATCTCCAATCCAACAAAAATTAGAATCTAATTTTAAATTTCACAACCCTATAGATAACATAAAGAAGTCTCTGGGCTTCTTGTCTCCAACAGTAGAGGCAATTTATTCAACCCCAAGCTTGGGTGGAAATAACATTAATAATAATAGCATCAAATCTGAGTCTTTACTCACCAAGTACATTTCTGATCTGGAAAGCCCCAGAAAAACGGACCTAGCATTTTCATTCTTAAACTTTATAAATTCTCCAACCAAAACCCCAAACCCTCGTCAAAGTATAGAGGGTAACCGAGACAGTAATTCTGAGAGAGCTAATCCATTCAGTAGCCAACGAAGAGGATCCATTATTGGTAAATCATTGACTGAAAGTTTTCTTCAACTTGTACAAAGTGAATCTTTATTACTCGGTAAAAAAGATGAGCCTCCTATATTGACTCAGCAGGATGTTGGTTCTCTGACCTCAAGTCATATGAATTCTAGAAGAAGAAAACGAAATAAACTCGAAGAGTTGAAATCAGCCCCCAAAACAAAGCCAATTTCAATCCAGAACGAGAATCAGTTGAAACGGCTCCCTAGAAAGTTCGATTCTAATTCTGCTGCATCAAGTCTTGTATTGAATTCGAACAAGTCATTCGTTGTAAAGCACGGTGATATGTCAATATTCAAACAACCAGTGATGCAAAACTTCAGCCAAAGATCATTGCACGACGCTTTACGAAGCGATTTAACATTCTATCCTGGCTGTACCAGCTCAGGAAATAAGCTGTGATCTTTATTATACAACAGCGTCGACTTTATTGCTTCAGCTCAGGAAATAAGCTGCGATCTTTACTAAACAACACTATCTACCTTATTGCTTTAGCCTGGTTTTGAAAACTCAGGACAATACTCGCTAAGGTTGTTCAAACAATCTTATTATGATCGGTATATTTACCGCCTTCATCGTTATCATGTTCTCTATTAAGTATTGACTCATTGAAGTTAATGATTTATTTTCATGATTGATAAGCTCCTCGTTTCATTCTATATAATTTCTAAATTATAGTTAATTGACATTGCATTTATATTATCGTGCTATCTTCTATTAATGTTTAAGTTTTCTAAATTTCTGTAATTTTATAACTTTGGTTTTCTTCTTGGACATGAATGTGATAGATGCTTTTGAACCACTGGCGATTTTGTACTGTTTAGAAACAGTAACACCACTGAAGGAATTAGCAGCACTAGACGCAGATGACCGAAAGGATTTCATCATGGATGGTTTTCTCTGAGGTAAAAGTCCATCGTCGGAAAACTCATTTTCTTTGTCGGCTTGAGTTTCGTTATCTTGATCGTCGTCAGTTTCGATCTCAACCTCTTTTATGGATCTTTTACGCAAATTGTTGAATGATTTCATCTTCAATGCGTTCATATCATCTTCCTCATCAGAATCAGCAAGATCATATTGGAGGTTGGATTTATGCTGTTCAAATTCATATTGGTTGAATGATTCAGTCAAAAACGACAATTTGCTTTTGATGAAGCTTTCTTCAAGTGTGTTGGATTCGAGTTGTTCATCTTCATCTTCATCTTCATCTATACGAACAACACTTTTGGTTAAATCTTCCTTAATACTTTCAAAGAACGCCTGCGCTTTTTCAGACTTGACATGCTTCATAGACTGATTAAGCTGCTGTAATTTCATTCTTTGTTCTTTTAGCTTTTGTTTCCTGTAGTTCATGAGAATTTCATCTTCTTCGTCACTTAATTCAATGTTAATTCCGTTTCCAACTTTCTTGGTTAACTTGTGATTTTTTATATCATCAATCAATTTTTCCAATTCCTTCTTATCTTTGATCTGATACTGTTCCATAAACTTTTTCCTGACTTCTTCGTCATTTAAATCTATATTGAAATTGTTATCAATCATCTTTTCATCTTCAGAATTAGCCTTTTCCTCATCCAATTCTCCATCAATACCACCGAGCCCAGCCCATTCATCATCACTTTCTTCAGCTTCTCCTTCAATGATGTTCTTAAGACCTTTTCTTTCCATTTCTCTTCTTTTTTGAACTGCTAGAAGTTCTTTTCTTCTGATCTTTTCTTCCATTTGCTTGATTCTTGCTTGCATTTCAGCTTCAGCTCTTTGTCTATCTTCTTCTGTTTCTTCGTCGTCTTCCTCTTCTTCACCTTCTTGGATGTTTTGAAGTTTGTTCTTTTGAATGGCTTGGGTAGCTTTCTTCAACGCTTCAGGAGTCACATCATCAGACTCGTTAATAATCTGTGTTTCATCAAGAAGGTGTCTATTTACAAGCTGGACATTTTGGGTAGCAGAATCAATTTGTGTTGATTTATCAACCTGAGTTACATCAAATTGTGTAAATTTGCCGACTTGTGTGCTATCGATTTGTGTACTCTTGTCAAGTTGAGTTGTCACCTGAGTAGACTTATCTATTTGAGTTGATATTCCAGCTTCCATAGTATCATTTTGAGCTTGTGTTGACTGACCGTTTGGCAAATCTTCTTGAGTCGACTTAAATTTGGAGTCCTTGGTTGGAGATGGCTCTATAAAACTATCTTTCTCCTTAATTTCATTCAACGGTTTCAAATTTTTGAAAAGCTGAGAGTTACTAAACGATATATCGTTATCTTCGTATCCTTGAAAAGACACTTGGTCTTCCAGCTGAGTACTGGTATTTATTTCTTCATCATTATCTTCATCAGAATCCAATACTTTTGACCGTCTGTGACTTATACTGATCGCTAATTCTTCATCTTCTTCATCTTCGCTGATTTCTTCTTTGTCTTGAACTTTCTGGATGAATTCGTTTTCGTTATCATCTTCATTATCTTCATTATCACCGTCTTGTTGGTCACTAGCTACACTTCCATCTTCATCAGCTTGCTGTTCGTCGTCTTCTTCCTCCTCACCAGACAACTCTAAGCTATTGTAGCCATCGTAATCACCATCGTCCTCTTCTCCTTCGTGACCTGAATTGTCTTGGTTTCCACTTTTCTTTCCAAGCAAAGCGATGGCGGCCTTCTCCTTCAATTTTTCCATTTTCCTTATATTTCTAGCTCTTTCCATTTCTTTTTCTAATAAGTTCTCCATAATCTCTTCATCTTCATCTTCTTCAATTAGGACCCTTCTCGAAGGATCCGAGTTAATTTGGTGGATATTCATTTCAAAGAGGTTCTTGAGTAAATGACGGCTTGTGAGTTTATGGTTGTTATTAATGATCTTATGAGGACGCTTTTTAAGGTACTTGGATTTAATCAGAATTTCTTGATCTTTGGACAATTCAGGTACAGTGATTTCGTCCAAGTCAATGGCTTGGCCCTTTAAATGCAGTTTATAAAGTTCAATGGGATTTTGGGTTTTCAATGGGGATTTAATAGGTGAAGTAATTGGACTGCTTATCCGTACTTCATGAGATTCTTCGTCAGAAATATTGGCCTCTTCTTGGGTTTTATCTTCAGCTTGCTCGGTTTTTCCTTTAATCTCTACAGAATTATCGTCTTCATCGTCATATTCAAATTCATCAAGAAAGTTCTTGGTTGAGAACTTTTTACCTTTTGAAGTGGATGCTGCAACGCTATCAAAGAAATTATCTTTCTTCTGTTTATCCAAGAACCTTTGGACTTCAGCGAGATCTTTAGCAGAGGATTTGTCTTGATGCGTCATGACTGCTGATTCATTTACCTCTTCATTTTCTTCGTCTGTTAATGTAACATTGGAGACATCTTGTTCAAGCTTTTGTCTTTCAAGTTGACGTTGTTTCAACTTTTCTTCTGCAAGAAGACGCGTCTTTTCCTCTATTGAGATAGGTATACTAGGAGGTGGACGTGTTTCCTGATGAGTTCCGGCAATCTCAGATAAATCTATTTCAAGTTGTGGAAGAAGAGATGAAGTGAAAATAGATTTAGCCATAAGATCTGGTTTGTGACTATTATTTTGTTCTTTATCTTCACCAAGTTTAACCTCATTATATTCGTATTCATCTTCATCTTTATCTTCGTCTTCGTCTTCGTCTTCGTCTTCATCTTCATCTTCATCTTCATCTTCCTCTTCGTATCCTGCTATTCTTTGTTTAACTGCATTAATTCTATCTAAAATGCTCTTAACTTCGGCGGATTTTGGAGCAGTAATTTCTTCTTCATTATTTATATCTACACGTCCAATCACCTGGGTTGCGTCGCTGGTGGTCGGGAGTAACATCTCCGTAGGATCAATTAAATCTTTAATGAGAAAGCTGTATAAACAAAGATGAGACTTTACAACTGAAAAGACGTGTATGTAGGCGTGTATATAGGATGTGCGTTTGAATCTCCAGTAGACGCGAAGAATTGTTTTTCAAATAAACGCGAGTTTAAGAAAAACTAGAACAGAAATGGATTACCTAATAATACTCTCGACAAAAAGCTGCTCACCGACCGAGAGAGAAAAAAAAAATCACATGCCCATATCACGTGAAATGAGGCAAGGTCATCGCATCGTAGAGCGTAATAGCTCGTTTAACAAAAATGTTGAATATCCAAAGCAGATTTTAGCCGAACCCCTTACGCCACAGTAAATCTATCTCTTTAGTTGTCCTGCCACGAGGACGAAGGCGCGGAGCTACCACGAGGGGCCGTGGTCGTTGCACAGTCCTCGTGGTAACATGCGTCCTCCTAACCAAAACCTTTTAACCGCCCACGCGTTCTCCCACTCTGTTTTCCAGGTTTGACTCGTGCTCTGCAAATCTTCAAACAACGTAATCCACAATTTAATCGATCTGAGATATTAAAAAGGAGGTAAAAAGAAAAATTGAGTATAGGGCAATTAATTTTCCAACTAATTGCTTATGTAGAGTGACAAATCAGTTACTACCAATGTACATTTCCTCTTTCCCAATTTTCCCTTTTTTTTTCATTAGTTTTCTGTCCTCTAATGTGGTAGTTGTATCTGTCTGTTCTGCTGCTCGTATAAAATTTAAAGCGATTTTGTGTAATGTTTCTGACGCTTTTGAGGTGAAAAATTTTTGTATATATATAGGGAAAATTTCCATTACGCCAAAACTCAACTTTTTATTAAGTTTTAAAATCAATTATTACTATGAGTGCCCAAGAAGAAAAGTTTTTGTTCACCTCCGAATCCGTTGGTGAAGGTCATCCAGATAAGATCTGTGATCAAGTTTCTGATGCTATTTTAGATGCTTGTTTGGCTGCTGACCCATTATCTAAGGTTGCTTGTGAAACCGCTGCTAAAACTGGTATGATCATGGTTTTCGGTGAAATTACCACCAAGGCTCAATTGGACTACCAAAAGATCGTCAGAGACACCATTAAGCACATTGGTTACGATGACAGTGCTAAAGGTTTTGATTACAAGACCTGTAACGTGTTAGTCGCTATTGAACAACAATCTCCAGATATTGCTCAAGGTTTACACTACGAGAAAGCTTTAGAAGATTTAGGTGCTGGTGATCAAGGTATTATGTTTGGTTACGCTACTGACGAAACTGAAGAAAAATTACCATTGACCATCTTATTAGCTCACAAGTTAAACGCTGCTTTAGCCGATGCTAGAAGATCTGGTGAATTGGACTGGTTAAGACCTGACACCAAGACTCAAGTTACCGTTGAATACAAGAAAGACGGTGGTGCTGTCATTCCTCTTAGAGTTGACACTGTGGTTATTTCTTCTCAACACGCTGATGAAATTTCTACTGAAGATTTAAGAGCCGCAATTATTGAAAAAATCGTCAAGAAGGTTATTCCATCTAAATTGTTGGATGACAAGACCATTTACCACATTCAACCATCTGGTAGATTCGTCATTGGTGGTCCACAAGGTGATGCTGGTTTGACCGGTAGAAAAATCATTGTTGATACTTACGGTGGATGGGGTGCTCACGGTGGTGGTGCTTTCTCCGGTAAGGATTTCTCCAAGGTCGACAGATCCGCTGCTTACGCTGCTAGATGGGTTGCTAAATCTTTGGTTAACGCCAAGTTGGCTCAAAGAGCTTTGGTTCAATTCTCTTACGCCATTGGTGTTGCCGAACCATTATCTATCCACGTTGATACTTACGGTACTTCCAAGTACTCTTCCGAAGAATTGGTCGAGATTATCAAGCAAAACTTTGACTTGAGACCAGGTGTTATCGTCAAGCAATTGGACTTGGCTAGACCAATCTACTTCAAGACCGCTTCTTATGGTCACTTCACTAACCAAGAAAACCCTTGGGAACAACCAAAAGAATTGAAATTCTAAGTTTTTAGGTCCAATTCAATTTTTTGGTGAAGTCTTGTGTCATTGATATGAGATAATATATTTCCAATTTGGAGATTTGTTTGTTGCTTGTTTTTTTTGATCAAGTTTGGTTGAAATTACTTTTTTAATGTGATGACTCAATCGGATAACGTTCAACCCGTTATCTGACAACTTATGATTAACAGATTGATTTTTGTTCATTTTTTTTTATATATTTTTAGACATTTTTTGGGTATTCCAGTATTTTAGGATAGAGTTTGCATTAAGGGTTCCTCAACGGACAAGTATTTTAATTAAATAATAGAAAAGTAGTTGTATAATATACAATTCTAATAATTTATGAAGCGTAAGAAAAAAATAAAAATATTCGCAGCATTATATCATGGTTGACGTGAACGAGAAGGTGATTGTCAATGGCAATGAATACCAAATTGTGGTGACGAAAACGGGACTGGTGAAATCCCCACTATTTATATATATAAACAAGACAGAAGATGTGCCGACTTTTGGTGGGTACGTTTATAGCATAAAGGATAAGAATCAGAATGTGTTTCAGGCGATTTTAAAGCTGGGGAACTGTGAAGAAATGGCTAGAAGTTTAGGCAATTTAATGTGCAAGAAGTATGCTTTCCCCAACTACTGCAACGTAAATGGGGCTGATAATATGGATTACAATTTTTTACTTGTAGAATTGAAGCGTTTAATCAGTATATAGATTAATGAAGTAGTTAGTTTGGCAAGACCGAATTTTCTTCTAATGGTAAGTCTGAGTCTGGATTGGACAACTCCGGGAAGTATCTAAAGTAAAAAATCAAACTAGTGATAGCTCCAATACATAACCCAAATAAAATGTCTTCAACATGATGTCTGTAATCAATGTGTCTTGAAATGGCGATAAAAAGTGCTACTAAGATGTAAGACCACGTAAGAAACTGGATATACAATGGCTTCTTTATGTTGAATGCCTTAAACTGACCATTGAGCCATAAACATAAAAATAAGGCTCCGGACATTGACAACGAAGAATGACCTGAAGGGCATGATTTTAATCCATCATTAAGTAAAAACCGTGATGTTTGGGTGCAAACTTCAAGTGACACATACCTATCAACCGGCGTCGTTTCAACAGGCATACATCTACTCATAAAATCAGGTCTAGGTCTTGAGATCCAAATCTTTAATAAATCCGTTATAAATCCTGTCGTCACGAAACTCAGAATTAACCCGAGAAGTGAAATGTGGACCACTTTAACAAACCTGGAAGGAGCTCGGAGGTAGGAGACCAATGTTATGATCAGAACCGGGATTATGAATACCAATACGTAAAGCTTAAAGTCATTGACGATTTGTGGGTTGGCAAAAGAGTGGCTAATTTTGGCATCATTAATGAGGAATTGACGAGGATAGGCCGGTGCGAGCTCTAGGTATAGGATGAATACACCGGCTATGACTCCTATGGTGATCCAATCGGTGGAGTACTTCTTCACTTCTTTAATTGCAAGAGAAATCATCGAGAGTATTGAAATTTACGCGGACGCGATTCGCAGAACTAGTCGGGCTGGTACTGGGCTGGTACTAGGCAGTACGGAACCTTCAAAGCCCCCCTAAATGTAGAGAGACCACAACTATAAGTTGGACCAGAGATTCAGAACAAAAAGGAAACTGAGATTACCACAATCTTTTGCCAGTTTTAATCATCTCTCAATTCAGTTACCGCAAGCACAATACACGCTGAACCTATTAATTCGACCCTCCCCTTCTAGACCAAGTGTGTTGTTGCTTAGCCTCAGCATACGCCATGTTCAATATGGTTTTTGGGAGGCTGAAACGTTGAAGAATGCGGCTAATGTCAAACATTTAAGTAGGCTGATACGTCTGTGGCTAGTTCCACTAAAAGCTTTTATACAAATCCTGATTTACATTGCATCTACGACAAAATACCAGGAAATGACAAAGAAGTAGTCGATATAATACCTGCATTCGGACAGGATAAAAACATAAAAACAATGAGACACCCACAGATGAAGGAACATTCTAAAATTACTTGGCACTTTATACTGTGTGTACGAATGTCGTGCATATCGTATAACCCTCCCTAAATAGGGTTAACCATCAGTTGACCGCATTGGGGGAAAAAGTTTTTAACTCGCAACTGATGAGAAAGATAATTTTATTTTCACTAACCGAGATGAAGCGAAGGTTGTAGCACTTTTCAACCCTCACCTCTCGATAGACTCATAGACTCTAGATTAGTTGCCTAACTTCCTGTACCCAGATTTTTTTTTAGCCAAAGTCGGAAAGGGTGGAATAACTTTATACTGACAAGGCGTGAACTCCGCAAAATGCCATTAAATTGTAACCAATCACTGGCAGTTCCGATCTTTATTTCTGTTTCACGCTCGATTAATTTTTTTCCCGTAAACGAATCCAGAATAGTCTCAATAATAGATTAAAAAGTTCATTAATGCTTTCGGTGTGGAAACTGGACAAATTCAACAGACTCAATCGCTCAGCATCACCTACCAAACTTGGCGTCACGGCTATAGTAATGTTTGCAAAGAAAAACCGGAAAAAAACAACTCTCTAATACTCCCCCTCCAACTTAAACATAGGCAAAGAAATTTTATCAGATTAATATTATACCGCACAAGTTCCCGTTTGGGACCGTATTGCGAGCCGAGTTCGAAAAATTTTCTCCAGTGACAGGCGCATCCCATCTGTTTATCTGCAGGTGACCCGTAAAAGAAACTCTTTTCGCCCGATGGCATTTTGTATTACTATATAAGGGAGAACAAAGTCACAGATTTCCCCCACTCTATTTCCTTCTTATTTTATCCTACATAATGTCTGGTATGGGTAAATTTTTCAAAAACGGTCTGGAAAAACATCTTACGAGTGATCTTGGACCTGTTCACGATGACCCAGTAAGCGACCCAGAAAAAGCCACCAGCGACGAAAAAACTCATGACAAATTGGACGATTCTGAAGATCATTGGGACGAAGTGTCTAGTGATGCGGCACCAGGTGTTAAAAAAGCTGAAGGTGTTACTCTTGTTTGGAGTAGAAAAGCTGTGCTTTTAACTTATGCCTGGATTTGGGTATGCTTTTTCTTGTTGGCATTACAATCCGCTATCGGTAATAACGTTATTTACTTCGCTTATGCTGAATTCGCTTTGGCCCCAGAAGTTGGTACTGCTCAAATTTTGGCATCTGTTATTGGTGGTGTTGTTAAGTTACCAATTGCCAAGGTTTTAAATCTTTGGGGACGTGCTGAAGGATACTTTGTTTTCGTTGGTGTTTACTTACTTGGTATTATTGTTATTGCTTCTAGTAACGGTCCAAAAAGTTATGCTGCTGGTAATGTCTTATACTGGGTTGGTTATAATAGCACATATATGATCCTTGACGTTTTCATTGCTGATACAACTGCGCTTCAAAATAGAGCGTTCACTTTTGCATTTGTTTCAACTCCTTTCATTTGTACTGCTTTTACCGGTCCATTAGCTGCGGCATCCTTCCTCAAAATGTCTTCTTGGAGATGGGCTTATGGGGCTTTTGCCATTATTACTCCATTTGTTTTCATCCCCCTCGGAATTGTTTTCAAATTTTATTCTATCAAGGCCGAAAAAATGGGTGTAATCAAAAAGGAATACAGTGGTAGAACCCGTTGGCAATCCATTGTTCATTACTTCCACGAATTCGATATCGTTGGCTGCTTCCTTCTTATGGTTGCATTCATTCTTGTGTTACTTCCATTTGGTTTACAAACCAATGGTAGGGCTACTTACAAGAGTGGTACTTTTATCGGTATGATAGTTGTCGGATTTTTGGTGTTCCCCGTCTTCGTGTTATGGGAAGCCAAGTTCGCTCGTAATACATTTGTTCGTTGGGCCCTTCTTAAACAACCCACCGTTTTTGGTGCTTGTATCCTCGTGGCCATCATGTTTTTCAGCTTCTACTGTTGGGATTACAATTTCCGTAACTTCTGTATTGTGGTGTACAATTTATCAGAATCGGACGCTGGTTACATGTATTCTATCTACAATATTGGATCTTGTTTCTGGGGTGTTGTATTTGGAATCTATGTTCGTTACACCAAACGATTCAAGTATGCTTGTCTCATATTCGGTCTCCCACTCATGTTACTTGGTTCTGGTCTCATGATTCATTTCCGTGGTCAACATTCAAACATAGGATACGTTATCATGAATCAACTCTTTATTGCATTTGGTGGTGGTACTTTGGTTATTGGTGCCGATATGGCGGTTATGGCAGTAGCTGATCTTGACGGTATCCCATTAATGCTTGCTCTCATAGGTCTTAGTTCGAGTGTTGGTGGTGCCGTTGGTTATGCTGTTTCCATTGCTATCTACAATAATGTATTTCCAGATACTCTTCGTGATAAATTACCATCTGATATGACCAATCAAGTTTTAGCTATCTTTTTAGGGGGTTATACCTATCAAATGAAGAACTTCGCAGTGGGTACCCCTGCTAGAGCTGCTATTGACTACGCTTGGGGCGAAAGTCAAAAATACGGTGCCATTGCTTCTACCTGTTTATTGGTGTTTTGTTTCCCATGTATTGCAATCTGGAAAAACATCAGGGTTGACAAGAAACAGAATAAGGGTAACGTTCTTTAATTTCATGGACATTTGTAGGAGTTTTGAGTAATTTTTAATAATATAGAAACTAGTAAGCTTGACTGAAAAAAAAAAGATGATTGTGAATTTGGGGAGTGAAGAAAATTCACCTCAAAGTCAAAAGTTTCATTTCTATAGCTGGAACTTGGGAGCTTGAATACCGCGTTTGGCTAGATCAGATTCCACCAACTAATAAATCCAATTAATAAGGTTAATCTTAAAGACCTAAACCGGGGTCAAAATTCTTTTGAATGTGTTTCCTAGAAAAAGCTTTCCTGATTCGGTAAACGTCAATTTAAAAAAGAAAAGAAAAAAGAGAAAATAGAACAGGTCCCATTCAACTTGACCATATATGCGTTTTGTGTAAGATTGGCTTATCGTTTTTTGCAACTATTGGTACGCCTCTCCAGTAATTGGACCATGTGCTCCATAAACTCTCTACTAACCGCCTTACGAGATTTCGCAGCCAGTTCCTGCACACCAACAAGCCCAAATCGGGCGCCCTGCATGATAAACGGGTCTAAGCCCCAAACGGCACGGCGCATCCTAACGAGGCAAGTCGTAAAAACCGTGCGCGATCCCAATAGAAGCGAACTTAACTAGACTAAACAACTTCGACATAAAAGTCACAAGGTAATACTCTAAAATTACATTACAGAATAACCAAGAAAAAGCCAATATTGTTTTTTTTAGTCTCTCCAAATTCAATTGAGATTCAACTAAGTGATCTTAAATTACTTCCCCCCAATTTTTATACTATCTATTATACTTAACATTTTTTATTTATTTATTTTTTTTTTTTGCCAGCAGTCCCTTGAAGCAGGGTCTGAACCTTTTAATTTACTCTTCTCTATATTCTAAAGGGTAACGCAACGTCTATATATCATACAATGGCATCTCCTTCCTTCCTCTTCCCGGTTGTAAACTACTTCTATAATTCCGTACAATAACGCCTTGGTTCACGTCAGAGTTTAAAACGACCTTGTCTGCCTTCCCCAGAAACGTGGGCCATCAAGGTTCTTGGCTAAGTTAATTAATAAAAGCGTGCGCGTATCGGTCAACGTGGACCTTATTGAGCGAAATTAATGAAAAATAATATATTTCGCAGTAATTCAGGCATCCAAGTCGCACGTGTGTGCTCTACGGAGATCTCCACCTAGGCTTGGGTGTTTGCAACAGAAATTAATAGGCTTAAGCCCGTGTATATGCAGTGATAGTACGAGACTCAAAGTACGAAAAGCATTGAGAGGAGACAGCACATGAGAGAAGCCATTGGTCATGATGGAAGCAAACTAATCAAGTTATGTGGAGGGGAATTCGCAAGTTGATAAGCTACAAGATTGTTAATAGGCACACCAGATATTGCTTTTAATTAACCAACGGTTTATACCATACTCTAAGGCAGGCCTCTAACTGTATTTGACAACGTGAGCTCAACTCTTTAAAGTTTTTACGCATAGAATCGGGGTTATTTTCTTTTCATTACGGCGTATTGGTCGAACCCAAGATCCAGGAAAAGAATTCTTTAGCCGATCCAAATTTTCTAGGCCCGTGTATTTAGAAGTTGTTAAATGATCTTGGCAACGGTGGAGACCTGTCAAGATTATATCAGTCCCTGCCCAGCATTACCAAGAAATGTTTGACAGGCTGACGTTTCTTGGTAGACAGATCAAGATAAGTTGCAGCCATTAACCAATGATTAAGGCTTTCGGTTGTAGTGTATAAAAAAACGGCCTGCCCTATTATCGGTTTACGGTAGTCAAATACAGGCATTGGTACGGCGTAACGGCACATTAGTACAACATCGCTTCATGTGGTAAGGTAATTTATTAATTTTTCTTTTTTTAATTTTTACTTTTTTTTTTTTTTAATTAATTAATTTCCCATAATTTTAAAAATTTCCATTAATTCTTCAGTATAAAAAACTAGAAATTTCCAGTCCTTTTTTTAAAATTTCCTTCTTTATTGTATCAATCAAAAAAGTTTATTAATCAAACACAATGGGTTTACTTGGTAAAGGTGGTAAAACCGCTTTTAAGGATTACACTGAAAAATTCGCTCATATTGAAGACCCAATTGAAAGAAGAAGATTGGCTTTGGAAGAAGTTGATAAGGCTGGTTTCGGTTGGACTCAAATGAAGATGATTTTGATTGCTGGTGTTGGTTTCTTAACTGATTCTTATGATATTTTCGCCATTAACTTGGGTACTTCCATGTTGGCTTACGTTTACTGGGATGGAACTATTCCAGCTTCTACTGCCACTTTAATTAAAGTTTCTACCTCCGTTGGTACTGTTATTGGTCAAGTTGGTTTTGGTTTCTTAGGTGATTTGGCTGGTAGAAAAAAGATTTACGGTATTGAATTAATTGTCATGATTGCTGCTACTGTTATTCAATGTACTATGGGTTCTTCCCCAGGTATTAATTTCGTTGCAGTTTTTGTATTTTTCAGAATTATTATGGGTATTGGTATTGGTGGTGATTATCCATTATCTTCTATTATCTCTTCTGAATTTTCTACTACCAAGTGGAGAGGTGCTATTATGGCTGCTGTCTTCTCTAACCAAGGTATCGGTCAATTATTGGCCGGTATTGTTGCCATTATCTTAGTGGCTGGTTACAAGGATGACTTGGTCCACGCTACCACTGCTGCTGAATGTGATTTTGCTTGTAGAAAAGCTTGTGATCAAATGTGGAGAGTTTTGATTGGTTTCGGTTGTGTTCCAGGTGTTATCGCTTTGTACTATAGATTAACCATTGCTGAATCCCCAAGATATCAATTAGACATGGAATCAAACGATGATGAATTAGCTATCAAGTCCGGTGATGTTGAAGTTGTTGAACAAGAATTAAAGGCTTTAACTCCTCCAAAGGCTTCTTTCAAAGATTTCGTCAGTCACTTTTCTAAATGGAAATACGGTAAGATTTTGTTAGGTACTGCTGGTTCTTGGTTCATGTTGGATATTGCTTTCTACGGTTTAGGTTTGAACTCCGCCATTATTTTACAAGCTATCGGTTACGCTTCTAAGGCTAACATTTACCAAAAATTATACGATTCTGCTGCTGGTAACTTGATCTTAATTTGTGCTGGTTCTTTGCCAGGTTACTGGTTTTCTATTGCTACTATTGATACTCTTGGTAGAAAGACCATTCAATTAGGTTCCTTTGCTATCTTAACCGCTTTGTTCTGTATTATTGGTTTCGCTTACCACAAGGTTGGCTCTCACGGTTTATTGGCTTTGTACGTTTTGGCCCAATTCTTCCAAAATTTTGGTGCTAACACCACTACTTTCATTGTTCCAGGTGAAGTTTTCCCAACTAGATACAGATCCACTGCTCACGGTATTTCTGCTGCTTCTGGTAAGGTTGGTTCTATTGTTGCCATTGTTATTGCCAACAGTTTGTTGAACAAGGGTTGTTCTGCTAAAAATCCAAACTGTTACTTGCCTCATGTCATGGAAATTTTCGCCTTGTTCATGTTGATTGGTTTCTTCACCACTTTATTGATTCCAGAAACCAAGAGAAAGACCTTGGAAGAAATCTGTGAAAAGTATCACGATGAAGTCGATGCTACTAAAATTGCCAGAGACAGATTTGTCGAACACGACTACGACAACTCTTCTAACGAAAAGAAGGATGCCGCTGAACAAGTTTAGATGACTTCGCATTATTTCACATATTAATAGTTTTTTTCATTTTTATAATATTTATAATATAGGACCGTTTTACGATTAATTGGTAGTTTTTATTTTGAAAAAAAAATAGGTGATATCTTTAGCAGAAAAATTAGTGATTGCAAAAAAAATTTATAATCTATTGCAGTATCTGGGGAAATTATCGTTGAATATTTCTAAAGTATTTTGGTTTGGAGGGAGGGAGGGGGGTTTCATATAGTACTTAAATTTTAGCACAATTCTTCTACTAGCAACAGCTCTTCTCTCGAGAGCTTTTTTCGTTAAAAGTACCAAACAAAGAGCCATCATTTTGTAAAATTCAGATGCTAATGAAACTGATTACTTAGAATTCGTTCCCTTTTCTTCATTTCCTTATCGGTGATAACGCTGTGATGCCCACATATACCCTACTTGTACGGATATTAGAGTGAGGGGAGTTGGTGTGGCCCCTTATCGACCACCTCACGGACATAAGCCTAGCAATAGTCTAGAAGTGGAGTTGACTCTAAACTCCAAACACTCCTCAGATCCAAAAATCATTCTAAATTGCATCACCATTGATGGCCAGAAAGAGTCTACATTAGGGCAAGTTCACGTGAACTTCAAATGATCACAAAAGAAAAAATAAATAAATGTTCCGTACTCACACTACAATTACCTAGCGTGACCCTAAATGTCAAATTCCCCTTATCGAAGCTTCTAAAGATCTGCTAAACTCCTTTTACCCACCACCATAATTCCGAGCTCATCTGTGTAGGAACCAAGAATATCGGATTATCTTGGAGGACTAGCTGGAGGGATCCGCCTGGCCGACGCGTTGAATGAGTCAGAACAGGTCGGTAGAATTACCGCGAGAACTTCAATAATACCGCGCCGCCTGCAGCAGTAGCGCACCACCTGTGGCGGTGGGTTGACGGCGTTCTCATCAATTTCTTTTTTAGGCAAACCGAATTGACTAATAATAGTCGTAAGACATCGTCGATGATCCATTGGCCCACAAAGTGGCACAAAACAAGCATTCAACTACAGCTGAAGTCATAAACACCGGGAAAGTTGGATACTCTTTAACGCCGTAAGACCCCTCCAACTAGCAAGTAGACACCATCAATTGAACCAGTCATAGTCCACACCTTGGGCAATTTGAACTCCAACAAATGAGGGGCAAGTTCCAAAGTGCGAGAGGCGGCGACTTCCCGAGAAAAAACCATGTACAGGAAAGTACATCAATTCCAGAAGTCCGTAAGGCCGAAAAGTTTTCTGCAGCATAAAGCCAGTCAAAGTGCTGGAAGAAATATAAATAGACAAGGAAATCCTCCCATTTTTAATTATTACATTCTACTGTAACTAGTATTATTCAATAAATTGTTAAAAATGGCTAAAATTACTGCTGCTGAAAAGGAAGCTCAAATCATGAAGGAAATCAAAGCTTCAAGTGTTAAATTTGAACCAAAATTCGAAGGTTCTTTCTTTGGAAACATCTTTGGTTTCGCTGTCAGAACCAACTAAATTTCATGCATAACGACTACGATAATTAATAGATTAATAGATATATGATTAAGAAACTTTGAGAGATTGTAGACCGTGTATAGTGATTCTTTTGACGCTAGGTTTAGTGACTAAATTGCTTATTACTATTGGGTTCATCGAGCATATAATTTTTCCGAGAATAATAAAAAAAAAAAAAGAAACCTGCATCGCGTACTGTGTTCCGCCGTAGAAACTATCCAATGATGAACCGTTAAATCTGCTTGGCGATGGGTGCCAGTCGTTCCGCCATTGAAATCAAAGGTAAGCACTCGTGTACAATGAAGTCAAAGGCGCTGAGGCTTTTTTTTTCTTTCGTTTCTATATTTATGTATCAATAAGTCGCTGGTTTGATTCAATGCTTCTAAATGTTAAAACACCGCTGAAAAGAATTCCTCGGTAAAAAGGAACTTTCGCAACGGTCACAATATCTAAGTAGAAAAGCACTAATTTTTAAGACAAACAAATAAAAATGCGTGTCCCTTGTAGTATTACTATCGTTATTCAACTAACTACCCTATAATTAATTACCCTAATAATCTATTCCCCCTAACCGTACCATCTCATTAAACCAATGGTCAATCCCATCTCTCGGATTAACCATCGTATCTTCGCATTCAAATAAGCAATCGTTGATTTGTATGTACTGTAAATTATGATTGTTAGCCAAGTATATAAGTGCAACATGTTGTACTTTCAACCACTCATCAAATACAGTTGGATGAATCATTCCAAGTCCAAGATTTGGTGGACCTCCAGCCTTTAAACCAAAAAGACTGAGGTACTTTAAGTATGGTAATCCACTAATTAAAGCCACATTATCTTGTTCATCAGTACTGTCAATACGTAAAGATTTCAAATTTAAAAGATTACTCAAATCAATTTTCTTTAAATTAATCGGCATTGGTCTATAACCAAGATCCGTTTCATGTTTCATCTCTAGTGAGAGATTTGTGAGTGTTTGTGAGTGTTTTGTCAAACACTTGGTGTATTCACCTTCATTTAGAACTTTAGTATCATTATCTATAACCACCAATTCTATCTTCTGAAGTCCCTCAACATTGTTCAAAAATTCACATACGGTATCCTTGTAATTCTCCTTATAGTTAAGAGCCAATTGAGTAAGCTTTGAAAGCAGGTTCAGTAATTTTAAAAGAAAGCTTTCGGAGCTTGATGTCTTATGTTCAACAATATCTCTTAGTTCCAACTTTTCTATTCTACCAAGATCAATAGATTTCCTTAAATAAAAGAAATCAGGTTCACTAACAATGATACCAGTAAGCAGAAGTTTTATGAGGTTATTAAGTGGTTTGTCTGTTAATACACGTATGTCTTGTGGTTCAAAACTGTTTTGTTGTTTCCACACCTTAAAAACATTCAATTTTTCGGTGTCAAGTGAACTCACTAATTTTTGAAGGCTTTCAGAACTGGAGTACGGACCTAATTGTAAATTTGTTAAATACTTGAAGTGACTGAACACCGCAAAGTCCTGGTCTGCAAGGTAATTATTAAAATCAATATTCAATATTAATGATGTTAAATTGTTTGACGGATTTAAATATTCCAAAAATTCAAGTGGGAAGCCGTCAATCCATACTAATTCACTTAATCCTCTTGCGTTTTCAAGAAACCTCCTGATAAGTCCATTTATCTCTGAGTCTACCATTGTCACTGCGTCTGGTAGAGAAATACACTGAAATCTTTTCACAACAGTCCCGTCATAAGTTGACAAGAACTTTTTAAAATGATAACTACTTTTTATAAAAGTAGTGGTAAGTTTCACTGATACAGCCGTACTCAGTCTCTGATATTGATACTGATAAGACTTAAATTCTTTATTAAACTCGCTATAATGAGAATCTACGATAACGTTCTCATATAGCTTGGGCTTCACTAATGCATATAATGTCTTGTTCGTTTGTAATAGTCTAAACGAATCAAATTGGTCAAGATAATGAATAATTTCACTTAAAATCTCCAACGGTAGCTTATCTAAAGGTGTATTGTTGGAAGGGTTTCCAGCCAATGAATTCAGTTTGACTTTGGCAGTTTCATTGACTTCGTCGATATTAACTTGCACATCCAGCTTACTATACGGCAATGGATTTTTACTGTATCCAACGGGTGAGTTAAACTGGTACATGGTCCATGTATCAATTCGCGATTAGATCAAAAAAATTCCCCATTCTGAAACATTACATATTTATGGCAGAAGAACAGTTCAACGACGAGTCATTGGCCGATAGATTGACAGAAGAGGTCACCCTGTTGAGCACCAAGCTTGTGACAGCGGTATCCAAACAACTGGAATTAGAAGAAAAAGTATTCCGCTTCCACAAGGAAAACCACCAATTAAAGACTAAATTAAACGATCTTTCCGATATTGAAACTCGTTATAACGAAGTCAACGCAAAGTTTATATCATTAAATGAGGGTTATACATTGATGGAGAAAGCCAAGCTCGAATCTGACAGCGAAAACAAAAAGTTAAAGGGAGAAGTGGAAGATTTGACTGCATCTTTATTTGATGAAGCCAATAAAATGGTCAGTGATGCTTCAAGAGAAACCTACAATTTTAAGATTAAGAATAAAAAATTATACGAAGAAATTGATGAAAAGAATTCCATCATTGAAAATCTACAAAACGAGTTGGTGGAATTGAAAATATTAATTGAAGATATAGAAAAAGATTCAGCTAGAAATAAGCATAAGAGTGAGACTGATGTTCAAGCATCAAGCAATGAGTTAACTGAATCAGAGTCACATCTTCTAAATTCATCTGTGTTTTCACCAAAGATAAAATCGATTAGATTCGACCTCGATAATTTTAAAGAATTTAAGGATTTTGTTGGTATGCTACTTTTACCCACCTACCAATATGATCTTAACACATTGAAGTTGAACAAATGGTTCAAGAAATTATGGATTGAAGAACTTGAAAATTGTATTACTGTTCCTTCAACCAACTTTTTGACCAGATGGCAAAAGGGCAGAGTATTTTGGAGTTTTGTAGTTGACGGGAAGATTAAGATTGAGCCTGTTAAAAATATTAATGATACAATTACTGAAAGTCCCAAGCCGCATGACCCTAAGGGTATTCTTGCGCCTTGTGAATTCTGTCAAGAGAGTCGGAACGATAATCTTGAGCATTCAAGATTGCACAATTTGAAATTGAGTAATCCGGAAGCTACAAATGAATCCATTAATTATCCATTGTGTAGCTATTGCTTGATAAAGATCAGGAACCTTTGTGATTTCTTTGCAAAATTAAGGTTAATTAATAAGAATTTCTATAAACTTGATTCCAATAGCCATGGTAATGAGTATAAGCTCATGAAGATTTATGTTAATTTGTGTTTGATTAGATGTAAGAACTTTTGGAGTAAGATTGGCTATTGGGATAATGTTAATGAAATCAATCAGATTAATGTTGATGAAATTAACCTTGAGGATTTTAAGTTATTGGTGGCTAACGATGATATTTCTATTCACTCTATAGAAGCAGTCAAATCTGTAAAGTCAGTAAAATCACTCCATGAATTGGCAACTGTACTGGGGGCCGAACAAGCAACTGTGGAAGAGACTTTACCAAGGACTGTGGAAGAGACTCCAGAAACTGTAGAAACAACCGTAAAAGAGAACGTAGAAGGAACCACAACAGACACTGTACCAGAAACGGTACCAGAAACGAAATTGAGAACTGTTCCGGACGCTGTTGACACTTCGAAGTCTGCTGAAACTACGAACACTTCCGAACCAATCGCTGATTCAACGACTTCTGACTCCACAATAATATCCGAACCCACGAAAAAGAAAAATAAGAAAAAGAGTAAGAAGAAATCAAAAGTCTCTGATCTCATCAACGACATCGAAGACCCGGCAGTAGAGTCAGTGCCCGAACAAACAAAGCAATCACAACAACCAATTGAACAAGAGCCTCCGATCGAACAAGGAGCTGCAGCTGAGCAACCTCCTGTTGAAACTCGTAAATCGAGTGATGAGGAATTTGCTGACTCCGTTGACCTAGAATCACCCAACCTCACCCGTAAAAATTCAAAATCCCAACATTTTACAAAAAAAATGAATGAAGGACTCGATGATACCTTAAAATTACTCGAAGAGAGTATTGATGAGAGTACCTAAATATAAATATCAGTAATACATTCTTCAAAACTTGAACACTTTTCACTTCTTGCATTAGTATACCTCTACGCGTCGCGCTTTCTTTGTCGGTGAGAAACGAAAATTGAATTGTAGTTTGACACTGCTTCAAATATTAAGACCCTACACATAGCACCTAAATTTCAGTGATACCCTATCCACTTCAACCCAACTGTACACATATCACTAAATACATCAAAAATTTTCCTTCTTGATTATAATTGGGTAATTTTAATTCCGTGTGTAACCCTCGCCTGATCAATAGATTTGATCCCGGAAAGACCTTTTTTTTATTATCCAAATACTTATATTCATCTAACTAGCTCTCCATTAGTTCAACATAATTGCCACCATCTGGGTCTGAATATGAGAAAAAAGGATTCCCACTTAAACCCGCTGTTGGATGAAGAGCTAAAAAACTCTAGGGCCTATAGCTCTTACAAATCCACCAGCACAAATAATACGCTAAACAGAGCTTCTTCTGGTTCCATATTCAGTTTACGGAGAAACAGAGATAAAGATAAAGATAAAGACAAGGATAGAGATAAAGATAGTGAATTGTCATCAGTGGATTCAGGTAGTATTTTAAGTGGAGGCCTGGGGAATGGCGGGAAAAGAAACGCTTCTATTAGTTCATCCAGTATTGTACCGAGCCCACAAATCACTAGTTCTACCCATAACAGACATGCATCATCTTACTCCATATCTACTGCTCCGTCTAACCCATACGATACTAAGACTTCCAGATCAACTTCTTTTGCAAATAACGCTTCATATAATCCTCGTCTGAGTATTAGTTCTACCATTCATCCTAGTACTAGTACAAATACCCATGCCAGTAATACGTACAATGGAGGTTCAAATTTATCGAGAAAGAGTACCACTACATCAATTATCTCAAAGCCTTCATTGTCATTATCCAATGATACGCTAACATCAGAACTTAATGGACTTTTAACAGAAAAACCGACTTCTCATTTGGAGATTGAACGAAGATTCAAAGAGTTGATGGAGAAGCGAGACTTCAAGTCATTGCCACCCCAGGCAAGACAAGAAATGATCAATTATCACCCAGATAAGAAATGGATGTTGATCTATCAAGACGTTTTAACAGAGCAAAAGAAGCAAGAAAGAGTTCAAAAAGTTGGTGGAGGTGCTGAACCAGAATTCTATATCAGACAGATTTTGAGCAAGACCATCACTACGGATCAATTGAAAATGTTGTGGGTATCGTTAAGGACAGAGCCTATTGATTGGGTTCGGAGATTTTTATTTGATTGTCAAGGTGATACCATATTATCTTCATATTTGATAAAGATTCAAGATGCCATCAATCTGCGTGAGTTTAATGACGTTGATGATGATCTTTTTGAAAAAGAATCAAATACACTTTTGGCCTTGAGATCTATCATGAATCAAAAATTAGGTGCCGAAAGGGTCAAAACTGATACCAATTCATATGTCAACGCAGCAACAGGCTCTTTGTTGAGTCCTCGGATTCTAACAAGAAAGATCGCAGCCGAAGCTTTAACGTTTATGGTTGCGTATTGTTGTAAAGAGGGAGATGATGCTCCAGGAAAGTATCACGTAATTTTAAGAGCATTGGATAATATCAGCAACAAACCGTACTTTGAATTCGATGGTATATCACATTCCAATTCCAAAGGATCTGTCAATATCAGTGGAAACAGTGTTGGTAAACACAATCTTGTTAGAAGGCCACCAGTGAAAGATGCATATAAAAGATTTGAGCTTTGGATTCGCTTTGTGGAAAAGACAATTAATGGCAGAGGCAAGTATTTGAATTCTCTAGTGGGTGCTAGTGACGAATTGAAATTTGCACACGCCGGTAATAATACTAATAGTGAAAACCACTTATTAGAATACTGCCTTACCACCATGTTATTGATTAACACTATTCTTGTTCATGGAACCGATTTAAGGGTACGAGTTCATATAAGAGCACAGTTCGTAGCTGCCGGGTTGAATACATTGATGGAGAACTTTAGATCATTTAATTACGAAAATTTGAATCAACAATGTAACTTGTATATGGAATATGCTGAAAAGGACACTAATGAATTGAAAGGATCCAACCGTGTGGATGAAAACGTGGATTTCAATAATCCCGTTGATTTGATTAGATCTTTATGGAATAATGTCAAGGATACTGAAGGTCAAGGTTTCTTTATTAGTGCATTACAACATTTATACTTGAATCAAGTTGAAAAGAAAGATGATTCGGAAGAACTTACCAGAAGTTTGAGATTATTGGATGGTTTAGTGCAAAACGTGACTTTGGCTCATACTTCTGATGGTGAGTCTGCCATGGGGATAGCCATCAATAGATTGTATTCTAGTTTGAGCACTGATGAGATGTATAGAAAGGCTATAAATGAGGCCAAAGTCTTCAAAAAGATCGCTGAAGAAGCCACTGCTGAAAGGGACGATATGTCCAGACAATTGTCATTGGGAGCTGATGGTTTGATCACCAATTTGACCAATGAAGTTAAAGAACATGAGGCTGTATTGATGAGAACAAGAAGGCTCAATGAAGAATTGACTCAAGATTTGGAAGAATTGAAACGTAAACACCTTGTTGAAAAGCAAGAGCAAGAATTGGAGATGAGAGAGTTGTTAATCATGTTGAACAGCAATGCACAATTTGAGTCTAGAAGAGGAGATGGAAAGACCACAGTACTGATACAAACAACCAATAGAAATTTGATTGAAAAGCTTCAAAAACAAATTCATAGAAAGAAAGCTGAAAACAAACTCGATAACAAGACTTTGGGAACACAAGTTGAACCAAGTTCTAGATTAAGAGCTTTGAGAGTTCAAATGGCTGATATTGAAAACATGGCCAGGGAATTAGAAATGACAGAATTTGAAAGTTACGTAGATCCCGATCAAAAGCCTGCACCTGCTGAAGAGGAAATTGCAACCCCTGCTGAAGAGGAAATTGACACACCTGCTCAAATTTCTGATTATGAAAGTAGTTCCGAATCTGAACCTGAATCACCTCAAGTATCTGAACCTGTCATAATCATACCAAAAGGTCCACCTAGAGCTGCAAAGGAAGATGATCTTGAAAAGTTGGATAATCTTCGTAAGAAATTATCTTCTTTGCAAAATGAATCTAATGATATTATGAAGTTTAATAGCTCTGCAATGTTTTCTAGACAAAAGTATTTGGCAATGGAAAGGTTGAAAGAATTGGAATCCAACTTCAAAGATTTCAATATCGATTTTAGTATAGATGAAGATGATGAAAATGGTTATGTGGAAACGGAAATGGTTGATCCGTCCATCAAATCTAAGATTCAAGAAGAACTTGATGAAGTCCAAAAACTAAGGGCAACATTAGAAGCAAAGTTGAGATCAATGAACAAAGAAACCCACAGGGAGTCCAGTGAAAAGAGGAAAAGTAAGAGATTGTTAAATAAAGATGATCTTCTCAATAAATTGGAATCCAAGTACGCCACTGGTAAAGTTGTTTCTCAAGTGGATGACGGCGATGTTGTCAAGTCTTCGACTGGTACTAACTATAAAAACAATAGAAAGAATATTGTTGCTGGAATGGATCCGAAGTTTTTGAATGAGTTGAGTCTGAAGGTCAACAAAACAGCTGCGATTGATGATAGTAGCAGCGATGATAAATTCGAGGATGCTAAAGATACTCCCCTGTCTGAGAAGGTTATGTCTGATGAAAAGAAATTGGGCGCTCCACCACCTCCTCCGCCCCCTCCTCCTCCACCACTTCCACCTTCTTTGGGAGGAAGCGCCCCTCCGCCTCCTCCACCACCACCGCCTCCGTTACCTTCTGGAATGGGTGGTCCACCTCCACCACCACCACCACCTCCACCTCCATTTCCTTCTGGTAAATCCACAGTTACTAGAAAACCTGAACCTGTGAAAGAGCTAACTCCACTTTCTCCATTCGACAACTACCCAAGACCAAAGAAAAAGATGAAACAATTACACTGGGAAAAATTCGATGATGTTTCATCTACTGACTTCTGGAAAGAAAGTCAAACTCATACGCTTGCTTCAGATTTGTTGTCGAAGGGTGTGTTTGATGAAATTGAATTGATCTTCGCTGCAAAGGAAATCAAGAAAATTGCCACAAAAAAGAAGGATGAAATTGACAAGATCACATTTTTGTCAAGGGACATTTCTCAGCAATTTGGTATTAATCTTCACTCCTTTAACAGCTATTCTGATGATGAGACCATTTCTAAGATCTTGAGATGCGACAAAGATGTTATGAGTAACATAGCGGTTCTTGAATTCTTCGGCAAAGAAGAAGTTGTTGAGGTATCAAATAATCTTGCAAGAAATTTGGAACCTTATTCAAGTGATTTCAAATCTGGCGAACCAACCAAACCTGAAAAGGATCCGAATGAATTGCAAAGAGCTGATAGGGTGTACTTGGAATTGATGTATAACTTGCAACATTACTGGAAATCTAGAACTAGAGCTCTCAGGTTAATTTGCTCTTATGAGAAAGATTACGAAGACCTTACCCACAAATTGAGAACCATTGATGACGCTGTCGACTCTATTAAGCTGTCCCAGCACTTGAAGGGTGTATTTGAAATCATTTTAACTGTGGGTAACTATATGAATGACTCCACCAAACAGGCACAGGGTTTCAAATTAAGCTCTTTACAAAGATTGAGCTTCATGAAAGATGACAAGAACAGTATGACTTTCTTACACTATGTTGAAAAGATTATCAGAACTCAATACCCCGAACTCCTTGGTTTCATTGATGAATTGAGCAAATGTATTCAAATTGCCAAATTTTCTATTGAAGGTATTCAAGCAGATTGTAAAGAATACGTGGACTCGATCAAAAATGTTCAAAGCTCTATAGATGTTGGTAATTTAAGTGATAGCTCGAAATTCCATCCACAAGATAGAATTTTGAAGGTTGTCATTCCTGCGTTACCAAAGGCCAAGAGAAAGAGTGAATTGTTAAACGATCTGTCTTATTATACTTTCAAGGAGTTTGATAAGTTGATGAGATATTTTGGTGAAGACCCAAGTGATTCATTCGTAAGGAACTCTTTTGTTGCCAAGTTTGCTAGTTTCATTACAGATTTCAAGAGAGCACAAACTGAAAACCTTAAGCGTGAAGAAGAATTAAGATTATATGAACAAAGAAAGAAGCTTCTCGAGGCTCAACAAAAGAAAATGCCAACAAAACCTCAAGAGGAGGAAGGTGATGACAATGATGTTATGGACTCTCTTTTAGAGAAATTGAAAGCTGCTGGTCCTTCCAAGGGAGAACCATCTTCGGCCAGAAAGAGAGCTCTCATGAGGAAGCACCTTCTTGATAGCAACAAAAAGAGCCTCTCAAAGTCAGAAACAGAATCTGAACTTCTGTCGCCTACCCCCTCAAGTGTCACTACCGAGTCCAATTTTGAAACTTCAGAAGAAAGTCACGAATCTAACTTGGAGGCTAATGGTAATGATGATGTTATAGGAAGCAGAGCAAGAAATTTATTACATGAGCTTAGAGGAGCGGGAGATTCTGAGAATTCTTTGAGGCAATCGGCTGCTTCAAAATATAGACAAGAAAGGTTAAAGAAAAGAACCATGACTGATGAGGACAGTCAGCTGAATTTGGCTTCAAAAGAAGGTAGTCCAACTTCTTCTCCAACGCCTGAAAGCCATAATTAATTTGGCATTATTAGCATATTAACGCATTCTTATAAATATTTAGTTCTACTATAGTAAAATAAATTACTTATTTATAAAGTGATATACGAATGACATGTCTTTGATATTTCCAGGAGGTCGTAATCGATTAACTCTTTCTTATTTTCTTTGTTACGGAAATATGGTTTATTGATGGATTTTAGTCCTTTGCCCGTAACTTTACCATTAAATGCTACGTCCCATCTATCTGTAGAGAATTGCATTTCGCCGTTCTCATCAGGTCTCATAGGCATATTTTTTTGCAATGATAAGTGTTCTTCGCTATCTGGTTCGATTTCTTTAAATGCAGTTACTTCACCATCTACAGTAATGGCCAAGATGCTCAAGCTATTGTTAGCATGCCAAAGTGGATTAATATCACCAGTCACGACACGAGGTACTCCTGAAATTTTGAATCCTGTTACGGGCAATAAATTCTGGTTCAGGTTTTCCATTATCGTCACGCTGGAGTGCACTTTATCTGCAACAACGACTTTCGAATTCATAACAGCATGATTCACTATAGATTTTGGAACAGGGTCCCTTGATAAGAGCAGTAATCTTGCCTCGCTTTCGGCATTGAAAGAGAATTGGTAAACAGAATCTAATTTTGAAGTTATAGTTATAATACTCTGATTAACGGTGATTGAAGTGATTTCACTTGTTAATGTTATCAAAGAATCCACAGGATTCAATCGTTTTTCATCACGATTATATGAAGTGCAATGTAAGGTTCTCCCACTGGAAAAAATAATATGTGTATCTACCTGGTCAACGTTGTTGACTGGGTAAGCATGATCAAAAGAATTCAACTGGGTGACTTTCACCATTGGCTTATTGTCTTCGGTGTCAGTCGTCTTTATAACATCGATAATTTTGAATACACCTCTACCCTCGATCGTCGAACATCCGATAAGAATCTTGTTGGATTTTTTACCAAGACTTTCGAAGGACCAGACCTTACAACAGAGAGGGGTCTCATCATCTTCAAACATCAGATCACCGGTTTGATACTTCTTGCCCCTATAATTATATTCGGTGTGAGCAAGTAATCTGTAGGTCTTCCTATCCACATATCTCAATCTTGCAACTCTTTCCTTTGCCGATGATATCACTGCAAAGAGAGAAAGCGATGGAATATAGGTAAACTTCTTTGCCGAATCCCCTAAACTGATTTGGCGAATTCGAGCATTTTTTGTGAAAGATACACTGGCAAAGGACAACCCTTCGTCTCTCACTTGTAGTATGCGTAAATGACCATCCTTCATTACAGGAAATGGAAGAACACATTTCAAAGGCTTATCGTTCTTCTCTTCATAGAAAACGGGCTCTGGGTAAGCAGGTCTAGAGGCGCTAAGGATCCAGATCGAACCTGATACGATTGAAATTGTTTCGTTGGGAATCATAAATTCCAATTGCACACTGGTGTTACTTAATTTGATACAACGTTCAAACTTAAGAAAACTTTTCACTGATTCTTGATCAATTGTTTCTTCCATTGTGAAATATAACAAGTGGCCATCTTTTGTTCCTAAGAGAAGCCCAGCTTCCCAAACTATAACACTATGTGGTACCAATACTGCATCTTCTACCGGTAAACTATTTAATTGTTCGAATTCAGTTAAGTTTACCTCAAAAACTAATTGCAACGTATCCAGGATCTTAAGTATTCGAAGTGTTTCCCCAAAGCCTCCAATGACAGCATATAATTGATCATTTCTCTCAAAGAATTTTATTATAGATACTTGAAAATTGACCTTTGTTGATTGAAGTGGGACAAGATTACTAGATTCTTCGTCTGCAGAGTATTGAAGTTCTAATAGTTCAATTACGTGGCTGCCGTCATCATAGTATACATAAATTATTGTGCTCTCGTATATATCTGCACAAATGATTGAGCTGTGTCCCATACTCTTGCTTTCAAGGATTTTATCTAATGATGTCATGATAATTGATCCTGACGTTATTTGAATAGCAACTTCTTCTGAGACCATGGACATTTTTATGGTAGGTTGGTCAATAATCAACGATGCGTCGTTGACTTCAATGAGTTCTTCTTCACCTTCTTCGTTTACTTGATTTTCTAATAGGATAGTTTCAAAAGGAAGGCTGCATACTATGAAGCTTGTACCTTGTATTTCGAGTGATTGCAAACTTTCGGCTTTTCTTAAAGTTTGGTAATAGTCGCTTGTCCTGGTTAAAGAAAATCCGTAGTGTAATTGAGACAAACGGGCTCTCTTACCGATTCCAGAAAGACACCATAGCTCCTTTCTTGAGTTTTGGACTGTATTTTTGGACTTGAATGCATCAATAATCTGTATGTCCAATATGGGTGCCCAATTTTTATAATTATAAAGAAGTAAGGACAGACTGTAAGGGATACTTTGATCTGCTTGGTCCGGTAGAAGCAGGTCAATTAGTAATTTTCTATTCAATCCAACACTGCTTCCATAGATAAGCTCAAATCCACCATCTGTAGACTCTAAAGAGAACACTGATATAGGATCGGATATTCTAACAATTGGTTTGATAGTAGCTATAGATCCACCATCAATTATTACTGAATATATGACTCCATTTGCGGTAGATATGAGTACCTCGTCAGCCATCAGATGGTCATACGATGATATTCTTGATTCTGGATAGTAAAAATTGGTTGGGAATGCTCCATCAAATTCCCGTCTATTAAAATTATACTGAGCTGATGTTATATCGTGAATAGTTACAATAAAAAATTCATCCTCTTTCACAAACAAAAAACTCCCATTATTGCTCAAAGGTACGATGAATATTGGAACGGTGAAAGAATTGTTTAAGGGTAAACTAGATATGGTCAAGTTTTTATGCAAGGGCTCGGAGGAACTCCAACCATAAATATTCAAATTCAATCTGTTATCGACCGACAACATCAATGTAAGAAACATTACATGGTTATCGATGACGTTGCCTCTTATTGGTCTAGCGAAGCACGAATGAAGTATTGTCCCATTAACATGAACAGTCACGTGTTTTTGTAAGAAAATACCATCTTCTGTGTGGTCACAATTAAACACTCTAAAAGAGCCACATGATGATGTAGAAATCACTGATAATCCAGAGCATTGAGCAGACAATGTATGACCAGAGGAAAAGATTGAAGGCATCAGAAGGTGACTTGAAGTATCCCACCATTGCACTGCAAATGGTTTAAATGTCATTTTTTCGTTTTTAAAATCCAAGGAACTATAGTATTCGGTGTCCGCAAATGAATAAGGGACATAAAAGATCTTTATGAGTAAGATAAATCCTGATTTTAAAGATACTAATAGAGAATCTTCTTCTCGGACACTATCACTTCTAATTCCTCGTATTAAACAAGATGATCGAACAGCACTATTGAATGGGAATACTTTATTTTTTATGATCAAAGAAGAATTTCTTACAATCACTTGGATCTTTAATAATTTTGATTTTTCTTCAGAGGGAGAACCTCCAGTAAGTTTTTCCTGTTCCCCTTCAAAAAGCATCTCGTCATCGCTGAAAACTCCGAACTGTGAGTCCTCCTCCTGTAAAGCGAGGTACTGTAAGTCATCATCTTGAAGTGAAAGATTTTTGATATTTTGGATTCTCTTATGTACTGAAACATAAAACTGGGGAAATATATTATTGAAAATAGGTGAATGAAGTAGTGTTTTTTTGGCATGTGCGGCAGGGATAGCTTTTGGGGTATCACCCCAGCTATCCAAATGTATGTTAGGATACTCCACGCTATCTATATCCATTAGTCAATTGTAAGAGCAGAATTTAAAACTTGACTCAATAATTGTCTTTATCAAATAAAGTCGGACTGCGACAAAGTCGGGCTGCAAAATATTTTTATTATGATTATTGAGAAAGATTGAAGAAAAGCTTCTCTTGATTTACGCGAGTTGCAAAAAGTCTATCAACCATGAGCGTAAGAATGTATAGTGCCAATGGGATATTGGCGATAATTGTAATTTCAGGGTTTATTGTTGGAACAGAGCACTCTTCCTTGAGTGCATTCCTCTCTACACCCGAGTTCACGGATTATTATGGTGTTTTATTAAAACGAGAGCTGGCAATTCTTGCAGCCAGTAACGCGATTGGAGCCGTTTGTAAGTCTTCCCTTAGCTTTCTCAATCAAGCCTATACTAACTCTCATAAGTAGGTAGTGTTATATTTGGATCCTTTTGTGACAAATTCGGATGCGTTTGGAGTTTCCAAATTTCAAATGTCTTTTGGATAACTGGATCTATCATTGCAGTGTTTCTGGAATATGTTGTATTATTAGTGTTAGCAAGAGTCACTAAAGGTTTGGCTATAGGCTTCATCACTTGCTTAATTCCTGTCTATGTTTCTGAAATATTCCCCATTAAAAGGAGGGGCTCCTCAATGTCTGTATTTCAAATCAGTATTATGCTAGGTACAATTTTTATGTACTTCACAGGCCACGCTCTTGATACGTACATTGATGGAGCTGGTGGTGTATCTTTTAAAATCGCTTGGGGGTTTGAATCAGCGCCGGCTTTATTGTTATTAATTCTTACTTTTCTGTTACCAGAATCTCCTAAATGGCTAGCTTCTAAAAAAAAATGGAAAGACGCAGCTAAATCTTTAGACAGAGTAAGAACCATAAAGAGAAGTTCTGTGGGAGGTACTGATAAGGTATATGTTACTGGAGTTTATGCCAAATCCGGTGAACTGATTGTTTTCTGTAATTACTCTGATTTATTCAAAGGTGACACTTGGAAAAGTACTCGAGTAGGAATGGCTTTACACTTGATGATTCAGCTTACTTGTGTTAATGTAATGATGTATTTCTTTACGTATATTTGTGATATGTGTGGATTAGAAGGTAAAATTAGAATCATTTTTGTATCTGCTCAGTATATACTTTATGGGATACTGACCTTGATTCCTGTACTTCTCCTTGATGATGCCAGAAGAGTTGATCATCTTATCTATGGTATGTTAGTAATCTGCGGAGTTTATGTTGCTGTATTTGTATTGATGTTACTTAGCTCGGGTGATATATATATATTGGAAACTGACTCTCCATTTGATTGGAGTATTCAAGGACCGCCAGCTTCAGCCATTCTAGCAGTATTCTTGTTTTTGACGTCTGTATATGCATCTACTATTACCTCCGTTAGTTGGTTATATACCGGAGAAATCTTTAGTGATCAAGCAAGAGCAAAAGGAACATCTGTTTGTATGTGTTTAGCCTGGATTGTGCATGCTTGCATGACATTGATTATGCCTCTTGCTTTTGAATTTCTTAGATACTACGCTTTTCTAGGATTAGCTTCTTTTTGCTTTTTGGGAGCTGTTGTATTCATGTTCTTTCCAGAGACCAAATATACTCATATGCAACATGAAGAGCTCAAAACAGCATTAACAACAGGTGTAATAAATACAGGCAACAATACTGCTATTGATCCTCCTCAATCCATTATACAAGAGAACAGTGAGCGGAAACTTGAAGATAATAAATTTGAAGTAGAAGAATCCCAAGCCATCAAGACAAAAAACTACAAGGAAATCCCTGACCCTAGAATAAGTCCAGATTTTGATAAAATTTCTCTTGGCTCAAGTGATGCGCTGTCAGATCACAGATACGAACCAACAGTTCCAGAAGAAGATCGCTCACTAGAAGATATCATTGAGGAGTATACACAAGATGATGACGAGGATGATGATGGTAATGGTGATAATGGTGATGACGATGACGAGGATAATGACGAGGTCAATGAAAGTGATGACGCTTATGAAGAAAAATCTGGTCACGCAGAGCGTACCAGTGGTCTCAGTCATTCAGAAGAGTCCTTCTTCTCTGGTGATTGGAACGATCATAAATCTCATGAACGTAAAACCCCATTTGATGATTCATCTAGCGAACTCGATTTGGGTGCAAAATACGATTGGGGTTTAACGAACAACAGTGATGTGGCATCTAGTTTATCTGATAGCTGGAGCGCTTCTGGTACCAAACTCGTCACCGCTAAGAAAGTGCAGGCCACTGAGTTTTTGGGCTTTGACCCCTTAAGAATGGCACCTAAGAAATTGGTAGGTGAATTGAACCCTCAAAAGAAGAGAAATAAGAATTCGCAGTGATTTAATTTCAATAGTATTTAGTTATGTCAAACAAATATACCAGCTTATCTAAGGACGACCAAAATGTGAGTAGAGTATTCCACGAGTATATAAGTACTTACTAACCTTGTTTAGACCTCATTGATCGACCATGATCTTATAGAAACCGATGAGCCAGCACCATCAATTCCCCAACCTCAACCTCAACCTCAAGCAGCACCTCAAGTTTTGAGACCTCAAATACCCCTTGAACCAGGTAAGAGTCACATGTTTCAAATGAACTTCTATAGGAGGTACTTTGATTTGAATACCGAAGATTTTGGAGTAAAGATCAAACAAGCATTGAACCCACTTAACAAATCGTCATCTCCAGCTCACGATGAATCGGATGATGAAGTTACTGAATTATACGGATTCATCTGGATTACTGGAACATTGATCTTCTTGATGTTTGTCAGTTCCACTGGATCTAATTTATTATCACAATGGCTCAATTCTTCAAAATCCAAGTACGAATACGACTTCGACCTTTTAACTCTTTCCATCACTTTATTCTATGGTTATAATCTTTTAATCCCATTTTTGTTGTACGCTGGTACCACCTGGTTGTTGAAGTTCCCGGTCACTCTTTCTTTAACAAAGTCGGTATCAATTTATGGGTACACCAATATATTGTGGCTCCCTATAACGGTAGTCAATGTTTTCATAGTTTTATTGATTAACAAAGAGAGTCACAACACAATCTTGAATGTTTTGGAGTGGATCATAGTGTTACTCAGTGGATTTGTGACTGGGTTAAGCAATTTGAGCAAAATCAGTCCTGTTCTTGAAAGGAATTCTCTTCAGCTCTATGAAAATGACGCTGAAAAGTCAAAGAAGTTACACTTGACACTTTTAGGTTTGCTAGCATTGGCCCATATTATTTTCACGATTGTGGTGAAGATTAGCTTTTTTGGTGTATCTGTATAGATTAATGTGAAAATTTTCTAGACTTTGTTTAATATTTATACAACTCTTAAGCTAAGCGTGAATTTTGCAACCAACAATTACAAATTGTATCAAAAAAAAAAAAAATAAGTGTATATGTAAGTCGGTACAGAAAAGGAAAAAAATTAAGTTCTTGAAGCGTCCTTTCATCTCTGTAGTTGTCTCATCCTTGTTACCGTCCAGAATCTTAAAGCTTACCTCAAACCCTATTCACTTCATACACCAAATCCTTTAGGGTCGTGCACCTTCCATTCTCATTACTATTTGAGTGAAAATTTTTCGAAATTAATTATTCTAATTTAACTACTCGAATTTTGAGACCAATATAAGATACTATTAAATAAAGCGTATGTAAAACAACTAATGTGTAATAGCCATTGCTATGATTATTTGCTTTTTACCAATTGTTCCAACTGAATTATCCGGGTTGACAAATGCATTATCGTTAAGTTTCAGCCTTGTATGAGCTTTTTAGGTTTTTACACCATCAATTTTGATTTAATACTAACAGTTTAAAAGGTATGTGAGTCATAAGTCTTTCTAATGATTAAACCTGTCGACCGGGCGGACATATTTCGTCCTATCCCTCTTTGTACAATATGGGAGGAGTCGCAGCTCTGTGTACAAAATTTTGAGCTGTTGATGGGAAGAAGTTGATGAAAGGTCGTTTGATGATAGAAACTCAGCTCTGTAATAAACTTTACTAACATATAAAGAAATTCGATACTGTTTTATAATGGTTTCAAACTTCGTAATTACTGATAGTTGATGAATTTATATGATGATCTTTTTATATTCACACTGTACGAGGAGCTTACGCTTCCCTGACTACAAAACAAAAAATACTGATTTAATGACTCTGATGAATTCTTCAACTACATTGTAGCACTAATTAGTGATGATAAATTGAATGATGCCAGACTTTCTCTTTACCAATTGTTAGATTGAACAAATGACTGAGTATAATCAGTTGAACAATAAGTTCAATTCCCTTTTTCTATGTCTCCAGTTAACGATCTTGTAATATCATTATGTAGTAGTTCTTAACTAAGATCCAAAGCTTTTTCTTATCATCTAATCGTCACTATTCTCTTTTACCGTCTCAGCTGATTCTTTGACTCTCGATGAGCTGCTTCCGCGCATATATGCTGATTTAGGCTTCAAGATTTTTCAACCGTTTAGCACCTTTATCAGACCATGTTTCGATGTAGACGAGGGAGGATATTAATATTTATATCGGGTCTCTCACCAGGAGAGCGGCACATATCATATTTTCCCAAAATACTACCGAATTGCTCTCCCAAACACCCCAATTTGCATTATTTTAGACAATTTTCAAGTACATTTGATCTAAGTGTTCTGTCTTCCAAGAAAAGACTACTCCACCTAGACATTTTGGATAATCCTATTAAAGAATTTGTAACCAGTGATCTAGAGTTACGTAAAAGAACACTCCATGCCATTGAAAGTAATGAAATCCTAGAAGAAGACATGAAAGACATTTACACTATTTTCTTAAAGTCATTAGATTTGTGTGTTTTAGCCAAAGATGATCAAAATAGGGCCTTCATACTCGCTTGTGATCTATGGAGAGCTGCATTCTCCAAGTATCCAAAAGTCACAACTGAATTACAAGAGAAGTTCCTCACCCAAAAGGATAGGTTTATAAATTTTATTATGACATTAAGATCTTACACGAGTTACAGAGTTCTAATAGAACCTTTGATAGAAAAAGGTTTACCAAGTTCATGGACTGATACACTAGCAAGTACTATACGTTTTTCTGAAGACAGGTCAGGCAATTTGAAGTTTCACGGGAAGGCTCTTCATACGGCTATGACTAGCACTGATTTTTCTTCACAGGAGAAGAGAAACCTTTTGAAGTGCTTCTTGACTACTGCATTACGATCAACAAAGAAAATCAAAGAAAATACCGTCTTTCATTTTCTCGAATGTCTTTTACATTCTCCAGACTCTCATTGCTTACTTACTGGTTCTAAGTATTTATCTTTCAGAGAAGCACTCGAAGCCTTGTCGATATATCATATGAATTCGAAATCAGTCTTTGAGCTTGACAATCACTTTCAACAACTTGTTGGTAAAAACCCCAGAAAACTCTCCAATTTCCTCACATCCATGATAGCGGCATCAAGCGATATATCACCTTCTGTTACAGTCTTATATTGGGAGTTGAAGAAACAAATCGGCTCTACATATGGAGACGGCTGTACGTCACTCGACTTGACGAACTTAATGAAGGCCCATCTTAATATGAGACAGTATGAAGCTGTTCTAGAGTTGAGCGAAAAATACGGACGTCTATTTCATGAAGATCAAATCGCCATTGTGCTAGAGGCGTGCTCATTTAAGAAGGACTTTAAGTTGCTAAAGAGACATTTTGATCAGTTGAAAAATAAATTTAGTTTACCTAACACCACTGCTTACTCTGTTACGATGAACTCGATTGGTCCTTTGGGTGCAATAAAAGATATCGATAGACTTTTATCAGAAATAAAACGTAAAGGTCTTCAGGTAACCCCTAGCATTATGTCAGCGGTATTGAAGAGTAGATTGGTTTTGAGTGAGTTCGATGAAGCTAAGAATATATTCAAGAGCTATACTAAGGACGTGTTAAATGAGAATTGGGACTGGACAGAATTGTATAACACAATGCTTCAAGGATATGCTTCTCAATCTTCCTTGGGTGAGGTAATCGACTTTTTCCATGTTGTAATTAGAAAGCAGAGTGAAGAAGGCATTATACTTATTGGCGTTCCCTTCGTCTTGAGTTTGGTCAATTTTTTCAAGAATAATTATGCATTGAAACAAATAGAGTATATCCGAGAAAAGTGTGAAGAGTTAGGGCTTTTAAATCAGATCACTTATAGTGCTTTTATACGGGCATATGCTGCGCTATCTCAGCACAGCTTGGCAGAAAGTTTGGCTCAAGAAGGCTATCGTGTTTCCTCCCTTCAATACCAAAACACTTTTCTCATGGCAGCTGAACTCATGAATTACAGAATATGGATTTCACTGGTCAGGGACCAAAACTTGAAAAAGGATCTTTTGAGAAAAACATCAATCATTTTGGCTAGGTGCAAAAAAAGTGCTTACCACAGCAAAAATTCAAGATTCTTATATAACGAAGCCATAAAGACACATTTTTTAACGAATAATCTCAAAGATGCTGAAGAGTATCTAACGCGGTGCGCCAAGGGGAGCTATGCTACTGAAGGGACGTATCTTCCATTTTTGAAATTTTACACATTCAGCAACCCTAGTCCAAAAAGAGTTCTCAAATTATACAAGAGTATGGTGGACACTGGTGTAAATTGCTCTACTAAAAGCTTTAGATATATCATGAGAAGCATCATATTAATGGATCAAGAGAAAGATGATTTCACTGTTTCCAGAGAACTTTTGGAATGGATTTTTGATAGACATCAATTAACCTTACCCGGTGCTGAAGTTGACGATAAACCAAAGCTAGATATTAATGAAAATATAGACGATTTGTGCGCCATCGTCTCTGATTACCTTCACAATACTCCAGGAAGTAAGGAAGATAAACAGTTTTTCGTTAAAAATTTCATAACCCAAATCCAACAAAGAATTAATCCAATCAACAAGGAGCAGCCTGTATTGTTGTACAAACTTATGTTCGATTACCTCGAAACAAAGAATGATCTTCTTGCCCTTAAGATGACTATTAAAAAGTTGATTTCGAAGGTAAATTCTGTAGTCAGCTCTTATTCGAAGGACTATCCTTCTAGTTTTGAACAAGATGTTAAAATAATTCCCCAAGGTTTAAAGATTCATCTTGGGAAGTTGTTTAGTTTGCAACTTAAATTATTGGAAAAGACCAGACCAAGATCGAAAGCTTATCTTCTTTTAGCTAAAAAAGCTGAACAATTACAAATTGAATTCACCCACCCGGAGTATTTCTTACTTTCTAAACGTTTGAGTCAATTTGACAATGACCCAGGAGCTTTACATCGTAAGTTATATATAACGGAAAACTTTCTTGCGCCTCCATTGATAGCTGAAAAACAATTTCTTAAAAAGTTGAAGAAGATCTATCAATTGTTTCTAGTTGAAAAATCCAAAACTACACCTGATCATTTAATGATACGACAGTATAAAATCTTGAACGCTTACTATGGGATTTATAACTTACATCAATTAAAGCGACTGCTAAGGAAAACGCAGAATATTAACTACGAAATTCGGATCAGGTTGAATGAGCTACATGAAAAATTTCCTGACATGGGTGACTATGATCTCAAGTATGTTTTTACTAGACCCTATAAATTTTTTTCCCCACAAAGACGATTTTCAAAATACCAAAACATTCATGTGGTTCATGCGTTCGGATTGTTTCCTAGGTTCGTAGAGATGTATCGGGATTCAAAAGAAGAACTCTTTGAAATAGCTCATAAATACCCGCTAACAATGAGCATAGTTCTACTGTGGAATGAAGATAAAGACAGGTATATGAAATTTAAAAAGAATATCGATAAAATCATACCACCTTCAAATAGTGATGAAAAGTGGCATGCAAGTCGAATAAGAGCATATCATGCATTGAGAAGAAGCATGCATTATGGTGTTGTTCAAAATACCAAAAGCTTTATGTAAATAGTTGTATTCTACTTGTATATATTTAAAATAGTAGATAAACGGTAATAAGGTACGTAACAAGGTTACACATTTGGATTCTTCTTCTTCTTACTCTCAGCAAAAGTGAAAGGAACATTAGCAGTAGTTTCTCCGTAAATTAAAGGTCCTACATGGGGTTGAATATTCCATTCTAATTTAAGTTGGGCATCTCTTTCTCTAAAAGAGCTTTCCACATCCCAAACACTATATTTGGCTCTTTGGTTCCTGAGAGCCAAAACGGCATCTTCTTTTGAAGTAATAATCTTATCCCAGTACGTGACTTTATTCGAAGACCCGTTACTTTTACCAGGGTATTCAGCAGTTAAGTATACGAATATTTGTTTGGTATTCCAATTGAACAATTGAGTCATATCGGCATCAAGATCAAATTTTATAATTGAGTTCTCTTTTGGCTTACCATTTTTAGCTCCATATTGGAATGAACTCTTCAACAGACCAGAAGCTTGAACGTTTGCAATATTGGTTGTGTTCAAAAACCAGACATCATTGACGTATAACTGAATGAACGATGAAATCACTACCAATGCAGCTATTATACCAGAACAAGTTATAGCGTGATTGGATATGGTTTGTGCTCTTGTAACTAGATTGAACATGGCTGAAGTGATATTTTCTGTGTTGAGAAATTACTGCGCAGAGAGATATGGAGGCAGAAGTGGTGATACATTATCTTTCTGATGGGAACGATTTTTGGAACAATGTCGGTAGATTTTATACAATTATTGCTTAATATGCACACATCATTGTTCTCCCGAAAATTTGGGATAAAATAGAAATCAGAAGAAGCAAGCAGTTTAGGGAAATAAGTATTTATACAACATTCAGTTCTTCAACTTTTGATTTTTAGTATCCTCAATCTGTACTATGCTCTTTAAAACTTTACTGGTATTTAAATCTTAACACAAAAACTACCACAGGGAACTTCTAACTAATACAAATATATAGATAAACTATATAGAGTCTACACCTCATGAGTTCTCCATCAATACCATTATCAACGAGGAGGTCGCTTGGTCTAGTCGGTTATGGCATATGCTTAACACGCATAACGTCCCCAGTTCGATCCTGGGAGTGATCACTTCTTTTTTGCACTTTTTCAATATATTCCCAGTCAAAATCAAGAGATGTGCTTCACTCAATTTTTAATCGGTTTTCTCGCTCGGCCAACCATATTCTCAAGATTGATAGAATCAAGTCTGATTAGTTGCAGCAGTTTATTCAATCGTAGAACTCATTGATACAAAATGTAAGTAAACAATCATCAATATTTCTCGTGCATGTGTTATTCTCGTTGTCGGGACAACAGTGGCAACGGTTTAAGACTCGTGAGATGACTTCCACACAGGTGAAATTTTTCAACTAGCTATATACTAACAAAGTCTAGATGTCAGCCGAACAAAAAGTCTTAACCACTTCCCAAAACTTATTGAATGATAAGGTATGTTTAATTCGGTAAAAAAGGTTTGGAAGTCAATTTATTGTGTTTGAAAGATTTGAGCATTTTCGAACATCAATTGACACCAAGACCTATACAAATGCTTATAGTCATTTATACTAACATATTTAGTGGGATGTTGTATTATCCAACACTCTTATCAAGACCGGATTGGGTTTCGGAGGAGGTGTTTTAGCTTCCATCTTATTCTTCAGAAGAAGAGCATTCCCAGTTTGGTTAGGTGTTGGTTTCGGATTAGGCAGAGGTTACGCTGAAGGTGATGCTGTTTTCAGAGGAAATTACGGAGTGAGGACTGTCAAGGCTTAATGATGAATGGACAACGGTACAAAATCATTTAATTCAATTAGAATACAATAAAAGCATTAGCTGAGTAGATATTTAAATGCAGATCTATGTATAACTGAATTGTAGATATAGTTCGATTTGGATAGCGATTCGTGAGGGGCGACATCGTTCATTGTTTTGCGAACAATTGACCCTCTTGCTTCCCCTTTTAAGTCTCAACTACTTCATTGTTTATCTCCTCTCCTCTTCTCTCTTCTCAATTTTTCTATCTCACTAAATGGCTAGTATAGACCAAATATTGAAGGGAGACTTGGACCTCTATGAATTCCTACAAGTAGAGCCTACTGCCTCTTCGATCGAAATTAAAAGGAGTTACAGACGAGTAGCATTGCTCTATCACCCTGATAAAAATAAAAGCCCTGATGCCATCAATAAATTCCAGCTCTTATCGGCTGCACATGAGATATTGAGTAATGTTAGTACCAGAAATGACTACGATAAAATAAGGTCTTATAAGAAAGAGAAACAGACCAGAGATGATGAATTGGATGAGCATACTAAACGGTTCAAAGAGGAACTCCTAAAGGCTGAACAGAGGAGTAAGGGTACTTCAGTGTACAATCGTACTTCTAAAGAAGCTGAAGATGAGATGAGAAGAAACAATGAATTGGAAAGGCTTAAAGAGGATGGCCTTCGAAGAAGAAGAGCCATGGAGTTTGAAAAACGTACGGTTTTAGGCAAGAACTCGTACATCTCATACAGAGATATACCTGTTGATCAACTGGTCTACGTAAGTAAGAACACCCCCTCCAAAGTAATAGTGAAGTGGAAACACAGGAGTGAGCTAGAAGGAATGTTTACCATGGATATTCTAAGGGACATAATGCTGCAGTTCGGAAAAATTTGCTTCGTTCAAGAAGTTGAAAACCGACAAGATAAATACCGGGCCGCAATTGTAGAATATGTAAATGCACAATGTGCTAGGAGAGCAGTCGACCACGATTATAGTAAGAGTGCTACACTTTGGGACGGGACACCTTATCGGAAACTTGCCAGTCTCTTGAGAGATTGTAAGTGGTTCGAAGCGCCTACATATGATTTTGGTGAGTATGAAGATATAAAGAACGATCTACTCACCGATAACCCCACACTTGATAGACTTTTGAGTCAACTTATCCAACAGAAAAGTTCCCAATAGTAAAAAATGTCCAAGTCGTATCTGACTCTGTGGAGTTAAAAGCATCCACTAAGCCTTTAAAACTTGTAATGATTTATGACTTTTACCCTCATGGCACACCACAAGTAATAAGTGTCAAAGCTTTTGAATTTCAAAGCTTGTATAGTTCAATGCATGTATATTACTACGCTAATCATCCCTCCAATTCACCCATACTTCATCAGTCCTGAATCTTTGGGTGCACACAGTATCCTCCAACTCAGTCGTTTGACCCATTCTATAACTGAGGAGACCCGCATGTGCAATCATGATTCCATTATCAATACAGAAACGTTCGTCTGTTGCATGAATAGACCCATTTTTCCTTTCGTTTACCATCAACTCCATCATTTCCTGTAGTCTCTTGTTTGCACCTACACCTCCTACAATCAAAACTTGGTTACTTTGAACGTGAGCCATGGCTCTCTCAGTGATTTCCACTAACATCGAAAACAACAGTTCTTGAAGTGAAAAACAGAGGTCTTCTGGGGTTATGAGTTCACCCAGATCTTGGTCAATAAGGTTCTTATTCTTTTTTGGTACAGGTGAGAACAAATCTTTGGCTAATACTTCTACGTATTGAAGGATGCCCGACATTGATAAGTCCATACCTTTGACAGTATAAGGAAGGTCCACTAAATGCCTGCCCTTCTTGGCCATCTGTTCGATATTATAACCAGGGGCAGGATCATTAGATATCTTCAATACTCTTGCAAATCTATCCAAGCAATTTCCAATCGCTATATCTAAGGTTTCCCCAAAAATCCTATACCGTTGTCTCGAGTAAGCGATGATTTGAGTATTACCCCCACTAACATATAAAACCACTGGATTCTGTGCCCCAGTGATATCCCTACCCATTTCTATATGACCCACGCAGTGATTCACACCTACTAATGGTAATTTCCATAATTGAGCCAAAGTTCTGGCGGCAATTACTACGCTCTGTAGAGGTGCACCCATTCCTGGTCCTTGCGTGAAACAAATACAATCTAAATCCAGTCCTTTTATTCCAGCATCTTGTAAAGCCTTTTTAATGATCCTTACAGCCCAATTACGATGATGTCTAGCAGTATCTCTTGGTAAAAAGCCTTCTCCTGGTGGTGTAATATAAGTGTCTCTAACGTTAGAGAGAACGACTGATGGGTTTTGAAGCGTAAGCTGCCCTCGATTATGTTTTATAACTCCAACTCCGAGTTTATTAGCAGACCCTTCAAGTCCTAGGGCGAGATAGTAATCCCTATCTGGACGAATATACGTATCCAAATCAACAGTCATATTCGATGTACTATCGATGCGATTGAATTTGCAGTTTACGATTTACAATTTATGCGATTATTTTGATTATACTGCGACAATAATAAAAACAAACACTTACATAACGGTAATATTACATATATAATACGCCATAATATCCATAATGCCCTCACTTGGATACTTTCTTGATAATATTGATACGTCGTGCAAGAATATCGACAGTCTTGAGTTTAAACCACCCGGAATGTTTACGAATTCAATAGTCAATCATCCAAGTATTACAGAACTTTTAAAAGATGCAAATGAATCGGAAAGTCAAATGTATAAAATTCAGCATCCCATTGATGGCGTAGACGACCCCACTCAAAAACGACTTGTGCGGGTGGACGGTAGAAACTACCATGATGACGAAGATACGTATTCGTATGCTAATGAAGAAATACACAACGGTAGAAGAACTGCAGTTATAGTACCCAAGTTACTTCCCACTAGAAATAATGAGCTGAAGTCCGTACCAGGGAGTAGTGAAGCCGGAAGCTCGCCCACACGTGGTGGTGAAGATGTGACAAAAATCTATAGATCATTGATTGATCTCATTAATAAGTTGCCAGTGGCCGATGAGGAAGTCATAGACTCAGTTAAAAGTATGAGACAAGAATATTCCCAGTTGAATGAAGAGATGATGGGGCTACAGGAGGAGTATGACCGTCATCAAAGCTTACTACGGTCGCATAATGGGGGGCAAGATGAGGCTGATGTTGATAGAGAGTTAAAGAAAGTTGAAGAGGAAGTGGAAGAATTAGAGAGGCAGTTACGAGAAAAGCAACATGAGAGCTAATAGCTAGTGTGTATGATCTAATGAATAGAACAATGAATATTTGCTATATTAGAGACATTGTAGTAAATAAGGTGTAATTCTCAGAGGAACCATCTCATTTCGAAAACCAAGACCTTGCCTAAGGAGGTGTCTTTTCGATCCAACTAATAGGCATCCCATTTTCATTCCTTCTCTACAATAATAAATTAAGTTTGTCTATTAATATACAAGTGATACTTAATTCAAAGAAGTCAAGATATCAGAGTCACCGGCATCCAAAATAGCTAAGGTACCAACTCTGAATAACTTACCACAGACGGTACCTAATTCGTTGTTACCACCTTGGAAGTAGTAGATTTGAATACCAGCCAACATAGCGTAGTATTCTAATTCGGACTTTCTCAAGACTGGGGTGTTACCGGCGATGATGATCAACTTAGCCTTACCAGTTCTTAAAGACTTGACAACGGACTTGTAACCTAAGGTGTACTTACCGGACTTAACAACCAAACCTAACTTGGCGTTGATGTTTTCTTGATTCTTTGGGGCCATCTCTGTGTTTATTACTGCTTACACTCCGGTCTTTGACTGATGTGAAATATAGTTATTTAAAAAGTTTCAATCTTCTCAAATTATTTCCACCATGAGAAATTTTTCACGCACAAAAAAGCAGTCACACAAGTCAGGTGCAGCACTTTTACGTGCCTCCACCCCAAATTTGCACTTTTTTTTTTGTTCGCACGCAACAAAATACTACCGTGAAAAAGTTTGATATTTTACATATTTCAAATTACCTATAGTAAAGAGTATGTTTGAATAATGAATTTATGACCAGATGTACAGTGGATGTGTGTTAATGGAGCGTTATATACGTCATTCAGTATGCTCTTATCCATATGAGAGAAGCAGAAATTCCCTTTTGTACCCCAAATAATCTCCTATTGAATAACGAAATCCCCCAGAGGATTATGCCCGTTCTTTTTTACTCAGATGCCACTAACCAGTTGAACACCTTTAATACATACCTCCATGATATCTGTGACCCTGTTTTCTTTAACAAAGTATACTAACATATTCTAGTGAAGGTTGAAATTGATTCATTTTCAGGTTCTAAGATCTACCCAGGTAGAGGTACCTTGTTTGTCAGAGGTGACTCCAAGATTTTCAGATTCCAATCTTCTAAGTCTGCTTCCCTTTTCCACCAAAGAAAGAACCCAAGAAAGATTGCTTGGACCGTCTTATACAGAAGACACCACAAGAAGGGTATCTCTGAAGAAACTTCCAAGAGAAGAACCAGAAAGACTGTTAAGCACCAAAGACCAATTGTTGGTGCTTCTTTGGACTTGATCCAGCAAAGAAGAAACCAAAAGCCAGCTGAAAGAAAGGCTGCTAGAGAAGAAAGAATTGCTAAGGACAAGGAATCTAAGAAGGTTGCTAAGGCTGCCAGAAAGGCTGAAAAGGCCAAGTCTGCTGCTGCCGGTTCTCAAGCTAGAGTTTCTAAGCAACAACAAAAGGGTGCTTTCCAAAAAGTCCAAGCTACTTCTCGTTAAGAATGTTTATTAATTTAGTGATAAATTCATAAATACATACAATTGTAATTAATAAATATCTGATAAACTGGTTATCTTTTTATATACGCTTATCTAATCATAAATTCTCCTACTATATAGGTTCCTCTTAACTTGCTAAGTACAGTTTTGGTCTTGCCCTGGTATTGATACCCAAAGTAAAATGTCTCTGTTGTGTGGTAATAGATTATTTGTTTGCATTTGTTTAATTTATCATTAACCACTATCAAAACTCCAACATAAAGATTGGAACTAAGGGCTGATATATGATTCCAAGCTTGTTCGACTTTGTTGTGAATGCTGTGGGGTTCTATGAGCTCTTGTCCGACCAAAAAACTGGCTAAATTAAGTAAAATAATTCCTTCTCCATTACCACTGCAAACACAGCTAATATCATACGTTTCATAAGACTTGAACGCTAACCCGGAGCCTACAATACCTGCACAACCGACCCTTCCTGGTAGCTTCAAAAAGTTCCCCCCTGAGGATGCTGCTATGGTGGTTGTGCCTTTTTGAATATGAATTAAGCCAATAGTGTCTTGCACTGGATTATCTGTTTGACCGAATAGTCCCAACTTATATAATTCATACATATCCTTCTGCTTCTGAGGGGTTTCGACGGTACTTTCCTCATCCGGGATCTTGAGCGTATCGTAGACGAATTTCCTCGCTGAATAGTCCAAAACCCTGGGTTTAACAAGTCCTAATTCATTGAGTCTTTTCTCTTTATAAAGTCGATCAATATTATCAAAAAGATCAATGGTACTAGCAATAGGGTATGTGCTATTGATGTTGAAAAGACTGTTATATCGTATAAGCTCATTTTCTTCGTATTGAAGAACGCTGGCATCATTGCTTACATTACCTTGTATATTCAATGATGATCCATACCCACTATTGATGAGGGAGCATCCATCTATTACTTTACAGCCCTCACGTATCGAGTCAATGCCACTCATTTCGTTCTTACTCAAAGCACGCAGTATAACCCTCTTTAAATCATGGTCATTCTTCTCTGAATATTTGCCAGCACCTACATGTATGATAAAAAGTGGGGCCAGTGATGAGAGTTCACTCATTGAATTTTAATTCATAAATTTGGGTGCGAAATAATGTTCCACAAGTTCAAGACTTTGTTTAGCTGAAGTTTAGAGAAAAAACCACCCCAAACAAACATTGCTTTCTACAGTAAAGCATGTCAAGAAGTAAGTATTGATATTAAAAATATATGGACGAGTCCGGAGTCGAACCGGAGACCTTTCCCATGCTAAGGGAACGCGCTACCAACTACGCCACACGCCCAGTTAGAAATGGTCCCTAGCAGGATCGAACTGCTGATCTTGGCGTTATTAGCACCACGCCTTAACCAACTGGGCCAAGGGACCTCTACGTGGGTTATCGAGAACAGTATTTTAACCAGTGAACAGATAAAATGGGTTTATTCTTGCAAACAGTCTGTTTTTCTTACAAAAAAAAAAAGGACATACGGGGTTTCTACATAAGATAAAAGAGTATCATAAATGTGGGTTATGGTAAAAGGGAAGATGAGTCAAAGATTCAATTAAGTTTTGAATGAAATTCTGGTAATTGCCGAAAGTCGATCGTCAAGGAAACTCATGTCGAAAGACATCCTGAGTCAGTACATATTCCATAATTTAGGTGATGGTATTTTAGGGTAATGAACACGGACCATTGGACACAGACCATTGGACACAGACCATTGGCGCTGTTAGTAAGTATTTCTGCGTCGTAAAATTCTTGCTGATGCTAAAAGCTAGTTTCTAAATTTAGCACTACCCAACCCTGCAGGACACAGTAAGAAGTATGCGACTGAAAAATTACTGTTTAGTAAGCATTGGACACAGCGTCGTAGCTTTAAGATTTGCGAGATGAGTAGATTTAAACGATAGTAATTAAGCGTACTTGGCGCGGTCTAAACAATAATCTAATCTAATCTTGCCAAGCAAAAGTACGTGGTCAGCCGTGTCGTGTCCAGAGATAGTTATTGGAGATTCACAATTCAAGTACCAAATCGTACCATCTAACACAGAGCTTTTTTTAGAATTTTCTGATGAATACATTGCTATTTTTTATCCGTTAATCACGTTGTTTCAATATATAATTAGATAAAGAATTACTGCAAATTGTTAAAATCGCGGACCACCTATTTTATTATCTCATCACCACATGTCTCGTTTTAAACTTGTCAACTATTGGGGTTTTGGGATTTATAATGACATTAAAAGCAGACTTCCCTACTATGTAAGTGATTTCACAGATGCCTGGAATTACAGAGTAATCCCTTCTACCACATTTATTTTTTTCACCAATTTACTACCAGCCATTGCCTTCGCTCAAGACATGTTTGATAATACAGATGATACTTATGGCGTCAATGAGGTTCTTATGAGTAGTGCAATAGCTGGTGTTGTATTTGGTCTATTTTCAGGTCAACCACTATGTATAGTTGGTGTTACGGGCCCCATATCCATTTTCTCATATACAGTATACAATATAATGAAACCAAGAGGTACCCCGTATCTTGCATTCATGTGTTGGATTTACTTGTGGTCAATGGTTATGCACTTGTTGATAGCAGTCAGCAATATGATATCTTTCTTGAAAATCATAAGTGAATTTTCATGTGAAGTGTTTGGATTTTTCATTTGTGTGGTTTATATACAAAAAGGTATTCAGATATTGAGCAACCAGTTTGTTGATATAGGAACAGATAGTGGATTTTTATCAGTACTTGTAAGTGTGCTAATGGTCTTTTGCGGTGTTGGAAGTTTTATCTTTGGCTCTCAACTTCATTATTTTAAGCCTTGGATAAGAAAAGTCTTTATGGATTATGGTGTCCCGCTTTCCGTTATATTTTTCACTGGTTTCATTCATTTTGGTAAGTATTTGAGTGGAACTGAAATGGCAAAGCTCCCCGTTTCTTCAAGTTTTGTTCCTACAATAGATGGCACACAAAGACCTCATGGCTGGTTTATTCACTTCTGGCCAAATGAAAATATCGGAGTAGGTGATGTGTTTCTAGCGCTTCCTTTTGCTATATTGCTAACGTTCTTATTCTATTTTGACCACAATGTCAGCTCATTGATGTGCCAGTCTAAAGAATTTCCTTTAACTAAACCTTCGTCGTTTCATTGGGATTTTGCATTATTGGGAATTACCACTGGTATAGCAGGGATTCTTGGAATTCCTGCTCCGAATGGGTTAATCCCTCAAGCCCCATTACATACTTCGTCCTTAGTCGTTCATGATTTGAAGACTGGCCAGGCCAAGTCGGTAGTTGAACAAAGGTTCACTAACACCGTTCAAGGTTTACTTACGTTTGTGATGATGTCTCCACCTTTTCTTGTTGTGTTGGGGCTTATTCCTCAAGCAGTACTATCCGGTTTATTTTTTATAATGGCATTAACCGGATTGCATGGGAATAAAATTACTAATAAGATAAGGTATCTTTTTTTAGACAAAGACTATATTGAGAATGACCCTTCATGTCCTCAAATATTTAAAGAGTTCCATGCATACCCTAACAAGAAATCTTTTTATATCTATTTATTACTTCAGCTTATTGCATCAACTGCAGAAGTTGCTATTACTATGACCAAAGGTGCTGTTGGATTCCCTGGAGTCTTATTATTTTTCGCATTTGCAGCCAAATGGCTATGGCCACACTTAATTCCGAAGGAAGATCTTAAAATTCTTGATAGTGAAGTTGCCGATGAAATTATAATCAAAAACCTCCAAATAGTGGACGAAGTAAAGAAGAGATACCCAGAAGAAAAGCCAGAGGAAAAGGTTAGTAATGATATCGAGATTGGTGAAAGATGTGGAAGCCAAGATTCGCTTCACACCAGAAAAATAAAATAGACGCTGTAAATAGAAGAGATGACAATACTCAGTCGTTACTTTGTTTATTAACAAGATGAACAATTTACTATATATAAGAAAAAATATTAACTCTGTGATGCAAAAAAAAAAAATTCGGACTCTCTCAACTTAATCCAAAATCCATTGTTTTGGATTGCTTTTCACTCTTATTTCAACTTTACTTAAGTCATATTCATCGTTAGTATTTTCGTTTTGGATCTCTATATTAGCACAATTATTAATAGCCGTTATGATAATGGCTTCATAGTTTTCATTTGGATTTGAATTTTTAATCTCGGTTAAGATTTTTTGGACTCTAAAGAAATTTAAGATTTCATTAATACCAATGAATCCAGACTCCTTATTAAATTTCTTCTTTAAGAAAGCATCTTTGATCAAGTTTTCGAATGAGAAGTAGTAGTCGACTTGGTTAGTCAATGCAGAAACAGGATCTTGTTTTGGGGAAATTGGAGGAGGGATACCTACAGCAGATGGGTATGGCTGTTGACCTGGGAAATGTTGGTATGCTTGTGGATGGGCAGCACCGGTGAAGCTGTAAGGGTATGGATAATAGTTGTTAGGTAATGAAGGATGATGGTAAGGTTGTGGAGCAGCAAAAGGCATAAAGTTAGGGTTAAATGATCCATTAGGTAACGAGAAACGGTTGATGTTTCTGTAATTTACCTTATTGTATTGTCTATTATTATAGTGATGACCATTTGAGTTGATGCTACCACTACTGCTACTGTTAACCGAACCATTAGATGACTCGTTCTGTGAAAGACTTTGATCTTCCTTAGAATTATGATCTACTGTGCTAGGAGATTTCGTTTGTGGGGAAGTTTCAGAATCTTGTTCTTGACTTCCTATCGTAAGGTTATCTTTAACATCCTCGGATAATTGTTCAACTTCATTATCTTTACTAATGACATCATCTTCTCTTTTATCAGATTTATTTTTTTTAATTGGAGCTTCAGATTCATTCTTACTTTGGGCTCTGTTACCACCAGCAGTAGTTGGACCATTCTTTTTATTTCTGTTAGTTTTATTGGTATTTTTCTTGTTTTTCTTAGTATTGGATTGATGTCCTCCTTGGTTTCTTGCGTTTGGTAAAATGACTTTAGCATTGATTGGGACCCATTTGTTGGTGATTGGTTTAATAAACTTTTGACCCTTAGCGTTAGATTTTGGACCAGTAGATGCAGGGGTTTGATCAGGGGTTGGCCATTTATATTCATCAACAGCCGAGGAGTTGATGCTGGAAGAGTTACCCCAAACATTAGTGGTTGGAACTGGTGCTGGAGCTAATTTTTTCTCCTTTGGTTTTGGAGTTTGCTCTTTAGTAGGAGTAGCTGAGGGTGATTCAGTAGCATCCAGTGGCTTTTCACCGTTTGATGCGACATCTTTTTGAACATCAGATTCTGAAGCGTCTACATTCCTTGTCTCAGCTTGAGCGAGTGCAGGAGAACTAGCTGTAGTAGCTGAGTTTGAGTTAGCGGTGGAGGTAGGGGTTGAATTTGTGGCTGACCCCGGAGCAGAACCATTGGCGGCAATTTTAGCATAAGAAAATGTCGACATGATAGAAATTGGAGGTGAAATTATACGTAATCAAATAAAGTGTGTAAGATCGATTTGGAGGGAAAGTGATGAGGATTTGGAATTACAGGTGAATAAATAAATATAACAGTGCAAACAATATATGACGGGTAAGGCGCTTACTAATGAACAAATTAAACGTCAAACAAGTCAATCACTTGAAATCCAAATTACTTTAAAATCTATCAGTCGCTAGTAAAAGTAATGAAAATTTTTTTCTTCACACTCGCATTTTAACTAGAGAAAAACAAAAAGCTAAATATTACACAAAGGCAAAATTTTCACTGGTTTCTCGCTGAATCTATTGGATAGCGTTCGGAGCTAAGATTCCCAGGCAAGTTTATGGAAGGTCACAAGGTGGAAGGTGAGAGATTAATAAAGGATTAAAGAATATGATGATTGATGTATTTATTTGTTTATTTATATAGATTTTGTATATTTGATATGTATTGAGAGGGCAAATTGGGGTTTCACTTGTATATATTTGTGAGGGTTATCTTTAAGCTAACTTCATTAGGTTTCTTAATTGAGTAGGGTTATAGTAGACAGAAACGGCACGCGGCGGTAGACGGCACGAGGTGGGGCTCGATACGTTGGCGCGGGTTGGCTGCAAAAGGATTTTTTTAAATAGAAGCACAGTATGGAAGCATTGAGAATGTGTGGCACATTGAGTTTCTGTTGGTGTTTGTAGAAAAGCAATGATCAAAGAGCCTTATCTTGTTGACATCTCATATGTCAACAAGATTTTGGAGCTTCTGGATTCCCAAAGGCTAGAGCATGATCGGGTCAATTAATTCACCTTAAGAAGAATTCGGAGCTATATAACTTTGTAAACGGGTAAGTGGAACATTCACCTCCTATACACGTGAGACCTCTTTATGTGTGTTAACGTCTCACATTTTAAAAGGAGACAGTTGAATGTTGACATATCATTATTTTACGATTAGTTTATTCGTACAAAGTCACGTGCAAGGTTGCAAAATGTAGTGTTGTACTGCTCCTATTCCGAGAGAATTTGGCGACCGAAATGATGACAAGGAGACAAAAATAATCCATAAACTACCCTCTTATTGAACACAAGTTGCTCTGTTACTTGTTCCAGTTATATTTAACCACCATTCAACCGAGAGGATCACTGTACGACCAGCAGATGCGCTATACGATGAAAAGTAAGTTTGTTTAGCATCAATTTCCTCTCAGCTCTCATCCACATACCATCCAGATCTATACATATAAATAAAACCATGCTACTTCAAGTGGCGGATATCAGAAGCCCTAACACACAGAATATTATCATATCTAACTTAATATAGTTTGTCTAGTCTAGTTCCGCTTCTCCAGGTTTCAATTCGCACTGAATAAAATAAACTAATTTGCTACTGCTCCACTTGTTCAGTATCACAGTAACTAAATGTCCGTATTATCTAACCCACTTTACAGACCTCTCTTAGAGGTGGTACGTTCAGCGAGGAACGGGATTGTTTATGGTGGTAAGATTCGGTTTTCCCATGCCCTTGTTATTAATTTATTATATCGATCAGGTCCTCTCAAACCTCGGCTTATCGAAGTATTGAAAGCTACAAAAAATCATGCCGAAGTCTTAGCGGCGTTTGCTATAATTTACAAAGCTGCCTTGGGATTCTTCCTCAATGAACAAGTATTGGGTCCTGGGTCGAAGGGAATGGCTAAATTTCTTGCTGGATGCTTTGGTCTGTGGATAGTTTACAGTCAGCATTTTGGCTATTTCCACCCGGGAATTACCCATCAAATTACTTTATATTGCTTCTCCAGAGTGTTATTGGCAGTTTCAAAGATTTTATTGGACCAGTATTTGAACTGTGTAAATCCAAGTTATAAATTAGCTGGTGGTACAAGTAATAATGCTTTAAATTATCGTACTTTAACTCAAAACCAAAAGAATAAATTGAAGCTGCAATACTACAACAAGTCGTGGAAGTACTTTGCTGTTTTAACATGGGGTCTAGTGATGTTTATATATGATTACCAACCACAGTATTTACAGAGTTCATTGAGACACTCCATGCACTATATATACGATGTGGAGTTGGATAACTGGGGTACGTGGAAGGACTTTTTTGGGTTCTGAGGTTTATAGGAATATACAAGTAGAAGAAATAAGAGGGGATAGTAGATCTAAAAAGGGCAAAAATTTTAGAAGGATTGAAAGCATTTAAGTAGCGGATGAATAAATGTGTTCAGGAGAGGTCTACGCGTTACCTAAATCGAATTAAGCCATACTCGCAATAGCCTCTCGCGGTGGACTTGTCACGTCATGGTGTCGCGCTTACATGACAAACGCTAGTGGTGGTACTGCATCGACGAGCACACGACACCGCGATTAACTTAACACGCTGTTAAAGTATATATTTTTCAAATTATTAATCAAACTAAGAACAGGTACAATGAAGTTTTGGAGATTTTCCGCTATTGCCGCTCTTACTACCGCTGTATTGGCCAGTGGTCCAGCTGATGGTGACGCCGTCGCTGACCCAAATTCCGCCGTTGTCAAATTGTCTGCTGATGACTTCGAAGAATTTGTTGAACTGAATCCTTTGGTTTTGGCAGAATTTTTTGCCCCATGGTGTGGTTACTGTAAGCAATTGGCACCACAATACGTCAATGCTGCTGACTCATTGGAAAAGTCTCACCCTTCCATCAAATTGGCGCAAGTTGACTGTACCGAAAATGAAGACTTATGTAGAAGTTTCGAAATCAGAGGTTACCCAACTTTGAAGGTCTTCAGAGGTAAGGAAAGTGTCGAAGATTACGAAGGTGGAAGAGATGCCGATGCTATCGCAGAATATATGATCAGACAATCTTTGCCTTCCGTTCAAATCGTTGAATCTGTTGAATCATTGTTGACTCTTTTGGGTGAGCAAACCAAGCCATTTGCCATTCAATTATTGGGATCTGAAGACAAAGATAATGAAGCTAACACCACCTTTTCTAAGATTGCTGACAGTATGAGAAAAGAATTATCTTTCATTTCTGTTAAGGGTAAGGACTTGATTGAATCATTATCTTCTAAATACTTTGACTTTGACCCATCTGAATATTTGGAAAAAATTGGTTACATTGTCGTTCACCCTGTTGAAACTCTTGTTATCCCTTTCACCGGTGAAAAATCTACCAAGGAAGCCTTGAGTGAATTCGTTAGAAACGAAATCGTTCCTTACTTTGGTGATATTAACAGAGATACCTACATGACTTACATGGAAAACCCATTGCCACTTGCCTACTACTTCTACAAAACTCCTGAACAAAGAGAAGCCGTCGAAGAAGTCTTTAACAAGTTGGGTAAGGCTCATAGAGGTAAGTTAAACTTTGTTGGTTTAGATGCTTCATTGTACGGCAGACACGCTGAAACCTTGAACATGGACCCAGAAATTGTTCCATTGTTTGCTATTCAAGACAACACCAATGGTAAGAAGTATGGTATTGACCAAACTGCTAATCCAGAAGGTCCAACCGTTGACCAGATTGAAGAGTTTGTCGAAGAATACTTAAGTGGTAAGGCTACTCCAATCATCAAGAGTGAACCATTGCCAACTGAAGAAGAGCAAGCTGCTAGCCCAGTCTTGCAATTGGTTGCCCACAACTACGTAGAAGCCTTGAAGGATACCTCCAAGGACATTTTCGTCGAATACTACGCTCACTGGTGTGGTCACTGTAAGAAGTTGGCTCCAACTTGGGATCAATTAGGTGAATTATACAAGTCCGGTAATAGCGATGTTGTCATCGCTAAGATTGACCATTCCAAGAATGATGTCGAAACTTCCATCCCAATTGAAGGTTACCCAACTATCTTTTTGTACCCAGCCAATGGTGAAGTTGATGAAAAGACTGGTCTCAGACAACCAGTTGTTTACTCCGGTGCTAGAGATTTTGATGCTTTCGTCAATTTCATCAAGGAAAATGGTTCATTAGGTGTTGATGGTAACGAATTCAAGAAGGCTGAAGAAGCTGAAGAAGAAGTCGTTGCTGAAGATGCCGAGCAAAAAGAAATTGATCACGACGAGCTTTAGATAAGTTTTCAAAAGTACATAGTGAATCGAATTCTACATAGTATATTCAGTAAAGTTAATCATAAAAGTTAGGAGGTCCCCAGATTTTTACTAACTTATCATCACCTACAGAACACCATAATTTACCAAAATCTGGGGTCTTACTATTAGGAACATATCCAGTATTCCAACTCACAGAGTTGCATACTTCTGAATGCCCCTTCACGCGTGTAATTAATCTACCAGTGTTAACCTTCCATATATAAATGTCACCATCATCACTCCCACTTAAAGCTAACTCCTCTTGTTCCGTATTAAGATCCAAGTATCCGAGACAAGATCTGATCATATATGAGATTTGGCTATGGCCAACGAGCTTCTTGAGTAAAATTGGTTTACCAGTTTCTAGGATATTCTCTATATCCCAGATTTGTAATTCATCTGGGGCTAAACTCAATAACATCAACTTTCCATTGGAACTTACCACACAGGATGTCAATCTTCCATTTAACGATAATGTTGCCAATTTTTTTGTGACGCTAGCAACGTTTTGTAGATCAGGAATCGTATAAAATACGAGCTGCTTATTATCATTAGCAGTGATAAGTACCTTACCATCAGGGGTGATACACAAATCATTGATTCTATTGAACTTGTTAGAAGACTTTTTGTTCGATTCTATGCTTGAAGAGAGATGTGAAAGATTCTGGTGACTCAAACTGGACCTTGAAAGGCTTCTAGAATTGGCCCTTGAGCTTACTCTAGAGGTACTATCATCCACATCCGGTTCTTGGTCCTCAAATACTGACTCATCATCTTCTTCTTTCATGAAAATATCATCTCCTTCTATAGGGACGTCAGGGTTGCTATAGAAATCATAGAGCTCATATCCATTGATATCGTAAGCCTTCAAAACTTTATCTGGAGATCCAATGATGAATTGAGGCACCGGCGAATTGATAGGTAAAAACTCGCATGACCACGTTCTGATAGAATCACCAAGAACAAAGCAACATTGGAGTTTCACATCATCTCTTTCAGAGGATTCTCCAGACGCTGGTCTTTTGAGCCTAGTAGTTCTGTCCTTGATACCTTTAACTTTCCATATTCTCACTCTTGTATCTAAAGATCCTGTAACAATATATTCTTCATTTCTATCCCATGCACAGTATATGATGGCTCTTCCTGCCGTATTTGCTCTGTATGTACCATTGACGAAAACGCTCTTATCAGTTGTAGCGTCACTCTTCAAAGTTTCGAGAACCTCAAAGTTATTAAGCACATCGTAAATTACCAACATTCCATCTGCAGCTCCTGTGACCAAGAAGCGACCCAGAGGACTGAATCTACTTGCCCAGACCTGACCAGAGTGTGTACTTAACGTATGTAAGAGGGCTATGGGGAATTTTGGCTTGTAGAACGTATCAATGCTGGGATCAACTGGGGGAATAAATTCCTCTTCGAAGTCATCGTTGTTAATCGAGTCCAAAGCCGTGATGGCTCTCGATGGTAAATAGTAAGGTGCCTGCAGCCTATTATTTAACACGTAGCTTTCGATAACTTTGCTCAAAAAATCAGAAGGGATTTGGAAATTCAGATATGGCAAAGAACCCTCGTAGAAATCCTTTAGAAACAATCCTGAAAAGTGGCTCTTTACAAGTACACGTCTAAGTTTTTGCACGAGGTATTCTGTGGAGTTACTTTTGAGGTCCACGGAATTGAAGATAATGTCTTTGTTGAACACCAAGCTTTCAATTTGTATGTCTGTCAACGGCAGCTGCATTACTAATGACAACAATTTTGAAGATTCTTGCTCTCTGGTCAAACAAGAAATAAGATCATGATCGAAAGTTTTAAGTAGCAGCTTATTCTTACGGTCCAACGAATCTAATATAGGACCCAATTCATCACTCAAGTGTTGTATAAGCGAGTTGTTGGTCAATTCCACGGTATTGGGTTGGTCCAACAGAAAGTATATCAATTTCTCAAGAAATACTGTCCTTTTGACCAAATAAATGATGGTGAGGACAATAGGCACAAGATCATCAGTAGTGTCGGGTTTAATGTTCAAGATTTGGGCTAAGTTAGGATGGGAGTCAATTTCCTGGCTGATGTCTTTATTAGATACGTAAGATTCCAAATTACTATCCAAATATGATAAGAGGGCATCATACTTCCCACTATAAATTTGATTAGTGAACCATTCAAATAGCTTCACTTTTTTAGAGGAGGAGACAAGGTTTTCGTTAGTGAACTCATCTACCAACACGCCTTTTTGGTGAACTTCTTCAATGAGATCTTCAGCCACGGAATTGAACCCTAGGTCGTTTAAAGAGGAGTGTAGGAGCCTGAATAAGAACGAGTCAGGTATCTGCATTGCTATCGTTACTGAGTGCGAGAAGGAGGATTAATGGGGCGAGGGTTGAACGGGGTAGAACTATGAATGGGCGGTGCGGGAGTGGTGCGGGATTGGTGCGGGATTGGTGCGGGAGTGATGCTGGAATCATGTGGAGTGATAGGGTTGCAAATGGTGTGAGATTAGGAACAGCGAACGGAGAAAGAAACCATTTAGATTAATTAATGTGTCTACTTAAAAAGTATCGTGTCTATTACTATATGTTGAATTTTCAGTAATGCTAATTTTTGTCATAGTTCTACCAACTAGTGATGTTTTTCTCGGCTTCTCCGAAAACACTATTTCCTCCATTATCAACCAGTGTAACAAAATCTTCCCAGTTTTCAAACAATTCAACAGAATCATCGTAGAATTCAGGGACCTTCTGCTTTAAAAATTCTTGACAATAATTATCAACTATCTCGAAATCTAGTAAGAATGCATCGTGTCCCTCCTGAGATTCCAACTTCTTTAGACTACACTCTGTAAGGTACTGGTCTAGCATCTGTTGTTCACCAAACGTAAACAATCCATCTGACTGGATGCCAATAACCAAGTGAGGTAAACGTAATTTACCAAGATATTTTGGTAGAGGGTCTTCATTGGTTTCCTCTAATGGCACTTTACCTCTTGCAATGTCATGGGTATCAAGCTTTCTGGTAATGGAAATGTAACAGTTTGCATCGAATCTCCTAACAAACTTACTACCTTGGTATCTCAAGTAAGACTGAGCAGTGAAGTAAGTTTGTAGCTTACCGTTTCTATTATTACTCACCGAGTTCTTAGCCCCTTCATTATGCAATAACCAGTTCTCTTCGTCTTTAGTCTTTGGATAAATTTTTTCCAGTTCTGCAGGAGAATTGGCTCCAGGTAATACTCCAGGTAACTTTCTACCAAACCTTGTTTCGAAAGAGTTACGAGATCTATAAGTAAGTAATGCGGCCATTCTTGCGGCACTCAACCCACCATCAGGTTTACTATTACCTTCATAATAGTATCCTTCATTGTATTCTGGATCACTGAATACACATTGTCTTTGAGCTTCGTTCCAAGAGATACACCAGGCACTAGCTCTAGCAGAAGTAGCAATGGCGATGATTGCCTTGACGTAGCCCAGCTCGTTGTAGGTTGAAGAATATTCCAATGCCATCATTCCGCCCATTGATCCACCAATCACAGCGGCAACTTGTTGGACCCCGAGTGAGTCCAATATCAACCTCTGAATTCCAATATCGTCTTTGACTGTCACCAATGGAAATGAAGGCCCATAAGGGTTACCAGTAGCTTTATCGATAGACAACGGCGAACACAGGCCATACGGAGACCCAAGGAAATTAACACAAATTATAAAGAACCTACTTGGATCAAAAGTTTTGCCAGTTCCTAGTAAAGGCCCCCACCAATCTTGAACATCAGAAGATCCTGTTAAAGCATGGCAGATCACCAATACGTTGTTTTTCTCTTTGTTCAATCTGCCCCAGGTTTTATACGCCACAGGGAAGTTGTTTAATGTTTCGCCACATTCCAAGTCGTAAGAAGGGATTTCTACAATTGTTTGTCCCGGGACTAGGCTGGCGTACGAGTTGAGCTTTTTCTGCTCCTCGGTTATATCTTTATATACGGGGTTTGTTGTCATAATAAAAAGCTTGTAGTTAAATTCGAATCAATATAGTACGAGATGCTTGGATTTCTGGAACATTAAGATTTAAAGATGTTTCAATTGCGGGATTTAATAAATTTGTTCAATTTTTGATGTGTAATGAAAAGTGAGTAAAAAATGAGTAATGATGTACTTGTTGATGCGACAACTCACATGACTTGAGATATTGGTCATAAATTCGTACATACATATATAATATTATACAAGTTATTGAATTGACAAGAAGGCTATAAGGCTTGCAGTGAAGAAGCTTCGCTATCACTTCTTGATGAAAAATCGATTTCAATCAGCAGATCATCTTCTTCACTATTCACGGCATAACTATCAGACCTGCTGCCTTGTAATCTACTAGTTTCGTTGGCGAGTTGCTTGTTAACAATCAAAGACCTGGCATATTCCAATTCAGAATATATCGCTTCAATAGCCGATAAAACTCCATGTTCATTCCTGATTTGATCGCTGACTTTTTTGGCTTTCTCTATCAATCTTATATCGGTGGTTGCAGTCCTCAATGCCTTGCTAAGAGATTTGGCATTTAATTTTCGAAGTGCAATACCAACCCCAATTTCTTCTACTCTGGTAGCATAGAAGAATTGATCTCCAAAAAACGGTTTAACGATGGTGGGTAATCCGCTCCGCAAAGTAGCACCTGTTGTACCAGAACCACCATGGTGAACAGCAGCATCTATTCTTGGGAAAAGCCAGTCGTGCGGGATGGCTCCACTATTAAATATCTCCGGAGGGAGTTCAACTTCTGGCTCTTTGTTATTGGTGTCTTTCTTATTATCATTCTTTTCTAAACGGTCAGACCAACCTTTGTTCAAAATACACCGCACATCCGAAGAGTGAACTGCCTCAATGACTGCTTTAGTAAGACTCTTAGCATCATCAACTACAATAGAACCAAATCCAATGTAGACAATTTTCTTTTGATCTATACTAGCTTTTTCCAAGAACTCGACAAGTTCAGCTGGTGGTTCAAACTTTTCAGCTGCCCCTTCGTCAAGGAACCAGTAACCAGTTACCTTAACCCAATCAGGAAAATCAACTGCGGGAGGTAAAACTGTCAGTGATACATTATACAAGAATGGCACTTTATACTGTTGAAGCTTGAAGAGACTTGTCTTCGGTATGTTAAGAACTTCAACTCTCCATTTATTGACCTGTGAAGAGATTCCCCTCCAAAAAACATTTTCAAACATAACGTGGGTCAAGTAGTTGTATGAACTTCCTTTTTTCTGATCGGGGAGAATAAAAGCGTGACTATATGCCCTTGTCCTTGTCCAAGGCATAGTGAATGCTCTCATATAAGGTATACCTAACGCTTCTGCGATATGTATACCAGCCATCGCAGAAGGACTTTCGATGATGATATCAGCTCCTTGACAAGCATCCCAAGCAGTGTGTAATAATTCATTAATCCAACCTTTGAATTTTGAACTGGCTTCCTTGATGAACGCAACAGACATAGAACCATGAGTGACCATCAATGACATCAACTCCGTGGGATCACCAGCTACTTCTTTAAATCCAATTTCATGCCCAACAATCCAATCCTGAAACTCTGCGTGGGTTGCAATTGTAACCTTGTGTCCTTCTTCAATCAACCCTTTAGCTAAAGCAATATAAGGCTGGACATCACCTCTTGATCCGATTGTTAACAATACAAAGTGATAAGAGGTGTTTGGTCTAATTTCGATCTTGAAGAATGGAGAATCTTCTAAAACAATAGGTACTTGTAAACCAGCAGCAACGCTGAAACGGTCTTCAAACATTTTAATTCTAGCGCTTTCAATTCTTAACGACGCTTGTTTCAACGTTTCCTGAGAAGGTGCAAAAGAGGTGATTGTATCGTCATTCTGGAGTCTCCTTCTTCCCAAACTCATCTCATAGTTTCTGCCCCATTCATGTGCCGAAGGTTCCCAAGTCTCGGTTCCATGTAGCTGATGTAGTGCTTCTAAGGTCATATCCAAACAATCGTCTCTTGATTTTTGAGAGCTGAATTCAAGAAGTAACTTCTCATGTCCCTTAACAAGTATTTCCAAACCGGAGTATGTCATTTTTGTTCCTCTTTCTTTAGAGCAGTTTTCGACATCTCTTAATGGTAAGATCATCTTGGTAGAAACACCAGGTAGTAAACTCCTGAAGCAAATGTGCTCATTTCCCACATACAATTTACCATACACAGGTAAAGCTCTTTGAACATGACAGAGGTAAGCAGCATTAAGTGTGTTACTTTCACTTAAAGAGAATCGACCCCTAAATCTCTCCTGACCCAATTCTCTGGCAGCAGCATCCAACACGTAGAACTGGTCCTCATTATGGTTTTTCACGTAATGATATGGGCGTGAATTCCACATTGACGAAACATTTGATATAGCCTTGATACTCTTACCAAGTGATAAGAGCTTATGCTGTCGCTTCTGTTGGTGCTCATCACCACAATACTCAGACGGATCAGTCAAATTCAAAGGACCAGGAAGAACAGATTTGATTGGTATGGGTTCACGTAAGCTTTTCTGTAGCTTTTCATCCTTTTCATACCTATCAACGGCTACATCAATGGTTCTGTCTGTGGTGTCGAATGACATATTAAGGTTTTTAAGACCAGTCAAGGACAATTGACGAGGCATGTTCAAATTTCCACGAGTTGCTTCCGTTGAGTTTACAGAAACATCAGAGGGTGCCAAAGTTTGGGTTTGAGCCGGTGAAAGAAAAGGACTAGATGGCGATGGGTGTTGAAGACTGAGACCAGAAGGATAGGGATTGGTGAAGCTATTTCTAGAAGACCTAGTGGACGAAAATACCTTGTTCATTGAAAACGTTTTCCCTAGTTTTTTTAGTCTTGAAGGAGAAGGATTTTCCAGTTCCCTGTAGTACTCTTGAAACAACTTTTCATTGGAAGAGATCAATTGTTCAAGAATGGCGGAAGGGTTACCCTCAACCAGTAGAGTTGATATAGCCTGATTTGCATCATCCTGTGAGCCCTTGGAATTGCTTCTTTTCCTTTTCACCTTATTCAATAACTTCTCTGAGTTAAATAGTCCAACCCCTTCCGTCAGATCATCTCTTTTCTTCATTAATTTTGTTACTGTTTCTTGGAAATCAGAAGAATCAGAGAAGAATACAAAATGCAAGAGCTCAACATCTTTGCTCAATTGATGTTTTGCTTTTTCCTCCAATTTTTTATGTAAGGTTGATTTGAGTGGTTCTTTATTAACACCAGATTTATGCAGTATTATGAATACAGAAGGAAGACTATCATCCGCAGCATCCTCTTCGCCAGGAGTGCTGAATAATCCCTTACGAGTGAAACCAACTATATCATCTAAAGGAATTTTTATCAACACTTCATTCTTGGGATTGGAGTTGTGTAATTTGAACAAAAGCTTAGTTATATTATTGACCCATTGACGAGCAGAATAGATATTATCAGTTTGGAATTTGTAGGATTTCTTTGTAGTTGTGATTTTGAACCACACACTTCCACTTGAATCTTTATTATCTTCAGCCTCCAGGGCAAGCATTTTATTCAAATCATCATCATCATTCATTACATCGTCACTGGAGTTAGATCGAGACATGTTATCCCGTGGTGACATTGCTACAGAGCTGGGAACAGTAGACGATGATGATCCACCTGACTTATGGGCTGTTTCAGTTTTTGGTTGATATTTTTCCAAAATTTCTGCCTTGATACAAGCACGGAGATCTATAACGAGTTCCGGGAAGTATAAGTCAGTAGGTGATGAATAAATAGTCAAAGTTTCAGGTCTTAAGATGGCCCATAATCTGTTGGTAAGGACCGTACCTAGAACATGGCCATATTTATTAGTCTTCATGGCTAAGGCACCAGTTTGAATATACACGCTTGAGTCGTCGCTTGTAAAGTCACTACTTGTTTCTGGGCTAGACTGTGGTGCATATCTTTGGGGTAAGAACGCAAAAAAAAGAAGGGACTTTTTGGTTAAATATACATGACCCTGGAGAAATACATCCCTTACTAACCAACCATTGAAATCTTTAATAAAATAGTCATCATCATCAATGCTGAAAACCTTTTGTAGCCTAACGGCGATATTGAGCTTTATTTTGGTATCCAAAGCCTCATCATTATTAGATTCCTTATGCCTGATCAAAACGCCATTTTCTTTACGTATCTTGAAGTTTTTCATCACAGATTTAGTGAACGGTGTAAGTTTTTCGTGGTCCGTTGGAGATTCATCACTTAAGCCTGATATTGCCGTAAATGTGCTTGAAATGTTACTAGTTCGTGATTGAGTACTGGTAGACTGGCCCATAGGAACTGATTCAAGATTACGGATTGTGGAAACTGATTCTGAATTTTCTGAATTTTCTGATCTATTATCACCATAAAATCCTTTAAAAGACAGGGTTTCAGAACCATCCACCACATCTTCATTGGCATCTTCAAACTCGGTGAGGCCTTCGGTAAAATCATCCTCTGATTCATCAGCATTGTCAAGTTCATCCTCCCCCTCATCTTCGTAGCTATATTCTTCCTCCTCATTTTCACTGGAGCTGGCTACTCCATAGGGGAAACTTGGGCGATGTCTATTTTTACTAGACTCTGCTTTTCTGGTTTCGGAGTTGTCAATATCATTATCGGTGTGTAGTCTGTGGTTTTGAACAAAGTTCATCACGTCCGAGTACAACTGAGAAGATGAAATGAAGCTCATAACAGATCTATGAGGACGCATCATTCCTACGGCTTGAGCTACGTCAACTTCGTCATCATCTGCGGACCCGTTGGGTGAGTTGTTCATTTTGAGCTTACCAAGGTCCGGGAGCAGCTCATCGCCGGTGATATCAGTATTATTACCAGTGGCGGCATCAGGTGTATGACCGCCGCTGAAATCAGTATTATTGGGTATTGCAGTAACATCTGTTCCACCAGCAGAGTTGTTCTTACCCCCCGTTTCAATATTAGGGGTATTCAACACAGAATACAACAGGGATAGGGATGCATGTAATGGAGGTATTATCTTATTTAAACCTTTGGCAAACAGAGGACCCTCATCTGATAGACTTTTCGAAGAAAAATAATCAACCAGCTCAGCTTTATTATTCTGCTGCTCCTCTACATTGGGCTCTGATCCCATTATTGTTAAAGGTGATTAAAGGATATTGAATTATAAATTGAAAATTAAAACCTGAATAAAATCACGGGTGGTAGGTCTAGATAAATGTTGCGAATTGACGTAAAACTGGGGAAAAGATCGATATAAGAAATTATCAAGCTGACGTAATTAGTCAAATAAAAAAATATTTTTGTCTAGGATTATGGGTTGATATAAAAAGTTGAATAGCAGAGGATAACTTTAGAATCCCAGGCACTTTTCTAACGTGCTACCCGTCGGAACTTTCGTGTTATTCCCCGAAATTAACACAATACCATCGATAGTGTTATCCCCGTAGCCCGCATCAAATAACGTCGATGTGGTGCGTAACACACGTCTTCGCCATGCGCATGTGAATTATTTTGCCCTGATCAGCGATGAGGCATCTAATGAAAAAGAGTCTAATTAGAGGAGTGCATGCATCATGATTACTTCTTCTTAACGGATACCCCTCTGTGTGAATAATTGTTTTGCCCGTATTTACTGCTGATTTTATTCTATTCGCATGAGAAAAGGGTTGAAAATAACTTAAATTAAAAATAGCCGTTTCAGCATGACAAGCTCATGGCTGCATGAATTTATTTTTATTCTATTTACATAGTCTTATCCTATCTCATATCTTATTTACACTTTCCGGTGTCCCCGTTTGTCGTTTTCACACTTGTAGTTTCACACTTCTGCTTCAACATCATGTTTCTTCAATAACTTGTTAAACTGACTATTCTTGTTTGAGTAAAGTTCAGTAAAACTACCGTCTTCAACAATCTGGCCCTGTTGGTTAAGCACAATAATTCGATCACTATTTTTGATTGTAGATAACCTATGAGCAATCAGAATCAACGTTACGGAATTATCAGTCTGTAACTGCTTAAGATTTCGCATAACTCTTTCTTCCAGAATAGAATCTAAAGCCGAGGTTGCTTCATCTAATATAAGTATATCAGGTCTTTTAATTAAGGTTCTAGCAAGGGAAATTCTTTGCTTTTGGCCCCCACTTAATTGTGCTCCACTACTAGAAGGTCCGACAAATGTATCTAAACCTTTGGGGAATTCACTGATAAACCCTTGGGCATTACTCAATCTTAATGCCCTTTCAATTTCTTCTTCGGTGCAATCATCTTTACCAAATTTTATATTATCTCTCAATGAACCACTGAACAAAAGTGGTTCTTGTTGGACGTATCCGAGTTTGGATCTGTAAAAATTTAAATTCAAGTCTTTGATATCATGATTATTGACCAAGACTTTCCCCTCAATTGGGTCATAGAACCGCAAAAGTAGTTGTGAAATCGTTGATTTCCCACTCCCACTAGGGCCAACAAAACATACATTTTGTCCACGTTTGATGGAGAGATTAAGTCTAGGATTACCAAAGATGACCGTATCTGGTCTAGATGGATATGTAAACTCTATGTCCCTTAACTCGATATCACCGTGTAAATCATCCACCTTTTTACCAGATTGAATATTGATCTTGGGTTTCAGCCTCGTCAATTCAAACACTCTTTCGGCGGCCCCCATCCCCTTCATCATTTCGGAGTAAAAATTACCGATACCAAAAATTGATCCACCAGTATAAGCAGCGTACATCATGTAACTGGATAAGTCACCAATGGTGAGGTCACCGTAGCTAATAAGCTTAGTACCCACGAAAAGCAATGCAACAATAGTAACGTTACCAATGAATCCGTTACCACTGAAATAAATACCACTCAATTCTGCTTCTCTCATAGAAGTCCTGAACAAAGCTCTAATTTCTTTATTATAACCATGGACCACCAAGTTTTGCCTGGCAAAACTCTGAATTGTTTTCAACCCGTTTAATTTCTCTTCTGTCACTTTAGTCAAGTCACCAAGATTCTCTTGAACTTTCTTAGCAATTTCTTTCATTCTCCGTCCATAAACAAGCGTCATTGCAATCAAAGGAGGGAAAAGAAGCGACATACTCAAAGTCAATTCCCAACTGACGTAGCACATCATCGACAATCCTACCGTTCCAGATATCAAGGCCCGAGCACCGTCAGAAATGTTCCCACTCAAACTTTTAGCTATGATTTGCGTATCACTCAGAATACGGGATATTAAGTCTCCAACCTTCATCCCCAGCTTACTTGGACCTACATCAAAAAAATATGAATCTTGTCCAAGAATCTTAGCAAAAAGTCGTGATCTGAGTCTTGCAACTAACTTTTCCCCCACTAATTTCAAAGTATATATTCTTCCGAGGTTGGCCAATGAGCCAACACAGAACAATCCAATCACAGCTGAGTAGAACTGAGGCGCCGTGAGACCATAAATGAGCGTCTCCTCAACTAGTTCCTGTCTCTCCTCAAGCGGTAAACCTTCCATTGGCCTAGCAGTATCAATGATTTTCCCCACTAGTAACGGGAGTGTCATGGTAACTGTGGATGAGAAAGTAAGACACACCAATGCAAAAATGATATACCTGACTTCGGGTTTAGCCAACTGAAGTAATTTGGGGAGATCTTTTCTAAAATTCCCATTGCTATTATTCTTCGTGTTTGTCGTTTTTGAGTTTGAAGTTTTGGGTTCTTGTGGATCAGACTTTTCCGAAGATGGTGGTGTAGATGTCAATGTACTATTAGCTCTAAACTGAACCAAAACCTGATATCTCGGGGATACGAGGGTTTGAGGTTTTTGTTGCATTAGAACGTGACAAGATCGAGAATTTACTAGACGGTTTTTAGTAGACAAAAAACATCGATTTGTTATTAGCGGATTACGCAATGTGAGCCGGATTCCTATACTGGAGGAGACCAGGCGAACAAACATAGTGTGGGTGGTGTAGATAGAACTTGTTGAAAAATTGCGAGCGAGTTGGTCACAGTACAGAGAGAACATGTACAGGATGAGATTTTGACAGGTGAGTAGTAATTTTAATTAATATGGTTACTGGTTTTATTAATTTAGGATGAGTTCATTAGTTTTTATTAGGATCGTTAGTATGAATTAGATTCGTGATTTTTGAGATCAAATTCGACTATGCTACTATAGTGAAGTTCTTAGCTCTCGCCTCTTGGAGTAACTCTGTCATATTCTCAGGGCGAATAGGACAGTTTTTCAAGGACAAGAGTTTGAGTTTTCCACCCGATGTCTTTAAGACCACGGGGTTTATATACGATAACCGCACATTATGATCAAGTGTGATGGTATGGAGATTCGGGAGATGAAGATGGATGTCCAAGCATTCTTCATGATGAGGACCGATTGCCTGCAATTGGTTCCCAGAAAGACACAAGACTTCGAGAGTTCGAGGAAGGCTATGTATGAGGTTTTTTGACACATACCCTATATCGTTTCTATCCAAATTCAAGTATTTGAGGTTAGGGGGCCACTCAAAACACATTCCAATTATATCGGTCATTGATGGCTCTTCTCCATTGAAAATGTATTCATCCAGAGGGATGAAGTTATGAGAGAGATCAAGGTGGTACAAGTTGGCGAAACGAGGGAATAGCTTACACCATTGGGTTACAAAATACCTACCGATTTGGGAGAATCTGATCGATAAACTTGTAAGCTTTTCACAAACAGCATTTGACTTGTTAGATACTGATATCAACACCTTCAAAATGGCCACAAGCGACGAAGTAGTCATCAATGAAACTTCCGTGCTCCCATCGATGGTGATCCCACATTGGAGCACAGATTGTATATATTTCACAAAGCGTTTGTTATTATTACCATCGATCAAGTCACTGAATGTATTCAAATCCTTAACAAACTCAGTATAATCATTGGGCTGCCTTAAGAATAAGAACTCCACATATTGAGGTCTAGTATTTTGAAAAGCGTTTGTTTCGAGTGAGGAGTTATTGGCGTCAAGCACTTCTTGGAATGAAAATAGGGCCATTGATTTTTCAAATTTTTGGTTGAGTTTCTCGGTATTGGAGAATATAGTGAGCTTCCCACCATATATCCGCTGGTATGCTATTTGCACGAGAGAGTAGCATGGAATCTGGGACGCGGTGTGGATCAAATCGTACGTCTCTGCGATGGTAAGATGGTTAAGGATTTTTAATATCACGTCCACCGGAAGGTCTAACATATTTCAGGTACTGGAGAAGCGGGGCATAGGATTCAATTGGAGGATTTGGAAAAACAGTATGGCACTGTATAAAAAAAGTAGAAAAACGGAATAATATAAGGAAATACTTGGACAAGCGAGTTTCTGCCACAGTGATGCGAATTGCGGATTAGCCCATTTCTACGTCGTCGTGGTCGTACGTCTGGTCAGCTTGAGAAGGGGTTTGCAGTGGGAATGTGGTAGCAGTATAGGATTGGGATGACTCATCTGGGTGTTCCAACTGATCCAGGCCCTCCATATCCACATCCAATTCTTGAATTGTATCCCAGTAATTGTACTTAATATCGTTATAGGTAAGCGAATCTTCCTCTATTTCTTCCAACAACTCTTTAGGCTTGGATAATCTCTTCTGTATTGCTTCAATTTCTAGGTGATTCTCTGACAATACAATGTTAATCAAGTCGTCGTAACTAAGATTGTGCTCAGCCAGTTCAATTATGTTAATCACCTTGAAAAAATACTTAAATTTGGGTATCTTTGTGTTATTACTCTTATTGTACTTGGTAATAAACCGGTTAAATAATCGAAGAATCCATCGTTGGAAATGGTACCCCACTAAAATATGGTGATTACAATACTTGACGATCTTAGATGAAGAGTCGTAAACATTATTGAAGTCTTCAATAATTTTATCCGCGATGACAGTATTTAAATCGTTCTTAAAACCCAGAATCTCGGGATTGATTACCTCGGGGTTTATCTCGAAGTCAATGTTTCTTCTCTTGGAGTTTGATACCTCTTCATCGAGCGATAAATCATTAAAAACCGTATCAAGGCGTATTCGTTTCCCAAATCGGTTACTCACTATGATGTCATCATCTAGAGCATGTTTTCTCGACTTCATAAAGCCAGGATAATTCATAGTTACTGCCATGAAATGCCTAAAGTGCGTATTATACTCAAGCGTACTATAGTGTGGATGTATTGATTTATGTAGTATATGAGAACTGATCTACAGATTTTTCTAGACCGCGATAGAACGGCTGCGAAATTCCCTTCAGAGAGGGATGGCTGCGAAACCATCTAGATGGAGTTGACGCTACTGGCGGGGTCGTTTGAATCTTCGGAGACCAGCTTGGATTCGAACTTCATCCCCATTTCAGTACATAACTGGTCATAGTAAACTTTCAATGTTCTAAGATCCAGTATCGTCAATGAATCAAAGTCAACATTATGGTATCTAGCCAATTCTTTGGGAGGTCCACTAAACACCAGACCTTCGTGGCTTTCTGTGTCGTTGGCATCCACTTTACTAGGTTGTGTTGTGTTTGTGTGCGCATGGTTCGACAGCTGGCCGTTGGAGAGGTTGTTAAACCATTTCTCCATTACTTGCACACTGGAAGTTCTGCTCCGTATATCCGGTCTCTTAGCACCATCCAAAACTTCCAGTTCTTCCAAAGACTTGAGAGAGATTTGCGATTGATTAGTGTTTATGCCGGTACTACCGGCATCATTCAGATTACTGCCGTATGCGCCGCCTGGGGTATTGAACTTTGTCATGAGATCACTAACTCCAGACGAAAGTTTTGATGCAATGGTGCTTTTACGGCTTGGCGAAACGGTGGCGTAGAGTGCATTGGAGTTCTCAAAAGACGAAGACCTGGTTCTGGGATGATTAGGCGAAAATTTATCAATTAATGATGTTGATCTCGTGTGTTTCGTATTGGAGAGACCTTCTTCTTCTTCAGTACTTTTGAAGTGCAGAACACTGACTGATCCAAACCTGCCTATGATATTCCTCATCATATTGTAACTTGTCGAATTTTCATTCTCGTGAGTGGTGAGCGATTCAAGTACAGTATTAGCATCAGTTTCAATTTCAACAGAAGGGAGTGAACTACCTCGCTGTTTAATTAAAAGGCCTGAATTGGATCTTGACCTGGACTTCGCCGTGGCCTCATTAAATCTGTTACTCAAGGTATTAAATAGAGAGCTCGACCTTGAGCGATTTTCCGAAGTTTCTTCTTTTGGCGGTTCTTTTGGTAGTTCCTTTATTGGAAATTCATACTTTGGTGCTGTAGCCTTTTCAACAAATACTGACAACGGTTTCAAAAGTATCTCCTTATCAGACTCTTTGTCTGTTAATTCGTCAATTGTTACATTTTGAATGAAAAATAAGACTGCTTCGAAATTGGTCAAATAAAACTGTAATTCACTCTTATTAAGATAATTGGTATTCAAATATTGAATAAGATCTTTATCATTGGAGAAGAACAGAAGATTGGCTTCCTCGGTAGAGTCTTGGTTAGTCTCGTTTAAATTGACACAGTCGAATATAGTTGTCTTTCTGTTGTTTGCGTTCTTCAATTGTGTAGTAACTGACTCGGAAGGATTATAAAAGTAGAATGAAGTGTTGGCAAGAATGGTAACATCATAAGGGTCGATGAAGTTAGTAAAATTCTTGATAAAGTTAAAGTTCAAACACAAATCCACTGATTTTTTTAATTTAAAAATTATTAAGTATATCAAAATTGGTAACAATGTGTCACTGTTAATGCTATGGGTCTCGAGATCACAGTTAATCGACAAGATTGTCATCAACAGTTTTTGAAATTCAGCTATAAGCCTGAGTTTAGAATATGGTGTTTTTAGTGTAGAAATATTTTGCAACTTATTGATCAAAAGCTGAACTTTCTCGTTGTCTTCACACAGATCAATAAAATTGATGAGTTTTTGATTCTTTTCGTCATTTCCTTCCAAAAAGTTTTCTAGGGATAAATTCAAGTCCCGAAGGGCAGAAACTTTTTCATCAAATAAGTCTTGGACCACTAAGTCTTTTTCATTAAATTTGAAGATCTTATCGTATAAAGTGATGTCATCGTCTTTATTGCTCACCGAAAGGAGTAACGTCACCAGAGCCCGTTCAATAATGTTACAAACCACCATAAATTTATATAGATTGAATATTCTGAGTTGGTTGGCAGCTTCTAGATCCGTTCTCTTGACTAATTTAATGGTAGATGAAGAATAGTTGGCGATAGCTAGAAGATAGTCAAACTGGTTTGGGTTTTCTTTGAAGTATTCACAACCACTTATCAACTGTTTTTTGACGCTATTTGATTGAGTATAAGTTGTTATCACTGTTGCATTTAAGTCATTGTAAAAACTGTGGAATAAACCCGAGAGTTCCTGGATCGTTAAAGGAGTCAGGTATCTTGGTTCTTTCAAGTATTTGATGAAACCGTTGATGAGTTGGTTGATGGGATTATTGATAGGCACCGAGCCATGGGCGACTTCTTCTTCTAGCGCCGATATAATAGGGAACGGGTGCTCCATGATACTGAAGTAATAAAATATGTGGCAGTTATACGTGGGAAATTAGGTGTAAAAGGGAGGCTCGGGTTGATATGATTTGGGAACAAGCTTTGGCGATGGTTTCCTGTAGGCCTAACAAGTAACTTATGGACTGAAGCACGTTGGCTTAAGAGAAAGATTTCTGAGTACTACTAGGAAGTAGTAGAGTACCGATATTAATGTACGGTACGAGAAAGTGAGTGCTCTAGATTTGATCGCGAGAAGGGGTTGTTTGAGGCAGAGCAAGGGCGGGGCAGGAGCGCGATGGGCCAAAATGGCGGTGCGATGGCGGTGCTATGTTACAAAAGGGGGAGCAAGAAGGAGTACATGTTATGATCCAGTATATAGCGTAAATAAGTAGATATGATAGACAGTGTACTGAGCGTTCAGTTTGATCATTGTGGTTCTTTAGACAGTGACGAAAGTTCAAACACGACCCGCCAAGGGCCTCTGATATCGTCCAGTACGAATATTATATAGCACAATCCAGTACCATGGCGGAAGCATCAAAAGCGTCACACATTTTTTTGTTAAATCTATTTTGTCGATTTGGCCTGCCTGTTCGACTCTCTTGATAGTCCTAGTTCTTAACTTTTCTCTCTTATAGTTAGAGTCTTTGTACAAGTTCGTTAAGAGAAAATGCATCGTAAACCACCAAAAGTGTCCTAGAGATATGCACATAAAACATTTCCATGCGTGAACTGAAGTTAACACTTTGTAAAGAATCCAGATATTACCAGAAAAAATCTGTGAAATATCGTTTGCAAATGTCCCCAGACCCACCCAATCGGTGAAAAAGGTGAATATCTGAATTTGTACCCCCTGAAGGGTAATGAGACCCCAGAAATTCACTTGTCTTGCAGGGTCCAATCGGGTCAGGATATAGCAGATGACTTCGTAGAGAATATAAGAGAGTCTCGTGATGCGGTAGTCGAAGGTATAGAATCCAAAAGTGGTCATTATTAAAATTGAAGCGGCAATCATTATAAGGTAGTATGCCAAATCCAATGGGGTTAAGATCCTCATAGCTTCCGCCAACTGCTTCTCCTGAGTTTCGTTAAACTTAGCAGCTGAATCAGATAATAATTCTTCAGGAACACGGTACCGTTCTTCAAATTCTCGGATAAAATCTACCATCATATAGCCAGAAAATACTACGGTTACCAGAATATCACCAAGGAAGAAGAATGAAGAAATCAATCTCCATGGTTCAACTAGGGCCTTTTCTGGTACAAAATCAAACTTAGATCCAGGGATAAATTTTGTGTGCAGTATAATGCTGGCTCCTGCGGCCGCCAATGCCCAGGTCCGTGATATGATTGGTAATTCTGCAATAAGACGGTGTAAGTTCTCCATACTGAAAAATTTCAATCGCGATCCAAGATAAGATGGTTGGGTCACTTGCGATCAATGAGTTAATTTATAGAAATAATACCCCATTAGATCGCACAGATGAGAAAACGGGTCATGTCACAGAGCCATATAATTATCTTCAACAGCTTCCTGGGAATAACAAAGCCATAAGAATGGTATTTATCAAGGCTTTTGATGACCTCTACTTTGGTCTCGGGAACCATCAATTAACAGTTGCCATGAATGAATTGGTGGATACGCTTCATGACTGTTCTTTGATAATTGATGATGTGGAGGACTCGTCTGATTTCAGGCGTGGATCGGTAGCCGCTCATATCAAATATGGGGTACCGTCTACCATAAATTGTGCAAATTACATGTACTTTGTGGCGTTCGATATGGCAAATAAGCTTTCAAAGTTGTACATCGATGATCCGGTTGAACAGGATGCTATTAGTTTCAAAATAAACAAGGTGATAATAGATGAAATGTTGAATCTACATCATGGTCAGGGCATTGATATTTACTGGAGAGATAATAAGCAAAGTCTCACCGGGTTGCCCACAGAAGATGAATATCTTGAAATGGTGATGGATAAAACCGGAGGATTAATGAGGATTATGTCTAAGGTACTTGAGTGCTTCACCAAACCAAGATCCGATAATCATGTGGCATTAACTAATGTGATTGGTATAATCTACCAATTACGAGATGATTACTTCAATCTAATCAGCGATAAGTACAGCCATATGAAGGGCTTACTGGGCGAAGATTTGATCGAGGGCAAGTTCTCTTTCCCCATCTTGCACAGTTTACATTACTCACAAGACTCACCGGTGTATGAGCTATTGTATAATAAGTCGGTGGAGGAGAGGCGAGAGAGCCCTGAGTTGATTAAACAGGCTATAGAATTCATGGATTTGGAATCAAAATCTTTAGCGTACACCAAGAGTAAGTTACAGGAGTGTTTAGCCTTAGCACGAGATCTTGTCAAACAGGATTCCTTGCTTCTGGGAGCTGACTGCTCGCTCATTAATCAGGTAATTGAGCAGCTAAATGATACATAGTAATATAAACATAAATTACGTAAACTTTGATTGCCCATATCCCTACATTTACAGATGTATTTGATGAATTATAGGTATAAAACAACTGTACACTTTCTGCTTCGCTCTTTAATTTTTTTTTCTCTTGATTTTGATACTAGAATCTTTTGTCTTGAATCTTTTTTTCGTCGCAAATGTTGTACCTCATCGGGTTGGGATTATCATACACCACGGACATCACCGTAAGAGGCTTAGAAGCCGTCAAGAAATGTAAAAGAGTCTACTTGGAAGCTTACACTTCCATATTAATGCAAGCTGACAAGGAAACTTTGGAGGGATTTTACGGTAGAGAAGTTCTTTTGGCTGATAGAGAATTAGTTGAAGGTGGTTCTGATGAAATTTTAGCTGGTGCCGAAACAGATGATATTGCATTCTTGGTTGTGGGAGACCCATACGGTGCCACCACCCACACTGATTTAGTTATCAGAGCCAGAGAATTGGGTATCAAAATTGAAACAATTCATAATGCTTCTGTTATGAATGCTGTTGGCGCTTGTGGTTTACAGTTGTATCAATTTGGTCAAACCGTTTCTTTGGTATTCTTTACAGACACCTGGAAACCAGATTCATTCTATGACAAAGTTATGGAAAATAGAAAGATCGGATTGCATACTTTATTGTTATTGGATATTAAAGTTAAAGAACAAAGTATTGAAAATATGGCCAGAGGCAGATTGATTTATGAACCTCCAAGATACATGAATATCGAAACTGCTGCTAGTCAATTGTTGGAAATTGAAGAGTTGAGGGGTGAACAAGCTTATACTCCTGACACCCCTTGCGTAGCTGTTTCTAGATTGGGGTCGCCAGAACAAAAATTCAAGGCTGCAACTTTGAAGGAATTATCTGAATATGAATCGGGTGAACCATTACATTCATTGATCATGTTGGGAAGACAAGTACATGATTTGGAATTGGAATTCTTGAATGAATTTGTAGATGATAAAGAAAAGTTCAAGCAATGGGTTGAAAAAGACCAAGAGTACTTCAAACCTCCACCATACGTTCCACCTTCAGAAGAAGATGATATATAAACGATTTATAGACGATGATAAGATGTAGTTCAACACTCACCTATTTAAATACATTCGTGTACATGAATAATATATTAAGTTTACATCTAATTCCTTTTTAATTTCGGTGATACATTTTCACTCACATCCCAGATCAACCATTCGTACCAACTATAACATACAGGTACTATAGTCACTAAGTGCCACAAGCTATGGGCATCGACTAGGTCATAAAAAACGGGAGGGAAATCAAAAATTTCTAGTGACATGCCTATTATCACTATCAAACCGAGAAATATAGGATATAGAGAAAAAAGCTTGTCTGATCGAGTAAAGAATGATGACAACAAGACTCTCAGACGATATTTGGAGTTATTAGTGCTGGAACTCTTTTCATAGTAGAATTGTGAGTAGAGATTGAAGCATAAACATGTCATCAAGATGTTTTGTAAGATCCCTACACTCACATTGGCCTGCATGTTGTAGGTGTACAGCCAATCTGTAACCAATCTATATATGTGGGCAGTGTACATCGAAACAAAAACCATCGATATACTTAGAAATGCAATAAATTTTTCTGGTCTATAAAGTTTGAAAAACCTAATGCATACAGTATACAACCCACTTAAAACTGTAAGACCTGCAAAATAGTAGTCCAATCTCTCAGTAATCAAAAAGTCTCTTATATGGAAAATTGTAGAAAAACTCCAAGCCATACACGTTATCACAGCCGAGAGAAGTATCACAGATAATTGGACCTTGGATTCGTAGGTTTTGCTATTTTTAAGTGCCTTTTTTACTTTGAAAACTCCAAGTGTATGAGGAATGAGGTTACCAATAGAGAACACCATTGACGCTAGTTCTTGAATGCCGTAGACTCTTTGAAAAGGCCATTTCCCGTGGAACTGAAATACCTCACGGTTTTTCGATTTCCGTTCGTTTGTTATGATTTTCTGGCATTGGTAATCACAATCTTGTTCGCAGGTCCAGCATAAATATTTCAAATTTTCATTGAAAGGAGTGAAGTTCCACTCAGAGTGGGAATCGTTTACTTCACAATTGACAGCTTTGCATTCCCTGACGCATCTTTTGAACCGTTTGAGGTTATCACCGGGAGAAGCTTCAATCACACAGAGTTGTAGAAGCGTTAACCAGAGAAGAAACTGCATCTGGGTAAATTATTTTGCGGGTGCGAAGGCTTCGAGAGATCAGATGGAGCTTATACCAGGAAGAGGCTACTAAAGGGAATAGGATCTTTGGAGAGGAAATTAAGACAACAGGAGTATTATACGGAAATTTTATTCTTTGCTTTATTGTGAAAACGTTTTTTCTTTATTTTTCTGTTTTCATCAATTAATTGGTATCACGTGCTAACAATTTGCAACCATTCATATGTTTCTGCGAAGCGCATAGATGTTACTAATCGTATATACATTGAATTATGGTAATAAATGAATTTTTCTTTACCTTCACACTAGCAACGTCAACAACCAAGAACATCTCAGTGTGGACAATGAAGCTCAGATAAATTTGCTCAAGTTAAAGTATCAAGGGTGTCAGTAATTGTTATCTTGAAGAGATATTCTACAAGGACTTTAATACTCATTATCAAGCATCTCTAGGAACAGCCTTGTACTCAGCAGAACCTGAACCAATAACTACACCTTGGTTAGGCCTAATCCAGCCGAGGTACAAGCAGCATGATGTCGTTGTTATAGAAACAAAATTTAACCAAAGTGCAGCTTGTGCCACCTTTTTTTTCAACTCAAACGGGGTGGATTCTTCAATCATAGTAAAATCATCCAGATTAATATTAATAAAAAATTCCAGATATACCTTATCTTCAGAGTAATGAATGATTCTTTCAAAGACGAAGGGGATTAGAAAAAGAGACAAAACTGTGAAAACGAAAGCACCCCGAACATTTTTTTTTCTTTGGTTACCGAACTTTTCACGATCCTCATAGAAAGTGTTAACTGTTGTCCAAGCACTAATACCACAAAAGAAAAGATTACCATTGCTTAAAAACACCAGAATGTCTTCTATTACACCAGCAGCAAAGCTGAATGGATGGTCATAAAGGAGTTTTAGGTCTTCCAAAGCGTCGCTGTTGAATATGACATCGAAAGTGAAGAGCACCGAACGAGCCACCAAAATTGCCAAAGGAATTTTGAAGCTCGACCACTTGAAAATTTTATAGTATGAGATATGTTTGTGGTAACTAGTGACAGTATATCCCATACAGAACAACAACATAGCAAAACCAATATAAAGATTGAAGCATTTCTTCACCCATTGGTTGATTCCTCTGAAATATAAAGGAACCATAGACAGAGTACTGTTCCTCCACAGAGCTAAAAATAAAGACAAACTATCGATAACTGCAAATGGTAATAAAATATACAATGCCAATAACTTCGTAGTGACAGAAACCGCCGAGAGGTTTTTGAACCCGGCAATAAACACAAAATCAACTGAAAATATACAAGCAAGCCCAATAAACAAAAAGAAGTAAAGTTTCTTGCGTTGGAACTCCTCATATTGCAATGGGTTTAAATAACCGTGTTCATAGTGAATTACGGATTTAAGACTAACAGTCACATGTTCGGCCATTGCATACGCACAATATGTACCATTATCTACTATGTTCAACCTAAGAGTATGATGGTGTTTGTCTTCGGGGTTGGTCGTCAAATAAGAGTTTATATATGCAGCTTCATTGATCTTTTGCTCGGGACTGAAAGAGAGGTTAAACTTGTCTTCCAAAGGAAACAACTCTGCATCATTGCCAGTCCAAAACGGTTGGGGTGTATCTTGTGTTTCAAAGAGATAACGGTCTTTAATAATCATGGTTGGGATCTTGAGCTTATTTAAATCTTCATGAAGCTCACTTTCGACGGACTTCAAAGAAACCTCAAAAAACGAGTTATCAGAAGCTTCAATTCTCTCACAATACATTGCTTTTGATTGAGGACTTCTAGCGTTTACAAACGAAATCCCCTGAAGGATTCCAAAAATGAATAAAAGACATTGCATGACTGGCAAACAAACGCAAAAAAAAAGACGGATTCGCCGCAGTTAAGTATGTCTTAACCGATCGGCCTCCATTTATGTAAGTGCTAATGGATTCGCAGAGCCATATACAGGCTGACACATCCTTATAATTAGGGTGCTATTTATAGAAACTATCGTAAGGTATAATATACTCGATGACAGACTGACAATTCAAGGAGAGGACAAACTAGAATCTCTTAAATGGCAGCTATGTTTTTTGCTTTCTAAATTGAACTACAACACAGCGACATATAAAATCTGCAGATAAAGCCGGTAAAAAATATCCGTATTTCCGCTTGGCTAGGTCTCGAAAAAGTCAGGCAAATATCTTACACCACACCAGAGAAAAAGTAAGTCAAAGCGAGGATTAAACATACAAACTGCAAAACTGGAGTCGTTTTGAACTGTAGATTATAGATTACAGATTATATGTTCTTATTCAGGAAATTTAAGGAAGTTCGACGGTGAATCATTTAGTATAGTCGGGCTTATCATCGCACAAGCTTGCTCCTGTTGATTCTTACCCTAAACCCTCACGCAATTCTGGAGTAAAATCTGCAAGATAAGAGTAGTGCGGAATCTGTAACTCAATAAAGAAAAGGTTTTATTTGCAGTTTAGCTTATCTTTTCGCACTTACCGGAGATCTATTCTAACACCCTCAAGCAGTGCGGAGGGCAAAGGCAATAAGAGCAAAATATTCTTAAATTATCGCTGCATTACTGAGGTGTTGCAAGATCTACGAAAGCACTCACTGCAGTGTACAAACTCAAAGCTCACCACTTTCTGGATGTGAATCTGGAGAGAATCGAAGGAGAAACTGAAGTGGTTTTGAAAATCTATGATCCATTTTATCCCCACGATGATTTGACGAAATGCAACCATGAGGGCTTCCAGGAGTATATACGAAAAGCATACAGCAGAGAAAGAGCTGCAGTTGAAAGACTTTTGCAAGTCGAAGGCTACAACAATATATACTTGCAGCACAACGAGTTCGAAATGCAATACTTCAGAGGGTTGTGGAAATTGAATGTTGGAAATGCCATTATTTCGAGATTTATCGAGTCCCAACAGATTACACCTGACGAAAATACTTACCAAGAAATTAAAGCTCAACTTGAACTTATACACAAGGCAGGAATAGTTCATGGATATGTCAGAAGGGAAAACATCTCGTTCAAAAACAAAGTGTATCTATTTGAATTCAGCAACTGCATTTTGAAGATGAATGCTTCTTGGGAATTCAAACAAGGCATTCGAACAGATTTCGAAAATTTGAAGCTAGAATTTGAGGAGCTCCAGTATGAGCTCGAGAACCCGTGATGATACTTGGTATTGATCGATTCAAGATATCGAGCTCGTGGTACATTTCCGGGAAATACTCCTGCACGGTATAGTCAACCACCACATTTCAATCCGATCTCACAAAAAGGGAGTCAAGCCGGTTTTTGATGAACTCATGGAGTCAATTATACCTGATGTGAACAGATATCTACTTTGCGAATGACCCTCCCACTAGTTAGTATACAATATTGTTCCAGATACGGTCAAATTGCCCATTGCCAATTGACTGTTGCCCAAGTTCAAATTACTGGTGAATCAAACGATTTCCGGGGGTAGTGCGAAAAGAATGAGGCTAAACTGCAAAAAATGATTTTTATTGTGGTGGGTGCAAATTTGTGGCGGGTTCAGATTCCGCTCACGATCTTAATAGTATAAATCATCCTTATCGCGCCTTTTCATTTTTACCTTAGTAAAATGTCAACTACTACTGAAACTCAAAATATCACCATTCCAAGGGTTGACCCAACTACCGCCAGAGGCTACACCTTAAATGAACGTGGTGCTCACAACATCTCTATGGGTTTTAACAATCCTTATCTAATTCCAAAATTTACTGATAAGCTTGAGGAAAGAGAATGGGCCAAACAACATATGGCTGGTGCTTTCAGAGTCTTCGCCAGAAGGGGATACACAGAAGGAATTGCTGGACACATCTCTATCAGAGACCCTGTAGATCCTGATACTTTCTGGATCAACCCATTAGGAAAGCACTTCGGTCTTATCAAAGCTTCTGACTTGGTCCACGTTGATGAGGACGGTAACATTTTGCCAGATGGTAACCAAACGGCTATCAATGCTGCAGGCTTTGCTATTCACTCGGCTCTTCACAAGGCCAGACCAGACGTCAATGCTGCTTGTCACACCCACACTCGTTTTGGTAAGGCATTCAGTGCTCTTGGAAGACCATTAGAAATGATCAGTCAAGATACTTGTAATTTTTACAAGTCGCATTCTGTTTACAATGACTTCGGAGGGGTTGCTCTCGATAAAAGAGAAGGTGTCGAGATCGCCAAAAGTATAGGAAATGGTAAAGGTGCTATTTTGCAAAATCACGGGTTGATTACTGTGGGACAAACTGTAGACGAGGCTGCTTACTTATTTACTTTAATGGAGAGATCTTGCGAGTGTGAGTTGTTGGCCAGAGCTGCTCTTCAGCCAGGTGAGACCTTAAAAGTCTGTGGTGATGAAGAAGCTGCTTACACAGAGCACCTTGGCTCCGACCCAGAAACTTTGTATACTGAATTCCAGCCAGATTTCGAGATGGAATTGGAATTGAATGGTAACTTTGTGAACTAGGTGAGCTCCACATGTTTGCAGAACGTACTTTATTGTATGTCTTTATTTGTTGACTTTATTTATATATACATATCTCGTAAGTGTTGTCCGATTTTGGTGTATTTCATCGATTGGACTTGCTATCATACAGTAGACCCCACTTCCTCGACGTGCTCTGAGGTGCTCTTGAGCTGGGAGCTTCGAATGAGTTCTTCCTCGATAGTGTCAACCGCCATTGTGTCGCCATCAAAGATCCTAGCAACTTCTTCCAACGAATACCCTTTTGTTTCAGGGTAGAAAAGATAGGTATTAAGACATATTATGATTAACAAGACGCAGAAGACAATATAGTACTTCCAGCCGATATTATCTAGGGCAATTGAGTTACAGAATGACGCAATAATCAAAGACCCATAAACTCCCATTAATTCTGCAGCAATACCTTTTGATCGTAAATAATAAGGGAAGATTTCTGTTGGATATCCCAATAGCAATGGTGTATAAGCTATATCGTAGTGGAAGTAGTAAATAAAAATAAATGCCACCACCGCTTTACCAGCGGCATCCGAGCCTTTCTCAGCGAACACAGCAGAGCAAGCAGTCCATATCACATAGGAAATGAACATACCAATTCCTGACCATAATAACAATGTTCTCCTCCCGAGAATATCCACCAAGAGAGCCGCAGACGATGCTGCAATCAAGTTAAAAATTTGCAATAGTCCGTTGATCAACGTTTGCATAGTTGCCGAACGAATCCCAATGGTATCCAACACTAACGTTAAGTAATAAGAAACAACCGCAATCCCGTTCCATTGGGCAAAGATACCCAAGCTAACTGCAATATACGTTCTTTTTCTATTACCAGGTGTTGAGACTAAATCAGACCAATTTGAATTCTTGGTGGATTTCTCCATTTCTAATGCAGCCACAATTTCCGACATTTCGACGGCTACCAATTCCAGTGATTCATCTCCGCCTGCGTGATGCTCAACCAATATATTTCTAGCATCATCAATCCTGCCTTTTGACACAAGCCATCTAGGGCTTTCTGGAACCAACCACAAAAAAGTCAATTGCAAAATGGGGAAACCCGCCTGTAAGATGGTGGGAATTCTCCAAGAAAACTCATCACTTCTTCCCTGAGTACCAAAACAAATCCAGGATGCTAAAATTGCCCCTAGATAATAAAATGTCCAATACATGGACGTTAGCTTCCCTCTGTAACTTGGGTAAGCAAGCTCAGCTATAAGAAGAGGCGATGGTTGAACCGCTAACATACCAGCACCTCCTACAATGAATCTGGAAGCAATCATTGCCGCTAAATTTTTGGCCGATGCCTGAATGATGGTAGCTACGATCACACCAATCAAACCAATTAATATGGTCATTTTTCTGCCAAGCCGGTCAGTTAACCAACCACAAAATGGTAGAATAATAAAACAGCCAACATTTTGAGCGGCATTGATGAATCCCAATAGAGTTCCTTTGGGACTCCCAAAATAGTCTTTCCACCCGGTAATTGATTGTAGACCATTCATTAGAGAACCATCATAGCCAGCTGTGCTACTAACACTCAAAGGAATAAGTAAGAGCAAATTCAACTTTAATAGATGTCTCACCCGGAACCATGGTTTACCGTATTCAGGCAAAACTTCAGCAATTGCAGGGCCAACAATTTCATGAACAGGAGTTAATTTAAGCTTCATAATGCTTTTTACCTTGTTTGTCCCGTCTATAAGTGATAATGACAATTTATCAGATTGACTTAGAGAAAATCTACTAGAATCGGACATATTTATAAGTTTTAACGATCGAGAATGGGGTGGGTCTTGTTGCAAATCTATCCGCAAAGTGCAGTGTCTACCTATGGTTCGTTAAAATATTTAATTTGCCCCGCATCTTACTAGTTACCCCAGATTTTTTCCGTTAGTGTATTTAGGTTGACAGAAGTGCGAGGTGCAATTCTGGCCTGCATACTTGTTACATTGACGGTGTAGTGGGGGAAGATGGGGAAACGGGTTGCAGATTGTTCGAGTAAAGCTTTTCGGCTTGTTTTGTGTATTTATGTATTCGTATATATATATATTCTAAGGACAACAGAATCCACCGTCGACGATGAAATCACTTCCAGTAGTATAAGTTGAAGCATCACTGGCAAGATATAAGTAGACACCCTTCAACTCTCTTGGGTCGGCATCTCTAGTCATAGGAATCATGTTGAACCATGCCTCTTTCATTTCGAAAGGACAATCTCCAGAAATTTCTGTATCAATGTACCCCGGAGAGACACTGTTGACTCTGGCGAAGTCAACCCACTCCACGGCCAAGGAGCTAGACAAGTGTTTAACCCCAGCTTTGGCAGCATTGTAGCAAGCCTGTTGTTGTGGTACATTAACAATATGAGCGGACATGGATGCAGTAAAGATTAAATTACCTTTACCTTGCTTGCGAAAAACCTCTCCAGCAGCTCTAGCACAATAATAAGCACCATTAAAATCAGTGTTTACCACATCATGCCAAGCCTCAAGTGTTTGATCTAACCCACCGGCTTTGGCAGGGATACCAGCATTGGCAATCATAACATCAAGATGACCAAAGTCTTTTACAGTTTCAGCTACTGTTGCTTCCACTTCAGCCCAAGACCGAACATCGACTTTGTAGGCTTTTGCTTTCACTCCATACTTTTCAATAAGCTCTTTGGTTAAATCTATTGCAGAAGTATTATTGTGGTACCATAAAGACATATCTGCACCCGCTTCCGCCAAACCTCTAGCTACTTCATGAGCAATTCCTCCAGAAGCCCCAGTAATAGCTACTGTCTTACCTTTCATGGAGAACATTTCGAAGACGCTGTCTGGGAGGATAGGATTGGACTTTCTGATGGATTGAGGCATAGTTGCAATTGTTTGCGATGTCTGGGGAAGTGTGCTATTGGATGCATTTTATATAAGACTATACCCACGGACTTCTGTCGCCCCATGGTTGTTCTAGGAGTGGACGAATTACTGGAGTTTGCAACCATGATGTATGCAGGATTGAGGTAACTTCAACTCCGGTAACAAAACCCACCGCTCCCCTCCGAAACCTTTACGCATACAGTCGCCTCATAACAAATCATACGATAAAATACCTGGAGAATAACGTTGTTCTTTGGTTACGCGTACTTCGATACAACATCATAACATGATTAAGAGTTAAGTAAAAGAGGCATTGGAGATTTTGTGTTTGTACATTCATTTTCAATTTTATGTTTAATCTAACTAACCCTGGAACCCCTCAATAATCACCTTGATAACTTCAGTACGGCCCTCTTTCACGAGCTCGAATGCCTTCTCAGCTTCTTCAAATTTAAATCTGTTAGTAATTAATCTCTTAACATCCACATTTCCAGAAGCAACTAATTCAACTGCAGTAGGGTAAACTCCTGTAGTATATCTAATTGATCCAGTCCAATTTAATTGTTTGACCAATGCATCGGTAACTGGGAAGTTGATGAACTCCTTGCCCATACCTGCTTGGACAAATCTAGCCTCGTGTCTTGCAGCGAAGACACCCACTGCAATGCAAGGTTCAGCTCCAGTAGCCTCCAAGACAACATCGGCTCCTTCATTAAATCCAAAACTCTCGTTGATGTCTTTAGCTACCCCCTTGGCAAATTCTTCAAAGGATTCATCTTCTTTCTTGAAAGGCATCTTGAACACTTCGTCAGCGCCAAACGTTTTTGCAAAGTTTAACCTTCCGTCAGAGATATCAACCCCAATAACTTTTTTACATCCATATGCTTTTGCAACAGCTTGACATAATAAACCAATGGGTCCACACCCAAATACTATAACCTTATCAACGGCTTGAAGTTGAGCTCTTTTGCAGATTTGAACGGCAACAGAAACAGGTTCAACCATAGCTGCTTCCTCCATATTCATGTGATCGGGGATTTTATAGCAGTAGTCGTATGGAGCATTGAAGTATTTTTGTAAAGTGCCATCATCCGGAGGAGTGGCTGCAAAAAACATTTTCTCACAAGCATTGTATTTACCGTCTCTACAATAGTCGCAAAACCTGCAAGGGAAACCCGGTTCAACCGCCACCCTGTCTCCAACTTTCAAAGTGGTAACCTCGCTACCAACTTCAACGACTGTACCAGAAGATTCGTGACCCAAAACCATAGTATCACCCTCTTTCATAATGAACTTGCCAATTCTTCCTTTTTGCCAATAATGAACATCGGATCCACAAATCCCGGTTTGTTCGATTCTAAGACGAACATACTGTGGCTTAACAGGAATTATTGGTCTTTCTTCAATTGCGACGTTTTTGACGGATTTCAATACAAATGCTGGGTTTTTCATACTTTGGCGAATATATCTCTGTGATATGGAGTGTTTGCTGATTTATATATGGGGTAATCGGGAGCATTCACGGGCATTCTCGTTTCGACGGACTTCTGTACACCTGAACAATAGCCCAAGCACTGCAATTTCGCAACCTAATTTTTAGAAGTATATGCAGGAAATTGGGATTTCCTTTGCAGCCAAAAAAATATATTTACTAGTCGTGTTCTTGAGTGGGAACATGTAAATATGGCTATTGTAGTTGAAACTGGCTCTGCCAATGATGTTTTCAAACAAAAGGTGTTTGAAGTATTTGCCAAAACACAGAAATCCCGGATCCTAGTTGCTATAGGTGGGGGTCCCGGTTCTGGCAAGAGTACTATTGCTAATAAGGTATCAAGTTATCTCAATGATGTCGCACATTTGAACACAGTCGTGGTGGGTATGGATGGATTCCACTTGACTCGAGCTCAATTAACAAAATTACAAGACCCTGTTTATGCATTCAAGCGGAGGGGGGCTCCTTTCACTTTTCACGCCGACGAATTTGTAGATTTTGTTAGAAAGTTAAAAGAAAGCTGCTCTGTTCAAACCTCAAATAGGGAGGATTTACGTGCACCCTCCTTTGACCATAAACTTAAGGACCCTATACCCAATGGTATTATTATACCTAGAGGTGCTTCAGTGGTAATAATAGAGGGTTTGTACACGCTCTTGGACGTTTCACCGTGGGACCAGGTAGCTGGTTTAGTGGATCAAAGGTGGTTTGTGAGTGTAGAACAAAACGTAGCAAGAGACAGATTAGCAAGACGTCATTTTGGAGCGGGAATTGAGCCTACCATGAAACAAGCATACGTTAGGGTAGATAATAATGATTTCTTGAATCTCCTCTACGTAGAGGAACGTAAATCCCCGAGAATTGATGTAATTATTGTTCAATAAACACGATCCACTTTCCCGCATCTCGTATTGCGATTTGTAAGTGAGCCCCCATCCACTCGCTATTCTGTCACCCTGAATGAATCTTGAGGGGCTATTTATATAATGTTGAGAATCCGTACCTTTTAGTAGAGAATTACCTCGTACCATGCTTTACAAGAACCCAGATGCTCCAGTATTAAGCTTATTTTCTTTGAAAGGAAAAGTCTCCTTGATCACGGGGGGATCTAGAGGAATTGGTTTAGGTGCTGCGGTTGGACTTGCAGAGGCTGGTTCGGATATCGCTATCACTTATAACTCTTCTTCTCCAGAACATATAGAAGAAATTGCATCAAAGTTCAAAAAATTGGGTGTTCGTTTCAAAGCTTACCAATGTAATGTCACTGGTAAAGAAGATATAACCAAGTGCATTGATAGGATTTTACAGGAATTTGACCGGTTGGATATCGTTATTCCTAATGCAGGGGTTGCAATCCATGTTCCTGCAGAGGACAGCTCAGTTGAAGACTACCGCAAAATTATGGATGTTAATTTAGACGGTGCTTTTTACACTGCTCAAGCTGCGGCTAATGCTTTTAAGAAACAAAAATCTGCCGGACACCTTGATCAAGGCAGAATTGTTTTCACTGCATCTGTTTCTTCTTTGATTGTCAATTTTCCTCAAAAACAGGCGGCCTATAATGCATCTAAGGCTGGCTTGGTTCGTTTAGCTAAATGTTTGGCAGTTGAATGGGTAGACTTTGCAAGAGTTAATTGCGTTTCTCCCGGCTACATAGACACTGATATGTTGGATATTCACCCTAAGGAATGGAGAGATACCTGGTTCTCAATGATTCCTGCTGAGAGATTATGTGCTACTTACGAATTGAAGGGGGTCTACGTTTTCTTATCTAGTGACGCTTCTTCATATATGATTGGAGAAGAGATTGTCGTCGGTGGTGGTTACACATTGACTTGAGGTTTATTAGATTAGATAGTATAATTCATATTTTCACAAAAATTGTTGCTCTATATCGAAGGCTCCTGGCCAAAGCATAGAATGTAAGTGCATTAATTGAGAAAACGGGCTCTCATCTGTTCTCTCAAAAGTTATTGCATCATTATTGAACTCTTGAGAGAGAAAACCCTCCCCTAACGACTCAATAAGGTTTAGAACAACTTTCGCTGAAGGACAGATACTGATGAGTCTCTCTATGATACTCTTTACAATATTGATGTCGTTTCTCCATACATCAGCTGTAGGAGAAATTGGATTATTTCTAAGACATACCAAAGGCATCAACACAGCTGGGATAAGAAAATATAATGAATACCATGCGTCCATTCTATTGTACTTATTCTTCACGTTCCAGAATATATCCATACTCTTTATAGTAGCACTACACTCCTGTAAACATAATTCACCAGCTTTGGAGTCACAATCCTCTTCAATACTCTTTGGTTTGACTACTACGTTCTTTAATAAAAATGTCCTATACATTATTATTCTCAAGTTGCGATACCGCCATAAAAGTACGGCTTGTGCAAGCTTGTATTGTAAAGGGACAATAGAATCCTCTCTGAAATATTCAGGAATGAGTCTTATCCACCTTTCAATATACTGCTCATCCCATTTCAAGAGCTCAACAGACGAAGGGAAAGGCTCCGTAATTATACGCTCATAGATACTATTTGTGAACAAGTGAAATAGCGACTGTAGACGGAGTGATGTGTATATTGTTGGTGACATCTGTTCTTCTGGTAGCTTTGAAGATTTACCTGTGAGCTCTGTGTCCAATATATTCAAAGGAAGTCTTGAGTCAATACCGGCACATGGAATCCCTAGAGGCCTCCCATAAGTGATTGTCTGACCACAATCAAATATATAAAGGCACCACCATACTCTTCTCTTCATCTCTTGATTGAATAATGACTCTTCGCCCTCATTTATCTGCTTGTGCAATCCTAAACCTAATGCCATTCTCACAGCTAAACCTAGATAGTTATATCCCGAGTTTGGCCTGTCTCTTTTCTGTAAGTAATTGGATGTCAAAGTTAAGGTTTGAACCAAAGTTAAATTTCCAGTCTCCAAGATTTCAATTGATAATTTGGACTTTGCCATTTCAAAAAGCCTCAAATCGTCATTTTCGTCGGGAGTCAGAGCCGACATAAAGGACCCAATAGCGGCAATAATATACAAGAGTCCTTCCCAGCCCGCTGGAGAAGGTATTATATCATTAAATTGTGCCAAAAATATAGGTTTGTGGACAATGGGGTACGATAGGTGGTATGTTTCAAAATACTGGTTGACATAATATTCCAATTTGGGCCTCGATATATCTCTGTTGCCGCTTGAGCTTACGGAAGAAGTCGAAATCCCTGGAGAAGATTGTTTCTTATCACCTAAAAAGAAACCTCCTCCTACTAGATTGATAAGAGCAGCACTTGAAGCAGCCCCCAAATAACTGTTGGATTCCGTAGTTGCCATTCCATCTATTATTGAAGGTTCGAACTCTCCCTGCTTTCTCTCATCCCAATTGTAGTTTGAATTAGGTGAAACTTCTGACTTGTTGGATTTCTTCTTGTGCTTAAAATTAGGGTATATAGTGGATGGCAATAGCTGAGGGATTTGTAAATCTGAAATTTCTTTCGGATCTTTCAGTAGGAGTGACTGTATATTCAAAGGAGTTCTGCATTCTTCCATGGCTGGAGAAGGATCGTTTGTACGAGATCTCTTATTTGAGATTTGAATATCCAACTCATCGATATCAACCCCATTCTTTAGCTTAACAAAGGTTTCAGAAACATCAAAGTCAGGTAAATGTTTGCTCAAGACCTTTTTCAAGATTGAAAGTTCTTCTTCGACTTCGGTTAAATGTTTTCTGGTTAGTGGCGTTTTACTATGTCTTTCGTACAAGCAATGTCGTTTGTATTTAGCACACACCTCACAGACTGGTAATTCCCTGGAGCATTTGATCCGACGCCTTCTACATTCATTACAAGCAAATTTTGTATCATTTCCGGAACCTTCTTGAATCATATTGATCTGGTCTAACTGGATATAAGGCTCCATCTCCATTCTAGCCCTAGTGTCTCGTTGAAAAATTCCGTAGGGTGACTGTCACTCTCACCATTTTTGTCTCGGATTTTATTCCATGCCCCGCATTTTGCGAACGGAATCTATCTAAGTTCAGAATTAGAGCTTTGCAACTGGGTTAATTCCACTTTAACTCAATATTTAGGGGATGGATTATATAAACAGGATCTGACCATACTTCAGATTGGATAAATTTGCAGTTTATTTGATCTTCTTTGGCTTTTAAGAGGTGTGTGTACCGTGAGAGATGGAATCAGATTTCTTTAACTACCCAATTTGGCAACAGTATTGTGAAAAATGTCTATATATTAATCAACTACAAACGAGAAGTTTCATTACACTAAAAGACATGTTTTCTTTTCTTAAAAGATTTCTTCCAACAAGCTCTTTACTTCCTTTTGCAATTGAGCATTTGCGTCCCAATCAACTTGGAAAGCAGAGATAGTGGTAGAGCACTTAGTCGACTTATAGATGTGACTTTCTGATGGTAAACTACAATCACCGCTCATACATGCTTGAATTGCCGGAGAGACTCCATCCCAGCTGGCTTCAATCAAACCCGAAGTTTTGTTGAGATAAAGTGAGTCAACAGTGGACTGTTCACCACTGATTCTGGTATAAACGAAATTGGGGTCGACACATCCATCTTCCGATTCATATCCAACAAGAGGGATATTGACATTCAATCCTACACCCAAAGGTAAAGCTCTTTCATTATCACCTTGTTTTTCGAAAAGTTGTTCGATAATTTCTACACTCTTTTTTGCATAAATGTTAGCAGGGTTCATGGGATCGTCATCTAAGGAGTCTTTAAAAAAGGAGTTGTTGAAACCAGATCCAGAAAACGAAACGGCAGGGTATCCACGGAATACAGCGTTGTACGTGGCTCCCATTGTACCTGAAATACTGAAGACAAATTCACCAGCATTATAACCTTCATTTGGACCGGCGACAACTAAGTCAATCGTAATATTACCGAAATATTTTGGAACGATATATTCTAAACCAAAAGTCATAGCAGTAGCTGGAGTACCATTGAAATACCAAATCCCCATGTCATCCTCTTCGTGACCCCAAGATGGTTCTCCTTTCTTTACGTAGCCAAATTCTCCATCCTCCAATAACACCTTACTATCTGGAAGCACAAATCTCCCACCCCAAGAAGATCTTTGGGAAACAGGAGCACTTAAAATAACCGTATGTCCAGCCGCTTTCAAGTCTCTGTATAAAGCTCTTATATTGGTAGAAGCCCAGCCATCGTCATTAGACATCAAAATATTTTTAGCCAAAGTAATTGCAAAAAACGCAAAATATTTAAGAAGAAGCATTTGTCTATATTCGTTCTAGATGGTTAAATCCAGGAATTGTCTCTCATTTATAGTTGTTGCTTATCTTAGTTCTTGTACAGTCCTTCACGGCTTGTCCTGTACATAGTTTTGCAGAACTTTCTCTTTAAGTACTTTCTTCTGTTTGAAAAGGGATACTACGACAGAATTCACAATTTGGATATATATTGAAGTCACTTTATGTTCTTCCAAGTTAGTTGCTTACCTATAGAAAAAAACATAGCAGCTAACATGAAACAAGACATTTGAGATACCCTGCTTTCTATCCACAGCTCTTACCTCAACACCTAGCGAACGGCTCGACGGTCCGCGGGGTCGTAACCAAGTCTCTGATAACGCATAAACCCATAAAAGACTGTCCTATAAAAAAGACTATTGGGACGATCCGTGCATGTCGATGGCTCCATTATGTTAGTCATTTTGTGATCACAATTGTGGGTAATTGTGAAAGCTGCAAGAAACACTTCAATCCCTATTACCGAAAAAATAAAAAGTCATTTTAAGCAGGTCAATCTGATGGTTGATAACACCAAAATATCAATTACTTGGTCCTGAATTGTGTAGGATTATCCAATGAAAGAGTAGAATGATTCCAGACTCAAAAAAAAAAAAAGGAAAAGGCATAAAAAAATGATTCCTATTGTACCTGAAATATGCTCACAAGACAAATTTCTTTTTTGGGAATTCCGAAAATTGTTTTAGACTGATAAGAGCCGCTAGTATCCCTCAGAACAGTTTGAGAAAGCTTTCAATCACGAAGAAGGCTCTCGACTCTTGACAATGTTTTCATTGGACTAGTACTAAACTTGAGACAACCCTCTGATTTTAGCCCTGATATTTAGCAGGCATTTATTATCTATTTATGTGTAATCAATGATTTCTAAAGGCATATTTTATATTTAGAATTTAGAATTTCGGAAGGATATCTTTGGTATTAATTGTGGCGCTTTTAAGTACCAATTGGTTAAAGCCTAAGTATCTTAGGTTGAAAAAAAATTTTATTAAGTAATATATCATGAATCGTAAATTTCACGACTTCAAAAAAAAAAAAAAAAAAAAAAAAGAACAAAATTAGTGTGAAAACTACAGTTAACAAGCATCAAAAGAGTTTAGATATTAAAATTGTACAGAGTTACAATATTTTTTATATTGAAATATTCTTTAAGCTTTCTCTTTTAGCCTATCAGTATGGTTGTGAATTTCTCTTGACTAATAAAGGAAAACACTTATAATTCTTATATTGACGAGAAACCTAACAAGAGAACCATCTTAATGAGCATCAAACATCAGACACTCGGAACAACATTTTGAGTACTACCTAAGAACCCCTCCGTACCTCCTTCACATCTTGCCGCAGTTCCCCAGTTTTACTTCCCGATTCGCTTGGCTGCTAATCAGGCTATTCGACCGCGTAAAAGACATTCCGAATTATATACAGGATTTAAAATGGCTTCCCTATATATAATAAAGTAGCCATGAAAATTTTACTTAGATTATCTTCAAATGCTGTTACCCAATAAAGGTGTTTATGTTCCAGTTCCAACATTCTTCAAAAAAGACTTGAAGACAATTGATTTTAATACCCAGGTTGCTCACGCCAAGTTTTTACAAGACAATGGAATTGAAGGTATTACTTTACTAGGTTCTACAGGAGAAAATGCTCATTTGACCAGATCTGAAAGATCTCAAATCGTGAAAGAAATACACGGAAAAGTTCCTGGATTTACAATCGTGGCAGGTATTGCTCAAAATTGTTTTGAAGAAGCTATTGCTGAAATTCAGTCAGTAGCCAATGCTGGTGCATCTTTTGCTATGGTTTTGCCATCTAGTTACTTTGGTCCCACAATCACACAGGAAGCTTTAATTGAGTGGTATACTGATGTGGCTGACAACTCACCTATCCCAGTGTTGATTTATGTTTACCCTGGAGTCACCAACAACGTGGTTGTATCGCCTAGCACTATCACTACCTTGCTGGCTCACAAAAATATTGTTGGTATTAAGTTTTCTCACAACGATGTCACCAGCTACAGTGAGGTATCGCTAGATGAAAATGTCAAGGATTTTGTGTGCTTGACTGGTCTCGGTCACTTGTTGTTACCAGCACTATCTGTCGGTTTCAAAGGAACTGTTGACGCTGTTGCGGGAGCATTTCCCAAGATCTATACTCGCTTAATCCAAGCTTTTGACAAGGGAGAGTATGAACAAGCACAGAAGCTACAATTAACTATCATTAGAGGCGAAAAGGTTGTAGCTGCATATGGTGTTATTGGTATTAAAAGAATTATTCAGGAAGCCACTGGCTTTGGTGAAACTTATTTAGGTCGCGCCCCTCTAAACAAAGATACAACTAAAGGATGGGAAGAATTTGTGAATTGCATTAACGAAATCACTGCACTTGAAAAATCAATAACTATTTAAATAGTTGATAAATAAATATATTGTGTTAATGAAGTAACTAAATGTGAGCGCGCTAAAGCGTCGCAATTTTGGCTGCAAAAAAAAGACGTAATATTCACAGCTCATTCATCCTTGAAATGTGGTAGGTACAAAGGCTCATAGACAATATTAGAATGACTGTTAAATACCGATGGATAAGTATGGATGAAATCAGGATTTAATTCATCGATACGGGTTACACCGAGCAACTTCATGTCTCTAATGATCTCCTCCTTCAATAGTCTGCATGCCTTAACAACACCGTTTTCACCATAAGAAGAGTTAGCGTAAAGGAAGGGTCTCCCCAATCCAACCCCTTTGGCACCAAGACACAAAGCTTTAATGACATCGCTACCTCTCCTAATACCACCATCAATATAAACTTCTATCTTTTCATCCAATTTCTTTTCTTTGAGGATAGGCATGAGTTCGGCCAAAACATCAATGGGGGGTCTCGAATAGTCTAGTTGGCGCCCACCATGGTTTGACAACACAACTGCGTCTGCTTTATTTTCTATCGCAAGGAACACATCTTCAACTCTTTGAATACCCTTGACGACAATTGGAATCGAAGAATGTTCTTTGAAAGTCTTAATATCAGACCATTTAAGATGGATTTTATCGTAAGACAAAATGAAGTCGTTGCTATCTTTTAGATTCAAATCTATAGCTTCTATTTCTTCTGTGTCAGCAATTTTGAATCTCAAATCCTTCTCACGCCTACCAAACAAGGGAGTATCTACGGTGACAAAAATAGCCTTGATTCCCTTTTCTTCACAATGTTTGATTGTGGATAAACTCTCATTCCTATCTGGTTTGACATACAATTGAAACCATTTTGGGCCCTCGGTCTCATCAATTATCTCGTCCAATGGATAAGAAGCAGCGCTCGATATCATTTGTATGATGCTTTCCCGAAGGAGGCCACGAGCAATGGACAATTCACCATCAGGATGGCCAAGCAGTGCCAGTGCTGCTGCTGAGCAGTAGAAAGGAGCGGAGGTTTCAATTCCTAGCATCTCGGTTGAGATATTCACATCTTCAACATCTACAAGAACCTTTGGTTTGAAAAAGTATCTACCGAAACCAGAGTTATTTTCTCTCAACGATACCTCGTCATCAGTGCCACCAGAGTAGTATGCCCATGCGTGGATAGGCAAGATTTTTTGTGCTACATATTCAAACTCTGTGAGATTTAATATTGACATCAAAGGAGGTCTTTTGCTTCTCATTTTTTGACTTCTTAACTCTTCTGCAATCATTGGGTCGTCGAATGCTTCGAGTTCTCCGTCCAATTCACCGATATATGCTTCCTCTGGTAGCATTGCCTCGATTGTTCCTCTAGCATGCACTTTGTTAAACAAAAACGAAGCATCTTTACCAGCGTATTTCAAAATAATAGAAGATCCTCCTGGGTGCATGCTAATGAAGTCAGTCAAATCGAAAACTTTTCCGTTGATGACCACCCAAATACCATTCTCAAGGCTGTCATGAGCTTCCACTTCTTCCGGAGCAACTTTACGATCGAGTAAGATCTTCCGGGAGTTGATGTACGGTATTGCAACCAATAACGACGAAGCCATTAGTAACAGCGATTTCCAAGGGAAAGAAGTTCCACGAATGGCTCGAAAATGACCCATACATCTCCTAGCACCAAAGGAAGATAACCTTGGAAGCCATAAATTCCTAGCACTCCTAGAGCTGAGTCTAAACATGTGTTGAACTATAGTTTGGGAAGCTACTCGCGATTGTTTCCGTATTTAAGTCATTTGGAGACAGGGCTCACAGGATAGATTTGTGCTCAACACCAGAAAAAATCCATAAGATCTCGGATATTCATCACCCCGCATGAAGGAAATCCCCACAAAATCAAGTTTTCTGTGAGAAGCTTCGGATATAATCCCACCGGATCTGGAGATCAAGTTTCTATCACTTTAATGTATTACAATGATTGCTGGTTCCGATACTCAGAGTGCCCGTAAAATATCCAAGACTAACCCCTCTTGCCCCAAGCTTTCCCGATCATGTGACCACTGCAAAAATAAAAAGATTAAATGTGACCAAAAAAGGCCCACCTGTGACAATTGTATCAAGTATGCTCAAGATTGCATATATAGTGTGATGAAGAAGCCGGGTCTCCGTTCGGGCTACGGCCAACAAGTTTTTGAGCGAATCGAGGAATTGGATTTGTTTCGGAATAGACATGAATCAGAGAATTTAGCATTGAAAGAAAAAATACAGAACTTGGAAGCAAAGTTTAGTATTCTTGAACGTCGCTGTTCCAACACTCCTTTGTTCGAACTCGATCATCCACCACCTGATCTGGTGGGAATGGTTGACGCTGTATTGGTTAATCTGACCGCACACAATCAAAACGAATCTGAATCAATTGAATTTTACAGGAACGGAGCTTCACCAAGAACATCTTTTAGCCCTGAAGGAATTCCCCTGTCTAATAAAATCGAAGCACTAATTGATATATATTTTCAGGTTATTAACCCAGTTTTCCCAATTTTGCACCCAGTCCTTGATAGATCACGGCTCCTTAAAAATATCAGCGCAGACAACTGGGTCCTTCTTGGAGTAATAATAAGTGTTCTTCTGTTCTGTGATCATATATTTTCACAATTGGAGATTGAAGGTTACTTCTTTCGTATGAAGTCTCAGATAATTGCAAAGTGTTATGGGGTTAGTGATATTCTGCAATTAAAGGCAGTTGCTCTTCTAGCATTCACCCTTTACGGTAAAACGAATAACAATGAAGCCTGGAGTTTAGTTTCTCTTGCTGTTGGAGGATGCCAGCATCTTGGTTTACTAAAGAACCATTCTTTGAGCGATATTGTTGAAGAATCACAACTAAATACGTCTGGTTTGGCGGATTCGCCTACGCTGGAGTGGGAAATTTGGGCAGAGAAAGAGACATGCAGGAACTTACTTTGGGAAATCTACAAACTTGATAGAATGTCTAGCATGGGTAGCCACTTCAATGCTAAAATGAATCAAGAAGATATATCCTGTCTTTTCCCAGTAAAGGCATCATTTTGGCAAATGAAATACCTATTTCACAAAGAAACCATCGAACGGGATCAGAATAAATCTCTAAGGAATTCCAATAATAAACCAGCAGATGAAGATACTTACGGCTCAAACTGCTATATCATTCAAGTGATGAATTTAATGGGGAAGTGTCTGAAATTCAGAAAGATTCCCATGGATATCAAGGATATAGAGAGCGTTCTCTCATGGCAGTTGAGTTGCTTCGAGTTTGAAAGAAGTATTGAGGAATGGAGGAATAGTTTGCCTTACCATATATCTCATTTCCTTCTGGAAAACGTAATTATCCCTAAATTGACAGTAGAAATGGTAATACTTCATGCTTTATACCACACAATGACAATTAGACTTCATTCCCCAACTGCGTTTTCCCACTTTCAAACAAAAAAACTCATATCTGCCCTGGAATCCAAGACGAAATGCTTGGACTCGTCACGTCTGATTCTTGAACTCTCCAAAGCTTTACCCAGTCTCTTAGATGTTCCGGTTGATACCGTCTATGAACTATTGGGTCCATATTACTCTTTTGCTGTATGGGTCAGTGGTAGAGTTATCTTGGTAAACTCAATAAGATCGGAAGACCAATTGGACTCTGAGTTTGATAATTACATATCAATCTTGAGAAAGATCGGTAAAAGATGGGAATGCGCTAATAAATATGCCGATATCCTAGACTTCTTCAAAGCCGATACCATGGCAATTGAAACACCAAGTCAGGATGGTACCACAGATACAATTTTACTGTCTCATTCTTATAGTGAAGATGCTGAATTGATAGCTGATATAAAGCTCAATGTTAGTTCGTTGGATTCTCTTCTATCGAAGAAAGTTGCTAGATATAAAAGAGCAAAGGGAAATGTTGATTCGTTATCGATATTTGATTGGTTCAAGCTTCCCTTGAGTGATGCATTTATTACTTCATAGTCTAATGAAAATATTTAAATCAATATGTAACTACAAAATTTATTTCTTCCCGTTTCTTTCTTCTTCAGTCCTCAAAACCCTTTCTGGAGATGGATTAAACAAAGAGGCACCGTCAACCATCTCAATCTTCGGGTTGATAGTAAGACCAAAACCAGGCTTATCTAAGATGTTCGTATCAAGGTATCCCTTCACTGGAACTGGTTCATCAATGAAAAGGTTACCAAAAACGGGTAAAACACTCTTAGAATCCGCAGAATTGGCAAGATATTCGTGAAATGGAGTATTTGGTTGTGAAATAACAAAATGGTATGAATATGGACCTGAGGCATGAGGAACAACGGGGATATCGTACGCAGCAGCATGGGCAGCAATTCTAAGAATTTCAGTCATACCGCCGACCCACATAATATCTGGTTGAACGATATCAAGGTTACGATCTTCAATCAACTTTCTGAACCCATATCTAGTGTATTCATGCTCACCAGTAGTCCATTTAATCCTTGGGTGAGCTCTCTTCAACAATGAGTATCCTTCGACATCATCTGGGTGAAGCGTCTCTTCAAACCAGTTGATGTTAAGATCTTGAGTAGCACTTGCCAATTCTATAGCGTATTGGACATTAAGAGACATGTAACAATCAACCATCAATGGGAAATCTGGGCCAACAGCTTCCCTGTGCTTTTTCAAGAACTGAACATTTTTTCTTAAGCCTTCGAAGCCTTCATCTGGCCCATATGGAAGGGCAACTTTCCCTCCCCAAAATCCCATCTCTTTAGCAGCTTGAGGGTCACATCCAGTGCAATAAAAATCTAACTTATCTCTGGTAGCACCCCCTATCATCTTGTAGACTGGTTCACCTCGGATCTTACCTAACAAATCCCAAAGGGCTAAGTCTATGACACTTATGACAGCGATTGGAAGTCCTTTTCTACCATAGTACATTGATGCTCTAAAGAGCTTATCCCAAATAAGATTTAGATTCCTTGGGTCTTCATCTTTTAAAAATCTCCAATAGTGTTCTTTGACCAACCAACAGCCTGGAGGACCACCAAATCCAGTTGCAAACCCGGTAGTGCCATCGCTAGCAATTACTTCAACACAGAACGATCCCAATACATTGATTCCCCAACTTGTTCTATTTTTTCTATACTCTGGGAATTTTGTCATTGGAGTAGAAATTTTGGAATCGATAAGCCAATGTCCAGTATCAACGTCGTGGTAATCACCACCGCTACCTTTTTCGGTGATAACGTAAGTTTTAATGTCAATGATCTTCGGAAATTCTTTTAATGCCATTTTAATATGAATTGAATGTTCTGAGATCAGCTTGTCTGGGTACTTAAATATTTATATAGTAATAGAGCCTATCATCGGATCGGGCCCTTCTGGAACTCGGTGGTCAGAATCTCGTGAAGTCATTTCACCGGATCCCTTAATGCGCAATTGGGGAAGAAGTTGAATTTGTCGGAGAAATAATGCACCTAGCCATACGTGGTGGGGCTCACGAAAAACATTCTCGTTGGTCTTAAAATTTCCCCTCTTCTAGGCTTGTTTTGCAGAAGCGTGCAGTCTCTACAGAGTACTTCGCTTTCGGTACATGCATTCTCTATCTACTGTAAATTAACGAATAGCCCACCATCCACCAATAACTGAGCTCCATTCATGTATGAGGAAAGCTCGCTGGCTAAAAATACGGCTGGACCAACTAGATCGTCCGTGTGTCCTAATCTACCTAGAGGTATCCTTTGTTCCATATACTGTTTCTTCTCTACATCTGCCATGTCTTCATCGTTCAATTGGGTCCTAATCGTACCCGGAAGAAGAGCATTACAGCGAATCCCATAGGACCCTAGCGCACAAGCACATGATTGCATCAAAGATAAAATACCTGCCTTAGTAGGAGTATAATGTACTTGTTTCCCCCCTCCAACTAAAGCAGATATACTGCTGATTGCAATGATACTTCCACCTTTTCCTTGTTTCTTCATTTGTTTCCCAACTGCTTGTACAATGAAATAGCTACCATTCAAGTTTATTTCAACTGTTCTTTTATAAGTTTCAACATCAGTTTCTAAAAAGTCTTTGAACTCACAAATACCAGCGTTTGATACTAAAACATTTATTTCACCGAACTTTGCAACAGCTTCTTGCACTATGGATTTGCTTGTGTCTGGTTGCGAGATATCTCCTGGAACTCCAAGGAAGCTTTCCATGCCAATTTCTTCCCCTAGCTCTTGAGCTAAATTCGTTTGTTCCTCTGTGGGAAGATGGTTAACGCATACTTTGGCACCCTGCTTAGCCATTCCAACAGCAATGGATCGACCGATGCCAGTAACACCTCCTGTAATAATCACTACTTTTCCGTTCAATAAGGACATGGTGTTTTTTTCTGTAGGGGCAACCCAAGAGATATATACATGGGCGCTTCGGACAATCGAACCCCCGAGATTGCAACGAAGATTTTCTTTCGCAACCGGCAAAACTTTCCTTGAAAGTCTGCGATTTTGCAGCCATCTCGCAGTCTGCTAGTTATGTTAATTAAGTTAGTATAGTTAATATATTGTTTTTTAAAAAAAGGCATAAGTGGTAATGTTAATACATTAATTTTTTTTAAAAAGACATTCGGCAATATGTGCATTCAAGTGAATTTAATGTATGAATACAAATAACTTCATCTTCGGTCGTAGAGATAATAATAATGAAAAATAAACACGTTAATTCTATTGTAGTTAATTATATATATATGATCAGTAAGAGGAGTCAAACACAACGACCGGATCCCATGGAGGAGATACAAATCTTTGAGGGCCACCTCTTGAGTCGGCGATATTATCCAACACATCACCATCTTCATCAGCAAGGTCGATGATTTTAAAGTTGCTTTCAATTCTTTCTGGTTTGACCGATTTGGGTAACACGACAGTGCCTCTCCAAACAGCCCAAGAAATAATAACCGTGGCAGAAGAAACACCGTACTTGTTTGCAACCTTCTCGATAGTTTTGTCCTTCAATAATGGGGCATCAGCAGAACCCAATGGGGAATAAGCCTCAAGAACAATGTTGTTCTCCTTAGCAAAGGCCAACAACTGGTGCTGAGGTAAGTAGGGATGCAATTCTACTTGATTGCAGACTGGCTTGATTCTTATTCCAGAGTCGTATAATTCTTTGATCTTGGAAACAGAGCAGTTGGATATCCCAAGGGACTTGGTCAATCCCTGTTCCACCAAAGGTTCCATTAATTTCCAAGTTTTGGTGAAGCTCCAGTCGAGAAGAATGTCTCTCAGCCCATCTGGCTTGGTGGGAATAGTTGGATGATTTCCTTTAGGGTTCAATGCCAAAGGCCAGTGGACTAAGTAAAGATCTACATAGTCAAGACCCAATCTAGCAAGCGATTTCCTTAGGGCTCCTTCTGGATCGTGGTGGTCTGTGGACCACAATTTTGTGGTGACAAATATTTGCGACCTGGAGATTCCTGAGTCTTTGATGGCTCTTCCGATTGGCTCTTCATTGCCGTAACCAGCAGCAGTGTCGATGTGCCTGTAACCGAATTTTAAGGCATTTAAGACAGAGTTGTAGACTTCGTCATCTGTTGCTCTCCACGTTCCCAAGCCGATGACTGGGACAGTCATACCACTGGATAATTGAAGCACTTTGTTGGATTTATATGGAGCAGCCATTTTTTGTGTGTTGACAAAACCTGGACTTCGGGAAACTTTTATAAGGCATTAGGGCAAGCGGGCTCTTAACTTAGTGCATAGAGCCTTGGAGCGTTAATTCATCTGTAAGCCAAATCAGATTTGGCGTGGCGGCAAAAGAGATGAATGAGGGGCAGTTAGTCCGCCATAAATGTGCTATCCATCTTCGCCTTTCAATCCCAATCACACTTTCAAAGCAAGTGCACTGTGGAGTGTAAACTCTGCGGGAGGGATCCAATGGACCACAGCGGCATCCGCGAAATACGGTCGCAAAAACTGGGGTCGAAGGTTTAGACGCTTCGGCGCATTGCTTTCCCGGCACACTTACAAGCGTTTACCCCAATCTTGGGGGACGATTTAAAATGCGTGTGAATGATTCAGCGATAAGAGCTCACCTGTACCCACGATTGGATAAAGGGAAATAAACTTGTAGGTACTTGTACTAAAGTGGGGGTAAGATAGAGGAAGAATGCTCGCGATTGTGGGGTCTTTTTGCATCCGATATATATGTCCTCCATTTAGCACTTGTACCGCTATCAATGCCCTCCGAAGTATATTCCATCCAAGCTAAAGACGTGGATCTGCTCGTTAACCGGTTGATCCAAAACCTCATCAATATCAAGGATGATACCGGCCGGTTCCTTATGACCATCCCTGATGGTAGGGTCATCGACACCAAAGGATGGATTACTGGCTGGGAATGGACTCACGGAATCGGCCTCTACGGTATGTGGCATTATTATGAACTCACGAACAACCCAAAGATCTTACAACACATCGAGGACTGGTTTCAAGCCCAGATGTTTGGGGAAGATGGAACCACCTCCAAGAATATTAACACGATGGCCGTGTTCATATCATTGGCGTATGTATATGAGAGACACAGAAACCAGAAGTACCTTCCCTACTTGGAATCATGGGGTGAGTGGGCGATGTTTGATTTGCCTAAAACCAAATGTGGGGGCTTCCAGCATGCCACTTACTTAACGGACAATTATCAACAGTTGTGGGATGATACTTTGATGATGACGGTGATTCCACTTGCAAAAATCGGTATATTGTTGAACCGGCCACATTACGTTGAAGAAGCCAAGAAACAGATGCTCTTGCACATCAAGTATCTTTCAGATGCTCGAACTGGGCTTTGGTATCATGGTTATACCTTCGAAGGGGACCACAACTTTGCTAATGCATTCTGGGCCAGAGGTAACTCGTGGATTACCATTGTCATTCCGGAGTTCATTGAGCTATTAGATTTGCAACCAGGGGGTTTCTTGCGGGAGTTTTTGATAGAGACTCTCGACAGACAAGTTGCTAAATTGATAGAACTCCAGGACGCTTCTGGATTATGGCACACGTTGTTAGACGATCCTGGTTCGTACGTGGAGTCCTCCGCAACTGCCGGGTTTGCCTATGGAATTTTGAAAGCGGTCAGAAAAAGATACTTGAGTCCAAAGTACAAGAAATTTGCAGTCAAAGCCATCAAGGGTGTGATTGGCCAGATTGACGAGGGAGGCGAGTTGTTGAATACTTCATTTGGAACTGGAATGGGAAATGACCTACAGTTTTATAGAGATATACCTTTAACATCCATGCCATACGGTCAGGCAATGGCCATCATGGCTCTCGTAGAGTTTTCCAAGTTATATTTATGATACAAATATACAAAACGGAGAGGAATGCAGAGTACATTTTTCAAAGAAGACAGTCTTAACTCTTCCTGAATAATAACCAGTAGGTGTTAATTTGCTATAATTTGGTGTCTCATTGGATTTACCGTAGGATCCTATGTCAAAATAAACCCATAAAGACTCGCTTCTCTACGCTGCCACTTTCGCCTACACTACTAATTTGCTCTTTTATCCCATCATGGTATTCATTACTAATAGGCATACCTAAAATTGACGTTCTCCATGTCGGTTAAATCATCAAAAGCGTGCTTCAAGCCTTCGTCATCTACAGCCCTTCCTTCTGCAATTAACCTTTCTTTTCTCCTGTTCTCTTTCATCAACCATAATCTCATAAATATCAAAAGAATTATTAAAGCTGCATAACATCCCATATGGGTTGCAAAAGCTGTCAAGTAACGAGGATTTTCCTTTTGAAGAAACACCTGAGGCCCCACAATGTTTCCAACAGCCCAGCCAAGGAAATTAGAGGTGGTAACGACGGACTTTTTAGATTGACCAGCTACGTTTCTCGTAAGCAAAGAGAGCCCTAAATTGGCTACTCCCCAAAATGATAATGCCAAATAGTAGGAGAACAACAACACCCCAGACCGGAGGTGGTACTGGTATGATTCCTTAGGATATCCCTGGTACGTTAACGTCATCAATACCACAGTAGCCACGATCGAAAGACAAACGTATCCGATCATAAATAAGATGTTCTGATTGAATCTCTTGGAAAGCCAGGCCGAAGACAAAAGCAATGCAATCAAGTATGCACCCAAAACCATGGCCAAAAGCTGCGTCTGGAGCACGGTGAACCCAAAGGAAGATATGATAATATTGGCAAACCCACCCAACCCAGAAGTGGGTAAAGACGTCAAAAACTGGATAAAGAAATAGCAGTAAGTCTGGGGGTCCCTCAACGCTTCGTAAAGATGCTCCTTCTTAAATTTCTTATTCTGGAGCCCTGTCTGGTTACCACGGATCCGTTCCACCATCAACTTCTTGTCTTCCTCACTGAAGCATTTGGCAGACATTGGCAGGTCTGGAGTGTAGAAAAAGACAAACACCCCCCATACTACAGTGACGACTCCGTAAACCAAGAACAATATCTCCCAATTCTTCAAATTGGCACCATGGATCAACGAAAAACAGTACGAGAGAACACCACCAACTATCTGCTGACCGCCGTTCATCATATACCAAAGTGCCACGATTAATGCCTGCTCTTCTCTCTTATACCACATGGATGACATCAAGATAAATGCCGGTTGACAGCAACATTCAAAGGTTCCTAACAATGTACGGACCACTACCAAGATGGTGAAATTTTTTCCCAAGGCATGGCACGCCAACACAACACCCCAGAGCACTATGTTTACAGCCAAGTATTTGACGACGGGGACCTTTTGGATAATCACGTTAGAAGGCAACTCAAAGACCAATACCGCAATAAATGTACAGGTGATCAACCAGGAATACTCTTGATTTACCAATCCAGCGTCTTCTCTGATCCCCATGATGGAAGCAAATGCTAAAGTTCCTTTATCCAAAGCCTGTAAGAAATAGGTTCCGATCATACACGGTAAGACCCTCCAATGGATCATATTCCTTAATCTCCGGTCGGTTTCTTCATCGATCTCGACAGCAGCTTCTTCAATATAATTCAACACTTGGTTATCAACTTTTACCGGCTTTGTCTCGTTGCCTACTTCCACAGACTTCTTCAGGAGAGAATATGCTTCGACCACCTCTATGTGCTGGGTGGACTCTTTTAAGATTTCTACTTCGCTTGGTCTTGAGGAGTGGGAGCTGGTACGCATATTCAAGGTCGATAAAACCTGGAGATTCTGTGTCTTTATAGATGCGATGATGTTAGTCAATGCACCTTATTTCGGGTGGTTATTAGTCCTGGTGAGGACTTTGAGTTGGATTGGGCTGGGATCTCACCATTTCGGCGTTCTTGTGAGCGTGCATACAGCCACTATACTGGCCCCAGCAGATCTAAAAATCGCAAATTCTAATTGTTCCAAAGTCTGGGGTATGTGGGGTATCTCGATGGACCCCTTTTTCTATTTTTTATTTTTTATTTTTTTTTCCTGGCGCTGCTGCCAGACTAAGAGGCTATTTCCGATAATAACAGCGAATCTTTTGCAGCCGTTGTTGCTTGTTAGATTGGGTGCGGAGAAAATCCTCGTGTATGGGGTGAATTGAATATCGGGATGAAGATAGTCCGACATGGCGGTACTCAGTGTAGCAGATCACCTAGAATATCGTTTCAAAAATGGGGAATTCTTGTATTGCTTGAATGAAATATTTGCATGTATGAATATGAGGGTAGCTTGTATAAATGTAACAGCTACACTTGTATGTACATTACCTGATGTCTACTTTTCCAAGTTTTACTAAGACTACTTCACCCTCGTAAATTGACGTCAAATTTATTAGGAGAAATTTTTAGAGAAATATTACACGGCTTTGCAGAACTGTTCAATATCCTTGTCGCAGCGTACGAGGTCAAATAGGAGGTTTAGTGAAAGATAAATGAAAAGGGCAACATTTCGTCTTGGAAGAGATGGTGTGCATAATAATGGTGATAATTTCATATTTCCTGACAAGATCTGCTCAATTTGAACGAGGATACGCATCGAAATCTGCTTGTAGAATATTAACAACTGGTTTCTCCAAGATTAGACCACAACACCCAGTATGACCCAGCGACTTCTGACACTGACAAACACATGAAATAGGTTAACATCATATTTTTTTTGTAACTACTTATTGAACTAACATATCTCAAAACTACTGAGAGGTAATGCCTAAATCACTAATATTAGCCACGGTTCCACCAGCTACTGGCATATGCTTCAAGCTAAACTTATTGGATGAAGAACCAGTAGTCTGTGACCTACTATCCAAATGACCAAATCCTCCGCCACCAGGAGTCCTTATTCTCACGAAATCGCCACGTTCAACTTTAAATTGGGCAAAAGATGGGAGTAAGATCCATTGGACTCCATCTTCTCTTTTTCTACCTAATCTGTTTTCTCCTCTTTCTCCTGGGAAACCCCCTTTCATTCCATAAGGTGCATTGACTCTTCTCTGAGTTCTCAAAGTACAAGATAATTTACTGGTGAATTCATACAATCTAACCAATCCATCACCACCTTTGTATTTACCTTTACCACCAGAATTTCTACGTAAACTGAATTCATGAAGCACCACAGGATATCTCAACTCCAAAACTTCAGGATCGGTGATCTTTGTATTAGTCATATGACAATGAACCCCGGAGAACCCGTCACTACCATCTATGGCTCCAATACCACCACCAATGGTTTCCACCATGGCAAATCCTTGCTTCATAACACCTTTCTCAATTCCTCCTTTGCCAAAAGCAAGAGTGTTATTGGAACCGGAAGAAGCACCAGCAATCTGGTATGCTTTTAAGATGGTGTCGGTCAACCTTTGGGCAGTGGCACTATTTGCAGCAGAAACAGCAGCGTAAGGTGAAGGATTCAAAAGACTACCTTTAGGTATGATCGGAACCACTGGTTTAAGACAGCCCTCATTCAAACAAATATCTGAATTGACCATCAACCGAAGACAGTAAATTATACAAGCATAAGTAATGGCGATGGGTGCGTTACCACAGTTGTAGGCCTCTTCACTTGTACCTGTAAAATCATAAATTGCTGAACCATCTTCCTCGTTGATATCAATAGAAATGCATATTTTTGAACCATCATCCAAAATTTCTTCTGCCTTTAAGGGCAACTGACCTCTTCTTTCTACAGCAACTTTCTTTAAGAATTTCCTAACGGCTATTTCTGCACTGTTCTCGACACCTTTCATGTAAAATAAAACAGTTTCTGTACCATATTCTTTGAACAATTCCGTCAATAAATTAACACCTCTTTGATTGGAAGCAATTTGAGCCTTCAAGTCAGAGATATTGTCCTGTAGCTTTCTTGTTCCTGAACAACCCTCGAAAGCACTGGGCTCTTCAACAAAGTATTTCTGAACACCATCATAATCGAACTTCCCGTTACTAACAATTTTCCAGGCTATAAATTGAGCTCCTTCTTCGTATAGGGAAGTAGCGTCAGCAGCGCATGAACCAGGAGCAGAACCTCCAATTTCTGCATGATGTGCTCTGGAAGCAGTGAAGAATACAATCTTTCCGTTTCTAAACACAGGAGAGATCAATGTTATATCTGGCAAATGGGTTCCACCCGCAATGGGATGATTAGTGGCTAAAATATCACCAGGATGAATGTTCCCTTCCCAGTATTTTTTGGCATATCTAATACTGTTAGACATGGATCCCAAATGCACGGGCACATGTGGAGCATTGGCGGTAAGATTACCATCTTCATCAAACAAAGCGCACGAGAAATCCATCCTTTCCTTAATATTAGGACTGATACTGATTTTTTGTAATGTCCTACCCATATCTTCAGCGATAGAAGTAAACCTGTTTGAAAACACCGACAACAAAATGGAGTCGAGATGATTGGTAGAAAAGCTGGCTTTTCTACTCTCTTCTAAGTCAATAAGAATATGTCTAGTAAGAATAGTTGCTTTTGAAGCTGGTGTTACCAAAATTGTTTGGGTTGCATCTAACACTAAAGCAGGACCATCTAAAACAGAACCAACCGGTAAGTCGTTTAACTTGTAAACTTTAGTATCCAAGATACCTTCATCAAAACAAACTTTGACGTTAGCAACTGCACAGCTTTTGCTAACATCTTGAATTCGAGAATCAATTGCTTTCAAATCCTTATAAGGAGAAATTTCTTTTAACTTAGAAACATTACCGCTAGCTCTTACCCGAATATCATGAACAACAACATCTCTTTCCAAATCAACAAAGGAGAATTCCCTTTCGTGTGTCTCAGTGAAGGCTCTATGGAAATCACCATCTTTGGGCTCAAGAATCATAATGAAGGTATCGGAGCCAGCATATCCCATATTGAAGAAAACCTCATATTGGATGGTATTCACGTCAATAGTTTGATCAAGCAATTTTTGTTTAACTGATAGAACCAAAGCCTGGCATTGTTCCAAAAGTCTGTCTCTTGCTTTGAGACTGTAACTCTCGTGGCAAGGTTTCTGCTCTTCTTGGACAATGTCAGCCAAAGCAATTCCATAAGCTGACAAGATTGAAGAGTATCTGTGAATGATGACTCTTTGCATTTTCAAAATGGATGCAATGGAAACAGCATGCTGTCCACCTGCACCTCCAAAAGACGCAAGATTGTGATTAGAAACATCATATCCTCTTGACTCAGTTAGTACTCTAATAGGTTTAGCCATTGAAAAATTGGCCACTTTCAAAAATCCAAGGGCAACTTCATAAGCAGTATATGGCTTGTCTGGATTGTCTTGGTTAATTTTTTTGGTCAATTCTTCAAATTTTGCTTCGACAATATCATAATCTAAAGGCTGGTCTTCACTTTCGCCAAATATCTGGGGAAAATATTCAGGCAAAATTCTCCCTGTAAATAAATTGGCATCAGTGATAGTGAGAGGACCACCTTTCTTGTAACAAGCAGGGCCAGGGTGTGCACCAGCAGATTCAGGACCAACTTTAAAAACACCATGTCTGTAGTCTAGAATAGACCCACCACCAGCTGCGACAGTGTTGATATCTAGCTGTGGGGCGGCAATTTGAACCCCAGCAGTAACACTTTTGAAAACCAATTCATACTGACCGGCATATCTTGAAACATCGGTAGAGGTTCCACCCATATCGAAACCAACAATGGGGGACCCTTCTTCCTCATCGTAACAAGTTTCAGCTTCTCCAACTACACCACCAGCAGGTCCAGATAACAAAGCTTTTAATCCAGTGAAGGATTTCCAAGTACAAAGTCCACCATCAGACTGCATAAATTCTATTCTAGTGTTTTCGGCAGTATCAGCTCGGAACCCAGCAATAAAATTGTTAATATAGTCTTTAACCACTGGAGTGAGATACGCATCACAAACCGTTGACTGAGATCTTGGTATAGCACTAATCATAGGAATAAGTTCATGCGACACGGAAATGTGCTGAAACCCTACCTCTTGAGCTATACGTTTAAGCTGCTGTTCGTGACGTTGATAACTATAGCCATGTACTAAACAAATGGCAATGGATACAATCCCTTCCAGTTTAAGGGCTTCTAATTTGACTCGAGCATCTTCCTCATCAAGTGGTTTAATGACTTCAAAAGTATCAGTACTTTCCCCCTCATAATAAATTTTGTTATCTACCAAATGACTACAGTCAACAGACTCTGGGTCCTCAGTGGCATTGGGAATAGTAACTCTCTCATCAATTTCAACCACTTTTTCATACAATGGAGTAGGCTTTTCAATCTTAAGGGCAAATAAATCAGGACGAGTTTGATCACCTATGTGCAAGATGTCCTTAAACCCTTTGGTTACTAAGAAAGCTACCCGTTCTCCTTTTCTTTCAAGTAAAGCATTGGTAGCCACTGTGGTTCCCATTCTAATGGAAGACACACAAGAAATATCTAAAGGCAGACCTTTAGGAATCTTGGTATCGTTGACTTTTTCTAAAACTCTTCTGATACCTTCAATAGTAGCATCTTTATAGTTTGCAGGGTCCACCGATAATAACTTGAACATATAATCATCATGCCCAGGAATTATGGCAAGAACATCGGTGAAAGTTCCACCCCTATCGATTGCAACTTTGATATTTCCAATCGTCATAATGAGGAAAGAAGAAATTTATGATCAATGCCTACCACAGAGACCTGTATTAAATATAAAAGATAACGGCAAATGCCTTACATGGTGATTCGGGATCCCCGACATTTGTAGTAATCGCTTAACTCATCTTGCATGAATCTGGAGGTGCATGCAACCGCGATAAGAAAAAGATAAAACGATCGCGGACATTGTTATCTTGTCGGATTCGCCGACTGCTATAGATTGTTCGTTTTCTCCGAAATTATATAAGTATGGGCGTATGAAGGAGCACAAGAAACAACTAGGAACAAGATTATTGGTGCTATAGAAGGTTTTAAGATGACAGAGAAAAAAAACGACTCGAATAACATCATCAGTACTTCAGATTCTCCTGAGTCTAATTTTGACAGTGAGAAGAATGTTGGTATCAAAGTTGAAATTCAAACATTAGATGAGAATAATGTAAAATTACACGGGAAAGTGGATATTGCTATGCAATACGCTGAAGAATCTAAGAACTTGGTTCTAACTGAAGAAGATAACATTAGAATTCGGAAAAGGGTCGACACTTACGTCATGCCGTTCATGGCCATCATGTATGGATTTCAGTTTATGGATCGATCCACCATGAGTTATTCTGCAATCATGGGAATAAGAGATATTGGTCCGATGGTTGGTGATATGTATTCATGGACTGCCACTTCGTTTTACCTTGGCTATTTATTTTGGGCCTTCCCTGGTTCTTACAGTCTTCAAAAACTCCCTTTGGTTAAAGGCTTGTGCTCATACATTTTTCTCTGGGGATTGTGCCTTTGCTTACACGCAGCTATTTTCAATTACGCTGGCGTAATTGTAGCTAGAGTGTTTTTGGGCATCCTTGAAGCACCTTTGCTCCCTGGTTTGGCATTAATCACCAACAATTTTTACCATAAATCTGAACAATACGCCCGTACTTGTTTCTATTTCTCATTCTGTGGATTGGGAAATATTATTGGGTCTTCGGTTTCTTACGCAATCCAGAAAAACAAGGATTCTTTTGTTTTCGAACCTTGGAGAGCCTTGTTTCTCATTCTTGGTTCTGCAACCATGATTGCTGCCGTGGCTATGGTATTGGTTGTTCCTGATGTGCCCACTAAGGCTTGGTGGCTAAAAGGTGATGATAAGTTGTTGACGGTTGAAAGAATTAGAGATAACGAGCAAGGATTCGGTTCTGATGAGTTCAAATGGTACCAAGTCAAAGAAGCACTCTTGGAACCAAGGGCCTACATTTACGCCTTACTTGGAATTTGTACTGAGATCCCAAATTCTGGCATCAATGCTTTTGCTTCTATCATGTTGAATGAATCCTTTGGGTTCAACACTGAAAAGGCGTTGTTGATGAAAGCTCCTTTGGGGGTAGTCCAGTTAGTAGGGCTATCACTTCTTGGTATTTGTAACCATTTCAAACTCATCAAACACCCTTTGATAATTTCATGTTTTGGAGTTAGCTTTGCTTTGACCGGTGCGTGCATGTTGACTTTTGCTGAACCAAAGAAAGTTAACTTGGCTGGTTTTTATCTTGTAGGATTTTCTCCCATTTCTATGATAACTGCCCTTTCAGGATTGTCTTCCAATATTGGAGGCAGAACAAAAAAGGTTGTTTGCAACGCCATGTATTTAATTGGATTTTGTTTTGCTTGTTGTGTTGGTCCTCAGACCTTCCTTGACCATGAAGCTCCTCATTATGGTACCGCTAAAAGGTGTATTGTGGCTTTCTACTCTACTGGAATGGTTACTATTATCATGCTTGCCACTTATAACTGGTACTCCAATAGAAAGAGAGACAGAGAACGTGATGCTTTGGGCGAGGCTTATCAGAAAGTGATCAACTCTGAGTTCGCCGATTTGACCGACAGAGAAAACAGAGACTTTCGATACATCTGGTAGCCGTTTGTGAGTAGTGTTAAACAGTACTGGTAAGCTACATTAGGTAACGGTAGCAAAATGTGTTAGTGATTATTATGTAAAATAAATATCTATGAATTCTAACCATACGAAAAATCCAACCTCTTCCAGAAATCATCATCAAACGTGAAGTTAAATAACTTGTCATCGTCAAACAAAAAATTGTTTAGAGGGGTTTGGGTTTTAGTGGACATATTTACGGCAGTTGGCTCTTTGAATACATCAGCATTGTATAAAATATTCTCGATAAGGTTTTCAAACAAAATTCGGTAAGTTTCCGCTTCGTCAGTACGTTCCGAAAATGAATACAACAAATTGGAACAAGCTCGTATGTCATTATGCACTTTAACATTTGGTGGATTTCCTATTGCCCACACACAGTAGACCAAGGTCACACCCGCCAAAAATATCGTGTGCAATGAAAACGTACTAAAACCAAATAGAGAATCTCTTTGAATTTTTTTGAAAGCTTTACAAATCCCACAAGCTGCTTGCAAGGTTTGCTGAATTATAATTTCACGGTTTGTTTCTTGTAAATTATCTGTAATTTTAGGAAGTAACAAAAACAATTTGGCCCTATGATAAAGTAGCAACATATAATCAAAGGAAAGTTCGTATCGAAGACCTTCGTTGAACTCTGCTCTGCTGGGAACGGCCAGGATCCAGTTTTCCAAAGCCGTGTTGATGGCATCATATTCCTTGCTATTCTGCATGTTACTTGTTTTGCCATATGCTAGAATATTTATTCTACCCTCAATATCTCGAATCTTGCAAGTTTCAACTAGGTAGGTGATAGATGTCACTGGTAGTTTCAGCGTCCCATTAAGTTGGTTTTTTTGAAGGGTCAAAAGAGCCTGCTTATCTTCCCCTACATCTTCCAAGCTCAAAGGAAAGGGAATATCGATTTCAACATCTGAGATTGAAGAAGGTCTTCCTAATGATAGTGAAAGCAATCGATCAAAAGCATAAACTGACCAAAAAAGCCGTTTTTCCAATTCTACCTGAATACAATTTTCCAAAGTCGGAAGCTTTCTTTTATGGTAACCTAACTGGGTCATTTTCCGGATTGCCATACCTGATAATTCCCACACGTTAATTACAAACGGATCAAGATAATCGAAAGTATAATGTAAATATAACGCTAACATCATACAGGTTTGGATTTGTTGCATCAGACTCAAAATCCCTACATACGCCAAAGCCTCAAGAGCTTTATCAAAATAAAATTTGGGAGGTGGTCTCATAGCCAATTTTCCTAGTTCTGCCACTCGACATCCATTGGCAAGAATCATTAGCGCTACAAAAGTTTCCCATTTACTACGTTCGTATGATTCTTTGGCAAAGATCTTGATGACATCAGACTTTTCAATAAAATGGTATCTATTTCTGGAGAAGGTCAAATAACACTGAATAAATAAATCTTCCACTTCCTTACTGGTGTCAAAAGTTTGGGAATAATCTCCATCTCTAAATTTGACTTGAAGTGTGTGCTTAGTGATATCTAGTTCTTGATCATTAGTCAAAATTCTTCGAATTGCCTGAACTTTGGAAATGACCGCTCCTTGGCCAATATAAAGTTTCTCGCCCGAAGGTTGCCGGACAAGGTTTAAAACAGGATCAATAAAGTTAGATCTTTGATCTTTTTGTTCCTTATCCGTATAACCATTGACATCAACGTTCAGAATTTCTGATCTCAAATGTTCCACTTCATTGGAGACTTTTTTCAACAGAATTTCTAAATCACTAATTCTCCTTAATTGATGGGCCATTTGGCTCTTATGTGCTTGCAAGGTGGTATCAACATAATTGCAGACGGTATTAGAAGTTTTGCATCCGGTACAAGATGGTATAGCCCCATCGCACTGTGGTTAATATAGGCTTCCTTTAATGGTCTAGCTATGTACATACTTTTTTTTTTCTATGCTTGCATCTTTCACAAGCTGCTAGTACCCTTCTCTTTTTACTTGCGACCTCAGATTCCATTACAAAAAAAAAAGACGGGGAAAGTCTGAGATTGCCCCTGGCGGGGATCCCGATCGTTTTATACGACCTTTTACCAGTTTAGTTTTTTTTACGGCTTATCGCGTAATGAATCATAAAGCTGATTCCGAAATGAGGAGCAAGAAGTAATAACTCGGAATATATAAATACTTCATGTGCTTCTTATCTAATCCCTATCATAAGCAATTATATTCAATATGGCTTATGAATATGATATCATTATAGTTGGTTGTGGAGTCTTTGGCTTATCCGCAGCTTTGGAACTAAACAAGAGAGGATTCAAAGTATTGGCTCTAGATGCTTATCCAGTTCCTTCTGAATTTTCTGCCGCTAACGATATGAACAAGATTATTCGTATAGAATATTCTGATGAAATCTCAGCAAAATTGGCTGTAGAAGCTTTACGTTACTGGGAAAATGACGGTCTTTATAGAGATTCATTCGTCAAAACCGGAAGGTTAACATTGGCACCTAGTGATTCAAGCTCCATTAGAGCAAAATATGAAATAAAAAGTTTTCAGATTTTGAAAGAATTGGGGGTTGAGCAAAAAATGGTGAAAATCACTAATCCTACTCAGTTGGGACAATATATAAGTCATTTCAAGGAAAACAATCTTCCTGCCAATTTCAATTCGACTTACAATTATGATTGTGGTACCGGATTAGCTGCAAATGCTTTGAAAGCAGTTTATGCTAAGGCTAGGGCTGATGGTGTTGAGTTCATTTGTGGTGATGAAGGTAGAGTTACGAAAGTCAAAAGCCATGAAGTCACTGTAAAATCAGGGAAAACCTTCAGTTCCAAAAAAATCATTGTTACAGCAGGAGCTGGAACTGGTCTCATTGTTCCCTTGGACAACCAGACTAAAGTATTTGGTACTTTTGTTACCCATGTTCAACTTACAGACCAAGAATATGACAAGTATAAAGATATGCCAATTTTCTTCAGTGCCGAAAATGGGTACTTCTTTCCTCCAGATGCAGAAAAGCACCAAATAAAAATCGGTATTACAACTTGTGATGCTTATTCAGAAGTGGACCATCCGTTTGAAGCAGGTAAAAAATTAAGGGCACCCAGATACACTGTTGATCACCCAAATGAAACCTTACCCAAGGACCATGTTAATGATGTAAAGAAACTTTTGAATTTGGTAGTGCCTCAGCTTTCATGCCATAAATTAGTGGATTTTAAAACATGCTGGGTGGCCGATTCATGTGATTCGTACTTTTTGATTGATAAATGTCCATATTATGAAGATGTTTATGTTGCAACTGGAGATTCAAGTCACTCTTTCAAATTTTTGCCTACCATAGGAAAATACATCGCTCAAAGATTAGATGGTTCTCTAGATAAAGTATTATCCGAAAAATGGAAATGGAAAAGAAATCCATCTTTTTCAAAGGGTGAAAATGCTAAAAGTAGGTATCCTAGGCCACATTATAATTTAGAGAATACTGTTTTTGTACAATCATCTGCGAAGCTTTAACACATGGTTTATAGATTAATTATTTATGTGATTCATTTGTACTTTAGTTTATCTGTTCTGTCATGAGACTTATAGGAAATAATAAAACAGTATACCTATGAACTTTCCCCTGTTCAGAGAACCAGAGATGGGGAAAATGAATACTACCTTCTCTTCTAAGGATGTTGTTTTCATCATTCTAATTCCTTGGTAAAATGTCCAACTCGACAACTTTCGTTTTAAACACGTGGAGGGAAAACTTCCGGAATATGTGGGCATAGACATCACATTTTCCACAACCGATTCTTTCAAGAGAGAACTCCAAATAAATAAACCCTAAGAAATTAACATGACTGAGAATGGTTGCAAAATCCCGCAGTTGACAACTCAGAAAGCTAACCCAGAGATTCGCAGAATCAATGTGCTGTTGAGTGACGTAGAGCTGAGTTCAACTGGGTAACAGTGACTCCCCTGTTGTCCGAGGAAACTGATACAGGAACTTTTGAGGAGACAGTTGGGAACTCTGTAATGGTTCCATGAATGCTCAGTGAAGAAATAGTTCCTCCATTATTACCCTTCTGGACCTCTTGGGTTTTGCTACTACTCAGCTCCTAATTTCAAAATAAAATTAAATCACCACACCTCGCTTCGCTTGTACTGGTCTCTCAATGGAGTAAGTCAGGCCTATTGGGTAAAATCCATTGGACTCCAGTCAGCTTCTTATCGTGATTGTAGTTTTGAGCTTTCCATATCAACGTATCCTGTTTAAAATTACAATAGATAAAAATGATACGGTCCCGATACATGATGTGCATCCTTCAAAAAACTTTAGAAGCAGAAGTAATTCTTAAGAAAATTGCTCGAAGTAATATTGAAAGTTCAGTTCTTACGCTCTGGTACTTCTTCAGCTTTCGCTTTTTGTTTTGGTCCAAAGTTAAATTACAACTTGTAACTTCAAAGCACAAGCACGCTTTTTTTACCAGTGGAAGGTTTGAGCTGAGATCTTGCAGTACTCTTGTGCTGACACTGTAGAACACATCCCCAAAACGGTATTTTCGATTTCAATGTTGGCAGTTTGATAATGCTTATTTGAATATTGGCTACTTAAAATCCTTTGTATATGTGATCCAAAACCATTCACGTAAATCAATTTGTTAGTCCGATCTGCTTCAGAGAATGTAACCCCCATTAAATCTTCACCTTTTGAATACACCCAGAAGGCAATGCTATTGGGTATCAAGACACTCTTTCCGTCCTCGCAAACGTTCTTGCGGGTATCCCAGGTCTCTGTATTCACGTTGAAATCGAGTAAGGAGCTGACGTAGTCCAAGATGAATTCAGTGGAATTCCTTTCCTTGGAGATAATAAAGCTGTGAGGTCGATAAATTTCTTCTAGGCATCCACACTTGTTAACATGCGATCTTGCTATACCGAACCAGAAATCTCTGTCTGCATACTGTGAGGGGATGATTTCAGAGGGGATAGAAATGACATCAGTACCTCCTCGAAGGGAACCTACATTTTCAGAGTCATCTGCTTTCGATTCAACCATAAGAGGCCCGGAAACTTTCTCACACACTCCATCATCAAGAAAACACTTGACAATTCGGAGAGGGTTGAAGTTATAGATGAAATAGATATGCTCATTATCTTGCCTGTCGAAAAATGGAGCCCAGTTTTTCTCCCTAAACCTGGGTTTGGTGTCTTTTATTGATAGTCTTACCATTTGTCCTTTGAAGGGTCGATACATGTGCATTGCCCTATTCCACCTAATTTCGTTGCTTCTCATGTTGAAGATAATAACTGGTTCTTCCTCATAACCCCCGACCTCGTTCTTGAACGAACGTAGAAGTACACGAGGGTCTTCTGGTCCCATAACATTTTTTGTCTCTCTTGGACTTTCATCGATGGCAATCTTCAAGAGAGTCGGAAACTTGAGCTTTTCCCCTGTCGAGCTCATTATCTTAAAGTCTTTGACCTCATTCCAATCCTTGTCGAAGATTTCCACATAAATAAGACTGATTGTAGGACGACTCCTATGTGCCGACTTAGAATAAACAATTCTATTGACCAAAAAATGAACTTGATACTCAGAAAGCCAAACACTGGAACCACAAAACTTCATCCACCTGTTTTCTAGAATTTGTTTCTCTTTCTCCTTATCGTCGTCTTGAAAACACCACTTAATAATTGGATATTCACCGGATTCAAAAAGCTCAAAGGCTTGTTTCCTAACCCGATCTACACCGAGTCCAATGCTATGAGGTTGAGTTACCCCCATGAAGTCTGAAAACTGGATCTGGGTACAGTTGGATGCATTAGGACTGTCAGCTTCTATTTCCAGATTCACGAAGGAATATCCTAGAAAGTCGAATCTTGTAAAAGATGCCTGTAAAAGATCGGAACGGAAAGGCAATGAAACACTGGAGTTGAATGACAATGAAAGATTTGAATGAAAAGGAACATATATGGATGAGCTAAATACCGTTTTGCTGTAGAGTTGGACAGCTGCAATCAACGAAATTCCCGCAAATCCAGCCAAAACAATTAAATGGCGGAATACAGCTGCACCTGACTTAATTCTACTGTGGCCCAAGACATCAAAATGCTTGATGTAAAGAATGAAGATGAGAAGAGGACATACTGTTAGTACTGAAAGAACAGGTATATCATAAGCTGAGGTTTCAGCAGTGATCATAAATAAATTTCTTCTCCTGTAAAAAATTTGTGAGCTATTTTTATACTTCGGCCTTCGTAAAACATTGAACATCGGTCGTGACAATCAGCCATATACTTCGTTTTACAGTTTACGTGGAAAATGGAGATTACGTCACTTCCCATGTAAGAAACCATTAAAGTTGGTTGGCTTACTAATGTAGTTTATTGAGAATATTATTGATGACAAACACCTACGTGGCAAACACCTACACTTGGTGAAATGGATGAAGATAATTTTATATGAGCGTAGATTACATTTTCGACAAGAAAGGGGGAGTTTTTTGATTGATGCAAGTGGCACCATTAGTCGAACAAATGAATTTGCTTATTCACGGCAGTCGCCTATGGCTCCTGTTTTCCTATCTTTTCGTATCATACTAATCTCTAACCCAGAAATCAAGGATAAGATTTAAAAGCGTTGAACGTGAGGAAGTCGCTTCCTTTTTAGGGGAAGCTGTAAAAAAGTAATAGAGGTCCTGAAGTACTTTCCAGTGTAGCATGACCGATAACTGAGAGAACCAGCAACAAGAGCAAACATTGACCTACCTAGTGCTAAGCGATCATGTCATGGAGCTCAACACATAAATAATAAACAGTAAAACAATTTAAGCGATGGCAGGAAATGTGAAGAGGGGCAATCTAGAGGAGAATTTGTTGGTATCTAACCCGCAAAAAAATATTTTTAATGTCAAATTAGATGCAGTTTATCTCATCTCATCCTTTTTTCTTACCTCTCTTGGATAAACATCGCGTGCTACGTCAAAAAAAAAAAATTAAGAAAAAAAAACTATTCAATTTCATTTTGTCGAGTTTGAAAAATTAGATTAACGTATTGGATCAATTTTCTGGTTGATGTAAGCCAGCGCCACATTGTTAGTTGTCCGTTTCTCTTGTAAAGATTTCGTGTGCCCCAATAATAGTTTTCAACTTCACCACTGCATATAAATCCCTGATTAGGGGTAAGGATGGCACTTCCACGATTAATTAATAATGCCGGACGGTTAGCGATTCATTGGTAACATTTATTAATAAAGACCAACTATGGTTTCCGTTGAAGGATTAAAAGCTATTTGCCTGTCTCACACTTTTGTTTTATTAAGCTTTGTTTTCTACCAATCCATGGATATATGTAGCCATAGGACTAATTCTCTTCTCTACTCTTCTTTCGCCACGATCAGTTCTAACTGTGAATTGAAACCCACCTCATTTATTAAAGCACAATTACTACACCTGTCAGTATCCGATATTTTTATAGTAACAAATATTTTCTGGGCTTTTGTATCCTCTCAATACTGTCTTTCCTGTCTCTCCATATAACTTTAAAACTGAAAGAGCTCTCACTTCTCAGGAACTTATGACTTAATCTTTATCAACACTGAAGCAGCCAAAAATATCACTCAGAGAATCAAGCTTGTTTTAATAAATAGTTCTGGGTTGTTCAGTGGTAAGATACCTGGATCCAATGCAGTCATAGTAATCTTAAATGGCAACATAGCTGAACACAGATCCGAATCTTTTAGATGTCTGTGTTACCAGGAGAAACTCCATTGCTACAAATAAGTAACGAGTTTGGTAGATAAGTGACCATATTCGCGAAGATAAGCCCCCCCTATAGAGGCACCATTTATGTCAAGACGAAATTCACATTAAGCAAAATATTTGCGACATTTTTTAGCAGAGGTGTCAACTCTATTTACAAACAACTTCATTTGGCGAGGTACACAAAGGTTAGATTTATTTTTCTTAGCTCTTAAAAACCAAAAAGCTTTTCAGTGATGAATTCTAACTAGAATTAGCTCCAATCAATTGCAAAGCACGATAGATACATGCAGAGTTGTTCTGTCAATTCTTACGATGTCTCTATTCCCTTCTAAAGTCAATTTTTTAGTAAATCGTAAAACCTAAGCCCCCTATTGTCGCAATTGGAACGAATACAGTATGTTATCGTATGATCCTTTTCGGATTTATCAAACCATAACTATTGGAGTTACTTTAAATGAAATTAACTCCCCAACACCCCTTTTTTCGTTGAGGAGCATCAAAAGTGGAATCTGCAAAATCGAGAAGTAGTCGTAGAGTATTTATTCCGTGAAGCACAAATTTCTTTGTTGCCAGTCAAGTATCTAACGTTTAGCAGTTAAGTTTTGCAGTCGTCGTTGCTGATCAAAATGCGGTCCACATAGGTTCTATATTTTTCACTCAAGTGACCTTCTTTCTCCTTTCCAAGACGCCCAAAAGGCATTACAACACAGAACCTTTCAAGCTTCACGTCTTGGCTTCACAACCATTTGTCCCAGGGTTATTTTGTGTGGGGTATTATGCACGCCACCAAAAGTTTATCGTATAGTTCACAGTGCTTTCTGGATGTCGCGATCCTATTTCGTTCAATTTCGCTTTTGAAAATTATGGAATATGGTTCATTGTTCTCAAGTTGCCCAGAAATTTGATTCAATTATGTTTAATCGTAGATTTGATAGTATTTTTATATAATTTTATTTTTTGGATAAATTTGAGGTCACAGCGTCGGCTGCACATCGTAAGTAAAGGAATACTTAACCCACCCTCTTAATGAGACCTAGCATCCATTAGGTCTTCAACCTCGCTCCTGATGTCAATTTAATATCGTTTCTGAAATATTTTATGTGCTTACTTGTAAGACTTCAATATCACTGTCGTACTCTTAAAAATTCCAATTCTGGTTACGTGAAAATATCTTATTTTAAGTGCCAAGAAAAGCGTATGTGATAGCATATAATTCTCTCGACTAACGAAAATATTATTCGCTTTATACATGGAACAAATATCATGATGCGCCCGGCTGTGGAGTGAATGAGTCAAGCACTTCTACGAGTTTGCCCCTTTCACTAGGTTCGATATTGCTCTAAGACATAGAATTATTTCCTGGAGAAAAGCAATACTAGTTTTATTGCTCGAGTAATCAATCACTTACAGACTGCGATTTATTTATATGACCAGTAACGTAATTTGAATATTCACTATAGTATTCAACTGCCAAGGCCTACGATAACCATAATCATAGAGTTAGTATTTTGAAGTTATCGGAGGGGATGTATCCCCATAGAAAATTGAACATAGAGAAATGCGACATCCTGATGAAACAGGTGTGTAATTTTCCTGAAACTATATAAAAACGGTGTTCGCAACACTCTATTCGTATTTCAATCCTTAATGAATTCCGATAACGCCACACGATTTTTATCGTGCTTCGACACGAAGTGTGATTTCTACGCTAGACCAGGTGAGTTGCTATTTTCTTACAATCTTCTGAAGACAAGTGGGGTTAACTTCACTTGTTATGATGACTACAAAATTGTCCCTGTTGGCAGGTCAGGAGCTTCCACTAATTTAGCTGGTGCGGCTATTTGGAAGTTTTTTTTCTCTTTCATTGTCTTATCCGTTCTAGTGAATCCAGTTGTTGGTGAGGTTTTTGTTAATGGTACGTAGAGGAATATACAGTCTTGATCTATTTTGGGCACTGGGTTTCCGACACTCGGTAACCTTGACTTGAAGAGCGTGAAGCACCAACAGACAAAGTACTAGACTTCGAAAATATTGACTTATCCGAAGAACAAGAGCAGCAGTTAGCTTTGGCCATATCTGTATTAGCAGGCGAAAGCAGTTATTATTATCTCAATGTTATCGAATGGTATCGTCGAAAGCGAATATTTAGGTTCTTTCAGTCTTCTATTGATTTTCCTCTAGATTGAAGTCTTTCAATATACAGTGCTTGAAAATTGTTACAGACTTTGTCTCTTTTTTTGGATGAACAGAAAAATATATTAACTATACAATCTAAATTAACATAGCTAGGAATGGCTGCAAAGGCTGCAAATGGCTGCAAATTCGCGGGCATTAGGAGCGAAAAATCTCGGGAAAAGCGTGCACATTACAAACTCTTAGAAGATATACTAAGAATCACAGCTTGAATAGCAGCCGCTTCCATGAGAGCATCTGAAATATAAAGGGCCACAAGAAGCTTTCTTATATGGAGTATTAGTTCTTTGACACTTGCTCCAGGCTCTACAGTTTCTCACGCTACCATCACAGGTGCTATATGTAGTTGATTTTCGGGCTTGAGTGTTTTACCAATTAAAAAAAAGGGAAGTTGCAGCCATGTTGTAGGAGCCAGCGGAAGTAGATAAGGGAGATGAGGGGATATCTGAGACGCGTGTAGGTGATCTAGAATCCGAGTAATGGGAAGAGTGGTCACGCAAATGATGGCTAGGCGCGTTGTGTGGGAAATAGGGCGCTCCTGGTTGGCTTTCAGGGAGGTAGAGTTCTAAGTCTAGGGTGATAAAAAAAATACTTGAGTTCGATAAAACCATTATGAACAAACTGAAAGCTATAGACATTTTAACAATATCTGCTTCTTGGTGTGCTACCTTTTATACACTTCGCTACATTGTTGAACCACGTTTCTGGCCCCAATCTGACGCTGATCTAAAGGAGTCCACAACATCTATCCCGAAATAATGCCGATTCTTGTCCACAGCCGTTAAACGCTACGCGCGGAGACACTCATGTCCAAAAAGTTGAGACTCATGTCCAAAACGTATGAACTACAGTCTGGCACATAGACCTTTTTGTTTTTTGATTACATAAGAATTGGCCTGGAAAGTATCTTTTCTGCAACTGCGTGGACCATTGGTTATTATTTGATGCTCTTCTACGAATGATATTTGTTTTATGCATTACTAGTCTTGGTAATATTACAGTAGGTTGCAATATCGGTCCACTCGTTTTTGATGCCTGTGTCCTCAATGAGCCCACGAATAGTAGAAAAACAATCAACTTTCTTTCTGTTATCCAAAGACTTTTATGTCTTGGTTGCAAAAATGTCGTAGAATGCGGCTGAGTGTCAAGGGGCGTTGTTACTATTTTCATCGACACTGGTATACTTCTATACTATTACCTATTACCTATTACCTATTACCTATTACCTATTACCTATTACCTATTACCTATTACCTATT